>JACEGR010000223.1:0-340826 GCA_014170235.1 Listronotus bonariensis | reverse complement strand
GAAAAGGTTTTTTCAGTAATTTAATCAATGATCTAAAAATTAAAAGGATTGCTAATAGAAAATGATCCCCATATATTTTCAATAGACCTGCGCACGATATTTTTACCCCACACTGGGAGAATTGCGGTACACCTTTGCATATGCGCAGTTCTTATAAAAGTTAGCATTTTTTATTTAAAACCCAATATAGTGTTGGCAACATTGAGAAAATTTGCAGTATTTTAATAAATACAGTGGTTGCAACACTGAAAACGTTTACCTATACAGTGACAGGACCACACTCATCCTAATTTAATTTATAATTTGGGATTTCCCTATCGTAAAATCCAGGTAAAATTAACGCCGTCGGCCGCCCAAATTCAATCTCCCATCTACGGTCGACCGTTATCAGGTATAGTTATTTGGTATTTGGTGTTTCATTTGTGCGTTGTGAGTAATTCTTGGTGTTTTTTAACTTTTTATTGCCATGCAATCAATTTTTTAGAGATCAATAAATCCATTATCGTTTGAAATTTCGTACAGGTTTGAGGTTGAGTCAAAGTGGGTCCTCATGAATCAAAAATAACGTGTTTTAGCAAAAAACCGGAATTTAAATTAAGATCAGTGCTTCTAAGCACTCCCGTTTGCTAAATTTCAATAAAATCAGCGATACGACCGAAAAGTAAAAAATTATACAACAAAAAATAGTCCCCAATATAAAACCGGTTTACTTTTTAGGGACTGCTATGAAATACGAATACAGACTTAAAATAAAATATTTAAATATGTATACCTAGAAACAAAATTACTTGGTATATTTTCTTTATAAATGAATCATATACAAAATGTTAAACCCGGTCCTGTGTTTGTTTTTCGCTAGTTAGAAATTATTTACTGCTCATGCCCACAAGGGGACTGCGCAGTGCCCAGGTAGGGGTTATTATGATTTTCGCTGCAATCATCCATATTTATTTTTCTTATTATTTTTGGATTTAATGCTTGGAGGGGTATGTGCCCGAGTAGTTGGAGAAAACCTCAACTAAATTCCGGATCTAATTATAAATATTTTAACGACGAATTGGCCTAATAAAAGTGTCTTACAGAAACATGTGTAATTAAAAGGTTAATAAATCACAAACATAAGTTCACAGTAGGAAAAATCCTAATTTGCAAAAAATTATCCAAACTCTATCCCTTTCCGCAGCTAGAAACATACTAGCAGTGCTCACCGAGCCGGCCGAGCGCGACGCAGTGCAGGCTGCACTTGCCGTCTCGCGGAGTTATGCATAGTGGGGGTTGAAACATTGTTGACACATGTACAAATTTAAGATGAGTCTACTGATTTAATAAAAAAATTTTGCATTTTTTCCTAGTGAAAATGGAAATTTCATTCTTTCGCCATTCTTAATAAAATTATTATATCTAGGCTGCTCTAGAGTCACTTTTTCTATTTTTTCCTTTTTGGAAAAAATAAAAAACAAAAATCAAAAAATGAAAAAAGTGTTTCCAGAGCGGCCTACACAATAATATTCCAAAGCGCTCAGTGAAGACCGAATTTAAAAATCTTTTAAAATACCCAAGTTATTTAGGAATAACGTTTTACTGGGGTGACTATTCCTCTTAATTAAACTACCTTTCTGTTGCTTCCTTAATAACCATTCTTTTATCTTTAGGTAACATGGCTATTTTTTTAATAATGATATTAGATTAGTCTTTGGGAAACTATTAAATTGGCTTTTTGAAATAAAGGTATTACTGTTAATAAATTTATGCATAACACTAACTAGTTGGTTTAGCTACAATTCATTTACGGGTTACGAAAATCTTACCCGATTTACTATTATGTTGCGGTTTAATTGTGGTAATTAACTTTATTATTTGTGTTTATTAAATGCATCAAATCATAAAGTAACATACCTACGGATAAGAGAAACCATGGCATGCTAAAATTTTCGTACCGATTTTGCGGCGGGCTTGGCGGCAGGCTTGTCATTTTTCCAGTTTGCACTTTAAATGCGTCGGTCGAAGCCTCGCCTCGTGTAACATCAGCGGTGGGGAGACACGTAAGCTTACTGAAATGACTAACTGGCAGTATTTCAACGAGAAACGAATAAAATTATATTGGGAGTTTTCGCATGACCTGTCCTTAAATCGGCTATTCCATGATAACTCTTATAATTTCCTTACTCTATGATCAAATAAAGTTTCCTTTAATAAAGGCAGAAAAGACCTACCTGATACTATTATAAATTCAAGTATCACAATTTGTCCGCTTAATAATCACGACTAAAGTCATTTACCTACATTTGAATCGTTAAAAATCGATATACTTCGGTAGCGCTCGTCAACGGAAAAAGTCTTCCGAAAAAAGCGCAAAGTTGCGTATTTCGGTATTTTAGTTTTGTGCTTCGTATGGTTTTGCATGAGGTAGGTTTTTCTTGGCATATTATTTTTACCTTCGACCATAAAAAAGAAATAGAAGCTGCATCGATTTGAAATAGGCGTGTTATAATAAATGTTTATTATAGGTGTTACCTAGGCGTGGAATAAGCTCTGTAGTGTGTTGAACGAACTCGGATGAAACCCGCGAAAACGTTACGTTGGTTCTGGCAAGTAAAGTATCACTTTATGCACTTGTTACATAGATTACTATTTAACATAAATATTATGAAAAGCAAACAGGTTTGTTATAAGTTTATTTAATGAAACTTCACAATATGTACAAAAACACTGAGGGAAAAATAGAGAAAAAAATTATAGTACATGCATACATTTTAATCTGTTGAAACAGAGAAAACAGGCATAGGTCTATTTTCACCTGTTGGCTCACAATTCTCACAGACATTTTAATATATTTATGTTCTAGGCTTTAAGTGAAATTATTACATGATTACGAGGATTGGTAGAATATGTAAACCCTCAGATGTAAACAGATACTTTTATAAATTATTTGGAACCATAATGTTATACAGTGTGTCTACTTAAGTTTGCACCATATGGATTTTTTGTATTATTAGTTTTATGAAAATAAGTTATTCTTTATAAAAAGTTCTGCAAGGCCAAAAACCTAAAATACAATTAATAGATTCTAATTTTTTGCAGTGAGAGACGAGATGTGAAAAAATATTAATTTTGTTTAGGAGGATATACCCTTATTTTTCATAAAAACAAAAAATTTTATGAGAAAAGATGTTAAGGATTAAAAATACATTTCAAATATGCAAATTGATTTAATTAAAAGAAAATAATCTTTTTAACATTTTTTTCTGCGATACCGGGCGTTTCTGTGACATTTCGCTCTTTTGACAGTTTTTAAGCTTTCCTTACATATTACATTTCAAATTAAGAATGCACTAATCTACAAACCTAAATTTTTACCCTTAAACCATAAAAAATTGATATATATATATATATATATATATATATATATATATATATATATATATATATATATATATATATATATATATATATATATATATATATATATATATATACAGGGTGTTAATTAATTGAGTGTCAATAATACAAGGTGTAAATCCTTGAGTAATTTTAAGAAGTTTAAGTTTATATAAACATATGTCCTAAACCTCTTAACTTTTGAAATACAGGGTGATAAAGTTTCAAAAAAATCTGTTTTTTAAATATCCTAACTATTTTTTACCCAATTTTGTTTTAATTTGACAATATTATTATTAACATTAAGGGGGTAATTTATCACTAACTTATTTACATTTAATAAGTCCATTGGCGTCTCGAGAGGCAATTGAAGGAATATTTCCAACAAAAAAACGGTATGCCACTGACTATGTAAATGGGTGTAAAATTTTTGTGATTTCTTTAGATTAAGCAAATAAAAATGCTGCTTTTATGTCTCCTAGTTTTTTCCGTATCTTGTTTAGTTTAATAGAAAAAAATAAAATTCTCTTAATTGCATATTCTGAGACCATAAAGAAGCTTAAAAAAAGATATTTTTCTTTTAAAAATTAGGTTTTATAATTTTTAATTAGCAATTATGTAACAAAAATATTAAATACTTATTTAAATAAGGTTTATATTTAGTATAACAGTTTTTACTAAATTAAGTGTTTTCGAAATTTTTTGGTTTTTTGAAATTTTTAACACTCTGTATCTGAAAAGTTAAAAGGTTTAAGACATATGTTTATATGAACTTTTCTCCTTAAAATCACTCAAGGATTTACACCTTGTATTATTGACACTCAATTAATAAACACACCCTGTATATATATGTATATATATATATATATATATATATATATATATATATATATATATATATATATATATATATATATATATATGGGGAAGTCCGGGCAAAGTAAATACCTTTAGATGTTTCGGACTTTATCAAGAAGGTATAAAAGATAGCAACAAAATAAATACTACAAATCAGTCATTATTATTTGCGTTTACATATTTTGTACTCATTAAAGTTCAGAAGTAAAACAATAAGTAACCAAAAATGAAATTCAAAGTCGTGTCACATTATTCACTTTGCCCAGACTCCCGGGTAAAGTGGATATGAGTGCCCAGGTTGAGTAAATAACCACCTTCTAATTACAAAAATCTAAACATTATATTTTGTAACAAAACGTAAAACAGTAAAAAAAAATTAAATTCGCGTTTAAAGGTAATATATCTTAAAAATTAGTAATGGCAGTTATCACAGATAGATATAGTCTTTATTACCTTCGAAAGCGGAGCATTGCTTATGGCACCATGTCAGACATGTACGACGTCGAATCCAATATTTAATTGGATTATCTTCCTTAATATATATTTTACCGCAAGAAATCATATAATATCTTCAAAAATTTTTTGGTTGTTAATATTCTTAATCATTTAAAATAGGAACGTTTTTTGATTCTACATTTAGTTTTTAGTAATATTTCTTAGTTTATTTTTTTAAAACGTTTGCTTTTGCTCTTCTTTGATATGCAGGTGTTAACGATTTTGAGATAGACATTTAGCTTCGTCCCTTTATCTTCATTGAAAACGGTACGGAATCTGTCAAATTTTCTGTATAGTCTGTATAAAGTCAAATAAGCCAACTCATACTTTTTACCAATACCCTTCACTGACTCTCCAGATTTACATAAATTAATGGCCTTAATTAATTTTGTTTTTGTATTAATTCACAACTTCAATAAAATTATTTATAATATGCAACTAAATAATCTCAAACCCAGGCAAAGTGGATATCATATCCACTTTGCCCTATTCACTTTGCCCAATACTGCCAGTTAGTTTTGATGTAAGGCCAAATCCTGCCAAAACTATTGATTTTGATTTAATGATAAGTATATTATAGGAAGCTAGTTTTACATACAAGAGAACTATAATACTCCCAAGAGTGACAAATAAATAATATAGAAAATATCATCCAAGCACGTGCCTTAAAATATTGAAAACTATTTATCGAAAATACAATTTACCGTCATCCAGACGCTGCGCGACTGGGCCTCTCGCTTAAGTGTTTGCCGCTCATTAAGGCATGATAGCCAAATATTTTTGTGACCGCGCGGTTGATGTCAAACGATTAGTTTGGGCATAGTGGGGGCTTTTCACTTTGCTCGGGGTGTTCACTTTACCCGGGTTTCCCCTATATACTAGCTATGATTCCCGGCTTCGCTCGGGAGTTAATATGAGATTACGTGGTAGTTGAAATAAAAAAAAAAACTATGAAGTAAAAAAGGGATTAAAAACATTTTCTCATTATTTACAATACTTGTTTATAAACAATATTTTTCATTTTATTGTCGGGGTATATAATTTTTTTAATTTCCTACTCTTGAGCAAGCTACATATAGCTGACCGTGAGAGAAGCAGGCTTGCGCTTTGTTACTTGTAAAGCTACAGGCTAATTTAATTGGAAACTGCAATATTTTAAATTGATAATAAATAGCTAAAATTATGTCGCTTTAACATCAAAATAAAAGTTAGCTACTGCTGTATAAATACAGAAAATTTAATAACTTTATTATAGTAACAAATGTACTTTAAGACTTTATTGAAATTGTAATTTTAAATTTTGGTCCATTACTACACATGCTGCAATTGCTCGCAGCGCGTTTCGAAACGCAACCCAAATAACCGTTGTTCTGAATGAAGTTCTAATATTTGACAACAGGTGGCGCCACTATACTTAATTTCCAAGTTGAAGGGTTGGAAAAGCCCTTATAACTTTAAAAATACGCCCTTTAGGTTAAAACTTTCTTGTTCAAAGGAGGATAAAAGGCTATCACACTATATAAGTCCTTTTATCGTATCGGGACTCCTTTTTAAGTTTTATCGCACATTTTATCAACTTAGAATTAAATTTTTCAAAAAATCCGATCCTAAAACTCCTTGCATATTGCTATCAAAGCTCTCTATAACATTAAATTGGTGAGTAATATTTATGCCGTTTATCGTAAAAGAAATATTTGCTGATCCTAGCGAAACTGTAGACCCAGAGATTCCTATTATTTTTGTCTTTTTGTTTCGTCAACGTTAGCTAAATTATTCAATGCATTTGAAAAAATACAACTTAAGCTTGCTCCTGTATCACACAAAAATAATAAGTCTCTTGACCCACATTTTACTCGAATATTATTTAATCCATTTATGCTATTTAAAAATCCTATGTTTTCATTTAAATTGTTAGGCACGAAAAAATAAGTCACCTCTAGGTTCATCGCTACTTGCATTTTCTGCACCTTCAGCAACATATACGCGGCCATTACTATTCCTCGAACTGGTAAAATTTCGGCCTTGTGGTCTCCTAGAAAAATTTCTGCCTCGACCTTGGCTCCGGTTCATAGCTCGCTGGTTGTTTTGATTTTGATAATTATTACTGCTTACATAGTAATTATTATTTCCGCGATTAACGTGCCTTAAGCCTTGTCTACCCCTAAAAGGATTATTAAATCTACCACCCCTATTAATGTTATTATTGCCACGACAATTTTGTGTACGACCACGCGTATAAAATAAATTCGTCGAAGGGACACTCGAAAAATTTGCAAGCTCTTCATCTTTCGCTCCCGCTATAGCGTCTTTTAAATTGTCATAATTTCTAGCTTTTATTATTGTTTTTAAATTATTGTCTCGTAAGCCATTCGCAAAAGCATTTATAGCGTGTTTTTCATTTGCCGACCTAAGAATTTGTAAAGAATTTTGATTATCAGCTTGAGAAATGGTTAAATCAATCATTAATTTTTCTATATTACGCGCATAATCATCGATACTTTTGTGACCTTGTTTAGAGTTAAATAATTGGGTTGCTAGGGCAGCTGATGATTTTTTCGTAAGAAGATGTTTTTTCATATCACAAATTAACTCTGCAATGGTGTTATAAGTTGGTTCCAAGCGCATTTTAGCATTTTGCGTTAATTTAACTTTAAGAACATATTTAATAAGAACAGCTTTATCCTCATTATTTAACATTTCGCTATACAGCTCAATTGCATCAATTAGCTGTTTGGTGGAATCTTCCGATCCATCCATGTTAGGTAATGTGGATGCTGCTGTTTTCATATCAAATGTATTTGCCATTTTTACCGTTGGACTTTCACCTATAACACTTATGCCTTGAACCACTTCCGTAGGGTTTTGTATATTTAGTTTTGCTACGTTAGCAATCTCTACTCTTCCTAACAATACTTCCTTACACTCATTAATATTTAAAGATATTTCCTTAAAATTTTCGCTAGCTAAATTAAGTACATCTTTATGGTGCTCAGCTTTGGTAAAATTGATTTTTAGCTCATTAAATTTATCATCAAGTTTCTTTAACTCATTTAAAAATTTGTTAAGGCGCTCAAGATTTCCTCTACGTTCTTGAGGCTCTTTTCTAATATTTCTTCTTAAGTTTAAAATAGTCCCTAATAATTCCTTAAATTCGCTAACCATTGAAACATTTAAAACAAAGAGGAAAAGAAAAAAATATAGATATATATAATATATAACTAAATTAATAAACTGTTTTTCATCTTACTGCTTATAGACCATCCTACTAGAATCCATAACTAACTCCATCATGTTTATCCAATTAACACCCTAAACACTAAAATTCACTATTTCACTACTAAGACACTACTACTCACTAACTTCTATACTAAGTTCACTAAACTAGCTCTTGGCTTCGCGTAATTTCGCGTCTAATTTTAAGTTCTAGGGTCTTCTTTGCACGACGACAGCAGTACCAAAAAATAAAAACAAGTAAAACTGTACCGCCGACCAACTCCAAAGCTTCCATTGTCGACACATTGCCATTGCCATTACTTCCATCAGCGGTAACGCCGCCGCTATTTCCACTCTGTGCTATAATAACTTCTTCCTTGGATTGTGTTTTACCCATTTTATTATTTGAACTTTCTTTTAGGGAACACTTAAGTCTTCTTAGATGGAACCACTACTCTGTCATGGCATTGTAACTTGCTAACTTAAGCACGAACGGCTGGCAGGATCGCCATATGATATTCTTAACTGGGTCTGGTTTTTGGGAGAATTAGGTTCGGGTTGGACGTACTCAAATTAAACACATCTTTTTCTACCAAAAATCCAAAACTATATTCACCTTAATTAATGTTGAACAACCTTTTGTGTCTATGGCTAAAACTGCTTACATATCATATTGGGTCAAAGCTAACAACCTTACGTGTAACACTTATTTTGACAATAAGCTTATATGGTAGCATTTTTATTATTTATCATTAAGGTTCATTTACTTATTACATACTGAAATCGAGCAACTAAATGTAAATAAATTATCCGAGAGAGAGATAGCTGCTGGGCCTTCCTTGTCTGTCTTCAAGGAAGGCAGATGGCGCGTGAGTCGACTTTATCGTTTGCCCGCCAAATTCAAATTATATAGCTGTGCTATTTTTTGCCCTTAATGTTAGGTACTTGTTTTTGTTTCCTATTAATATAAAATATTGAGGTTTAGTTCAATAATTACACAGCCCTTATAAAAAATGTCATTTATTTGGTTTTTATAAAGATTTTTCTTACAGATAACCATGTCAATATACCTTAAATTATCTGTTGAAAAGCACAAATTTAATATATACACACAAATATCGATTAACATTCGGCCTGACTGCCTGCGGCAACGTTGTCAAGTTAAAAATATTCGATTCATGGTATATTTTCTTTCTCTTAATTAGATGTGAGCCAAAAAGGACATTAAAGTTTACATGCAGAAATTGTAAACAACTTGGCAACCAGGGCAAAGCGATGATTGCACCATCTACGATAGCCTGCCATGATGAAAGACAAAGACATATATATTGGAACTTGCGTTAAACCAGAAAGAGATAAATACAATGGACAAATTGTTAGGACCAGTTACTCGTCTCATTGTTGTCTCTGGCCAGGCACTAATAATACCGGCCTTATTTTGACATCTGAGCTTGCGCAGATGCATGGTAGGATACGGACTCCCTAATAAGGATAGTGTCCGGCTTTATTTATGTCGGTTTAGGTCGCGCCTTATTTTGGTCCTATTTTAAGTTCGGAACTGTTCGTGTAATCGAACGGCTGCCGACCACAAAATCGAAAAGTTTTTAAAAGTAAAAATACTTAAAGTCTTGATTTTTAAATGTATTTCTGTAATTGTGTTAAAAAAACCCTACAAAAACAAAACAATAAAGAAAAAGTCATAAAAATTTCCCTTTTTTAGGTTAATGGTTAATAACTCTAAATTATAGGTACAAGCACTATTTAAATAAGGCCGGTATTAATTATACCCGAGCTTAGTAAGACAACTTGCAATAATTCTCTTTTATCTACAAAGAATGTTACCTATAGGATGCCTCCGTTCTGTACGATCCGAGAATTTAGCAATTATTTGATAATTTTATTTTTAAATGGGTAGGTCACCACTTTTAGATAGATGGCGTAATGGACCATAAACTACTACGTTTCTGCAATATCTTCGCTTTTTATCGTCTAAACCGTACCCATTAGACAAAAAATAATTCGAGAGCGGTCTGCGGTAGGTGATCTCACTTAGCTTTGAAAGAAATATCTTCGGCTAATGTAAAAATCTGCATCTCCAAGTTTGACAGTGTTCCGAGAGATGGTACTTTGCATTGCAAGGAAATTGCATGCAGTAAGGAGTCTTTGCATTGCAAGGAAATTGCATGCAGTAAGGAGCTTTTTCCTATTTTATATTTTCCAAATAAAATATTGCATTATTTTAGCTTTTAAAAAAAAGTAAATGCGACAATTTTCGTCAATAAGACGTCAGCTTGCTGCTTGGGAGTATCTGCATTTGCCCACTTTCGTGTCTTTTGTTATCTTTTTGCCAATAACTTATTAATGATGGATGCCATCATCTTAAACGCATTTTTTGCCAATAACTTATTAATGACGGATGCCATCACTTTATCTGCAACACGTGGCCTAATAACGGCCAATTGCCCACTTTCGCGTCTTTTTAATACCTTTTTGCCAATGCCATGCCATTAAAGAGTGTTGGCAATGCCAGTAAATTAAATGGTACAACGCCGGCAAAAAATGTGCTAGTATGGGGATTTGTCGTAATAGCTAAAGTTATATGCAGAATTATTATGCTATTTCAAATACATGTAATTTTAGTCATTCTCGATGAGATATTCTAAGTCAACCTGTAATAAGTAGGAGCAATATTTGTTTACTTTCTCTGCTATCGTATCTGTTTAAAAATCGGCAGTGGGCTGAATTGTTCAATGTAATTGAATAAATTAAAGTTTTTTGATATTCCCATTCCCCTCTATTTAACATAATTTAAAACGAAAAACAAAATCCATTGCAGATGACGTTTTACAGACCAAGTTGGCATCAGCGGCCTTGATAGACCTTCAGCTCGATGAACCCGCTCTCGCCGACCAAAAGGATGTTTGCCAAGGCGGCTCTCTTTGTTACAAATAAAAAGTTAATAGACCTTTGCAGTAGGTTACGTTATGTAAACGTTGATTTTACATTAGTCATGTTTTTATTTTTAGAGTAAATGAAGCGGGACAGTTGACTTGTTAACCCCGCAGTTTGTTTGATGAAGTTTGAAACCACGTACTGCTCGGTAATTATTAAATATACAGTGTGTCCAAAATTGGCAGAGAATGTATGGGGATACCGAAACGAAATTAAAATTTCAAGACAGAAAGACATTGCTCTTAAGAAATTGTCCCAATCAAATACCCGCGAGATTTAAGTTCAACACAATATGTATGAAAAAGTACGTTTTGTTAGGTGAAGTACCTTTTTTTTTGGTTTTTACATTCTTTTGCACATTCCCTTTGGGTTTTTGAATAAAATACCCGCGGTTTTTTAATTAGACAGAATATGTATGTATAAAAAAGTGGTACAGCGCTTTTTCAAAAATGTACATTTTTCAGTCTTTTTTTTAATAACTCAAAAACCAAACTAGATACAGCCGTTTTTAAAACAGCATTAGATTAATATAATAGTTAAATGTCTCACAACTTTCCCCTTTAACCATCTTTCTATATCTTATGGTTTCAAATATCTCAATACATTCAGTACCAAGTTTGGACACACTGTATGTACTGTTTACAAAAGCCTGAAATTAACCTGTTTAACAGGATCTGGTACTTTCCACCCGCATGTTAATGGGCAAATCTTACAATTAGTAAATATCTACTATACATCGGATGCCCACAAAATTACTAGCGAACCTGCCACTTTTTCAAAAGTTCATACGTACAAATTTTGGTAAGATGTATGGTTGTATAGAATGCAGCTTTCTGTTGTTATAGCTTTTATGTGTGACACTTCCGGTTATCTAGAAGTGATCTTAAAAGGCTTTTGCGATTTTTTAAAGTTACATGTCTATTAAACCATATTTTCTATTATTGTAAACTTACAATTTCCGGATTTACTGGAAGTAACATAAAAATTTACTTTCGGAAGTATAAGGTTAAATACTTTAAACAGAAGACACTGACTTGAAACCGATTAAATCCTATATTTATATTAAACACTTTTAATTTTTTTTATATTTTATCTCTAAACCAAATAGTTTTTAGGATATTTCTTGTAAAAGAATAAATTGTCTGAAAAGACAACACAAAAGCAAGGGAAACATATAACAGTGTCAATTTAAAAAGGTCTATCATTAATATGTCATCAACTAAAAAAAAAATAAAAACTGAAAAAATTCAAAAAACATAAATTTCGGTTCTTAGGGCGACTCAGTATGCTTTATTTTAATCTAATTGTATCAACTCTATATGGGTGGTGATAGCAACCCCTAAAATTTTTAATGGAAAAAGGGAGTTGAGTAATAACTTGTTTTAAAGGCCATTTAATTTCCTTTTATTATTAAAAATACGAGTACTTAAAGTTTTTTTTGTTTAGTACATTTAAAAAATCATAGAAAAGTTAGTTAGGATATTAAGAAAATTGCGGAACTGGTAACAATAATCAATAGTTGGAACAGCGTGTCTACATAAGTTCGCATCATATGGAAAACCAGGGCCGTGCCCACCGGGTAGTGCAGGTGGTGTAAGGCACCAGGGTGCAATGCTGCAGGGGCGGAAAATTGTGGAATAAAGGGCAAAAATTAAGAAATGAGCAAGTAAAAGCAGTATTATTTAAAAGCAAGGATTTTTTGGTCTTTAAAAATATTGAAGACTGATAATGCAATGAGAATTTTTTTTTAAGGAAGGACTTTTTCTTTGCCCTTCAAACATTTTTATACCTCAAGGCATATTTTCCTTTTGGGGCGCCACTGCGCGAGATACCCTAGGAACGGCCATGTTTAAAACTTTTACATTATTAATTTTACAAAAGTTTTCCATGGTCTACAACCCAAAATGCAATTATCAGATGGTAATTTTTTGCAGTGGTATACGAGGTATGTGAAAAAATATGAACTTTGCTCAAAAAGAAAGTACCTCTATTTTTTATAATATTGAAAAAAATTTTAGGATGAAGAATTGATTGAAGAAGATGTTTAAAATTAAAGGTAATATTTAAATATGCATCCTTGTTCATTTTAAATAAAAACTTTTTTTCTTGTGATAACGAGCGTTTCGGTGGCTTTTCGCTGTTTTAACAGTTCTTAGGCTTTCTTACATATTAGATTTTAAAATAAATATGCACTAATGTACAATCTTAAATGTTTACAAACATCTTTTCTTTAAAAAATGTTCGATATTATGAAAAATAAAGGTACTTCTCTTGAGCAAAATTCATATTTTTTGACATAACTCGTATACCACTGCAAAAAAATTATATCTAGTTGCATTTTGGGTACACCATGGAGAAGTTTTTATAAAGTATCTAACTTTTTTTGTAAAATTAATTTATTTTTTTTCCATATGATGCAAACTTATTTTCTGTTTTTTTACCTGGGACAGAGTGACTTCCCACTTGTACAAATAAAAGTTAATATAGTAAGAACATTTTAAAAGCGCAAATTCGGTACCCTTTGAAAATAATACAAAAAATATAAAAAGGCCGCCTGCAATCGGAATATTTTATACAAAGGCGCCGCTACCTTTACAGCCACGCGCCAATACACTATGGGATAGAAATCCAGTATTTTGGCCAAAAAGCAACTTTGAAATTTAAATGGCTCATGCTGTGTATTTCAAAGTAGATACTCCAAACTACATGTACGCAAAATTATAAAAAGGATATGACGACTTCTATTGGGGTAATAAGAAACTTGAAAATGTATTTTAAGTAAACATAAATATACAACATTTAATCTCTTAGTTTATTATTACCCTTGATTAATAAAAAAGTTAGAGTTTAAATAATAAGAGCTATTGTTGTGTTTCCGATGCAGTCTCGCGAAGTCTCGCTACTTTTGTCAAAGATTTTTTTACCTTTTCTTTATCAGTTTTTGTACTTACAATTGCCTTCCCTACTTTTGCTACTTCTGAGTGTAAGGACAGATACAAGATTTTTTTATAATTTACAAGGTTTTCCATTTTAAAATTTAATATGTTTTGTCCTACACTGCATATCCTAAAAGATAACAGCCTTCTGATGAAAGATATGGATTCTACAGAATCTACCCAACAAAACAGTTTTTTTTATTTATTTTATACGTTAAAAAAATAAAAAAGTTGGGAAGATGTATCTCTATTACGCTTCTAAGAATAATTTAAAATTATTTTTCAGATTTGGATGGTCATATTTTCGAAACTAATTGAGATAGACATATCAAACGTAGTATTTTTTTAAAGCATTTTAAAAGATTTTGGTGGTGATATAATATTCATGGTATTCAATTTAAAAAATCATACCTATTGTCGTAACCTGTATATCATATGAGATAATAATCTATCTGATTAGAATACTACCGAATTAACCAAACAATCTGACATTTTAGTTTATTTTGTACAATAAAAAATAATAATGTTAAGTGGGTGTACATTTATAATAACATATAATAAGTTTTAGGTTTCCAAAAGCATTTGTAATAATTT
Organism: Listronotus bonariensis; assembly: GCA_014170235.1. Classification (NCBI taxonomy): domain Eukaryota; kingdom Metazoa; phylum Arthropoda; class Insecta; order Coleoptera; family Curculionidae; genus Listronotus; species Listronotus bonariensis. Next base: position 326,400 of record JACEGR010000223.1, on the reverse strand, counting down.
ATAATATTTTTCCAGTAAAAAGCACCTCATTTTAAGTTAGACTGGTAAGTTTCAGAATTTTGACCAAAAAATTAATTTCTATCCCATAGTGCGATGACCAGGTGCATCAACCGGCATATCATAAAAGAAATATAGCAAAGACGAGCCGCGAAGACAAGCATGACGATTTATTTGTCTTTAAACTTTTTGTGATTTTTTTCTTATCAAAGAGCACCGAATTTATATCTTTTAAACTGTTCCTTCTATACCTAAAAAAATTAACTTGCTTTGCGTAAACCTACTTTTTAATGGAAAATTTGAGGAATCTTTACCTCACACAAATAAAAATTGTTTCACGTACGATTCTACAGTCTCGTAACGGTCTCTACCAGTTCAACCTTATTACGCAAATTGTCAGGGTGGTCCAATGTAGCAGTACAGTTGCTCTTCGCCAAATTTAGGTTGGCAAAAATAAAGGACCTCTGTAACCTGTTTTTATGGCAGTAGGCCCAACCAACTGGGACCCAGACGCCAACCAATCCCTTGAATCTGAGTAATGACAAGACTTTGATTTGGCGTCTCAGAAGACTTCGAAAGAATCTGAAAAATGAGCTTGCTTTGCTTATATTTTTTAAGTTAGGGTCCGGCAATATTACTTAAGTAATCTAGAGATCTTTACCTCACTTTTAAGGATTGAAAATCATTTATTTATTTCCAGAAAAACAGGAATTAAAATGCAATGGTAAATTTCGTAAAGGAAAATTTTAGGTATAACAATTGAAAATTGTGTGCTAAAAAGGTTTACACCGCGAGGACCAATTAGATCCGTGGACTAAACCCAGGACTTATTTTTGTTAGTTCACTAGTGTTTATACCTACTTAGTTTATGGATCAATTTAATTCACGTTTAATCCTAGTACCAAAATGACAGCTGAGCATATGACCAGAACCTAACCTCGTTTTTTATCTTTTAAAACTGTATCGCTTTTAAATTCCATTTGAAAATAAAACAGTTTTGGTTAAATATCAACAAAATTTTAAAAAATATAAACAAACAACAAAATTATTAGGGGAAGACCGAAATTCAACGTCTTTTTCGTCGAAATGCGCACTGTCAAAGATCAAGGCTGTCATTTTGGTCCACTAAAAAAGTCCGACGTGTTTACACCAAAGAAAATCATATTTGGTCACCCCCATTTGAGACGGACTGAATTGGAGTAGCAAATTTTAATACTCAAGTGTTTACACCGTGAATAAAGTACGCGTGACGTCATTTAGACCTCGAACTAAAAATTTGGTCCTCCGGTGTAAACTAGGCCTTTTATACGCAACCGAACTAAAAATTAGAAAATAATTTTTTCATTAAAAAATATTGTCATTTCATAGTAAAAAAGCGTAGGGTGCATTTTGCTATTTTTTCTCAGCTTTTCCATCATAGATATTGGCAAATATAATAATTATAACATTTAATATATTAAGCACCCCACGCTTTTACTATGAAATGACAATATTTTTTGAATGACAAATTATTTTCTAATTTTCAGTTCAGTTGCATATAAAAGCGTGTTTTTAGTTTTGTTAAACTAGTAATTATTATTATTTTTAGTTTTGCTACTCTTGACAAGAATAGGCAGAAGAAGTTTGGCAATGTTGCTTAACCAGATGGCAACCCACTAAAAATTTCTTCTCCATTGAGTTGGCAAGAAGTTTGAAATGTTGCCAACAGATGGCAGCCCAGGCATTGATGTATTTTATGAATATAATGTGATTTTTTTCCCGGCGATATAAAAAGCAAAGGAAATAACGGGATACTGTTTGCAGATTATTGCATTGTCATGGGTCATTAATAAGTGTGCAAAGTTTCAAAGAAATCGAATAGCTGGAAGTTGGTTAAAATTAGGCTCAAAGTGATTCGTATACACAGATTAGCCAGATGGATAGTTAGAAAACCGAAAACTCCGTAAGTTAGCTCGACGAATTGGATCAATATTTTTTTGTGTAATATTTTAGGTTAAAACCCAAGATCATTTAGATATTATGTATAAATAAAATCTGTCCAGCGCGAATGTTATGGCAAACGAAATTGTTTATAAAGACTAACTATTTTTTTCATTGGCATAAATCAAAAAATATTTCTTAACACCATGTAAGCCGTTCACTAAACAAATGCCAGTGATCTTTAAATCAGCTTTTATCTGAGACACGTCCACATTAGTGGTAGCATTAACAAAAAATGTAGTATGTTGGTGGTTAAGAGTCAAATGTAACCAAGTTTCCCAAGCCGCATAGCTTAATTAAATTTTTAGGGTCGTCCGCAACGGCCACTGAACGAACATTTCTGACAAAAATATGTACGCCACTGAATTACCCAAGTAAAAATTTTTTTTTTGTACATTTTTTCCATCCATCCACAACTTGCTGTGTTTTTAAAACAAAAAGGTATACTTTGTAATAATTGGTCTAAGCAACTGTTTAGGGCAATATATTTTTATTTAGTTTTAGTTAAATTATAAATTATTCTTTTATTTCAATTATTATTATTATTATTAATATTATTATTATTAGTATATTTGCATTTTTGTTGTTTAGTGCAACCAAAAAATGCTTTTATTACGGCATATTAGCACAGATTTAAATACGCTACGCGAGAAAAAATGCTGTCCGCAGTTGGTTTCTTGTGAAACATTTTTTAAATATTAATACTAAATAGGAAAAATTGCTTTTTAATGTTTCAAAATTATTAGAGCATTACTCTACAATTGTTTCGCCTTTCTAGGGCTTCATCGAAGTACTTACGTATTCTAAATTTAAAAAAGAGAAATATTTACAAAACAGAACCATTAAACACGTTTTTCCCAAAAGGTCTATAAAATATTATTAGGGTTTTATTATGCGGCCCAGATGTGGTAATAAATTTATTTATAATTGGCATATCTCGCGAAATTTATTTGATCATTAGTAGAAAGAGTTGTATTGTCTATAAGTGATTTTTTAATTTCTAGTTGTTCATATAAATTTAATTTTTACCTTTGTTTTCTCTATGGAGTAGTTTAACATTATTAAGATCTATAAAGTGGTTTTGTTCTTATACAATGTGTTGAAATGCCTGTGTTTTTTAAACCATTTAAAATTGATGTTTTGTGTTCTTTATTCTGTTTTTTATGCTCCTTCCACTTTGACCAATATATTCCGCATTACAGTCTGCGCAATTAACTTTATAAACCCCTGACATATCTAATTTTTCTGTTTTGTCTTTATTGTTAACTAATAATCTACCTAGGTTACTCTTATTTACAGACACAGTTTTACAGCCCAACTTATCTAGTCTATTGGATACATTATTGCTGATGTTTGGTATATAATTGATAAACTTAAAATTATTGTTTTTTAGGTTCTGTAATACTATAAAACTCTTTAGCAATTAACTTTTGTTTTTCTTTGTTAACAATTTATCAATAAGTGATTCTTTATATCCGTTGTTTCTTGCTATTTGTTTAATAATGCAGAGTTCTTTGTTAAAATTTGATTGACTTAATGGGAAAGTGACAAGTCTGTGAATTAAACTATGAAAAGAAGATAGTTTTATTTTCCATGATTGGTTCGATGCGTAATTTATTACCGTGTCTGTCGTCGTTGGTTTTCTGTAAATATCGAATTCAATGTGGTTGTCAATATTTTTAATGTTTATATCCAAAAAATTTATCTCATTTTTATTTCCTTTTTCCATAGTGAACTGAATGTTGTTATTTATTGAGTTTAGAAAATTTAAAAACTTATCTAAATTTCTCTCTGTGCTATTCCAAATGCAAAAACATCGTCTACATATCTTTTCCAATAAAAAATGTGTTTAATTAGTTGGTTATTAGAGTTAAATAAAACTTTTTCAAAATGTGCCATAAAAATTTCCGACAATAAAGGAGAAATTGGAGAGCCCATAGGTAGGCCATCATTTTGTTTATAAAATTCACCATTAAATTTAAAAGAATTTTGATTTAGGCATGTCCGAACTGCATTTTTAATTCTGTTTTTGTTTTAATATCTAAGTTAGAAGCACCGATTAAGTTGTTTAAAATTTCTATAACTTCTTTTATTGGAATTGAGGTAAAAAGACTTTTTACATCAAAAGAAACTAATTTTGAATTGTTTGGAATCGTTAGGTCCTTCGTAAATTCGATAAATTGAAAAGAATTTTTATTGAGTGCGGGGACTGAAAATTAATTAAATCGGGTAGTATCTTACTTAATTCTTTTGCAAGTTTATAACAAGGAGCGTTAACATATGAAATGACCGGTCTAATGGGGTTATTTTCTTTGTGAATTTTTGGTAAACCATATAATAGAGGTGTCGAAGGGTTCATTACTTTAAGCTTATATGGTTGATTTTGTGTGATGATGGGACTATCTTTAAGTATCTTAATAATTTCAGATTGATGTTTGTTTGTGGGGTCATTTGGTATTTTAATTATATTGCTGTCTTTTGTAAATATTTCTCTTTTCTAAATTTAGTATACAGAAGTACTCTTGATGAAGCCCTAGAGGCGAAACAATTGTAGAGTAATGCTCTAATAATTTTTGAAACATTAAAAAGCAATTTTTCCTATTTAGTTGGAAGTTTCTGAAAGAGCATAAAATTTAAATAAAAAAATATAATCTCGAAATTGCAACGGGAGGGCGGCGCGCCACCACTGTAGTGAGCATAGTTTTTAAATAATTTGTTTTAATAATAAATTAAATATTAACGAAACAATTCTGGTGTAATCTAGACACTTTTAAAAATATGATTTTGCGACAATAAAACTTGTATCAACTATTTTTAAAAAAGTTATTATTTGTTAATTAATAGCTTTTTATAGGTTTCGGTAGTCATAAAGATGGCATAGGGTGTGGTATACCCTGACATCTAGCTGAATCCCTGGACCCTGGAGTGCTTCCATCTGGTAAAATTAAATGTATTTTTTAAATAAATACACACATATACATGGGCTCCAGTAGGATGACTTCTAGGGAGGTGAAAAAATTAAAATGTTTTGAGGACGAAGGAAAGAAAATTTCAACAAGAAAAGATCTTTACCTCATAAAACGATCTTTGTTTGGCAGGCTTTAAAAAAATTTGAGGGAACGAAAAAGTCTTCACCTTTAAAAGATCTTGGTTCTTAAAAGATGCCTTTTATTTTGTTTAAAATGTTGCACCAAATCATTTAATATTATGGATTTATGCATTATGTATGTATTTTTTCTATACTGCATCTGATGATTTAATAAACTCAGTACAAAAATACGAATGTGAAATTAATGCAAAATAAACCCAGACGTAATATTTATATCGGGACATTACTGTTTTATGTATTTTTATAAACTCTTATTGAAATGCGTCGTAGGGCGGGGTTAGTTGAGCATAGAGGTAAGTTGGGCAATCAAAATATCTTAAAACTATCGACCTCACGCGAAAGCATCAAATAGCATAAAGAAGGGGTTGCGCGAGGGGAACTCATTGTGCGACCACTAGTGGTGACGCGGCGATCGAGAAAAGTATCCGTGCGCATTGTTTATTTTGTGATTAAAAAGTAAAATAATTGCAAGCCGGAAAATTTGATCTGTGATAGTTAAATGTATTCCGTTCTCAATCAGGTAAGTGTTAATCTTAAGTAAATTTATTGCAGCTTTAATATGTATAAAGATTTTGGATATAATGTTAACCGGTTTTAAATAAATTTACTTTTTCTTTAAAATTTCAGGTTGGGGTTAGTTGAGCTACAGTTGCCCAACTAACTCCACGGTTTTAAGTATAAAATGTCATATTTTTTTATTTTATAGGATACGGACTTATAACAGTAAGACTACTAAGATCTCCTTAGGATTTAAAAGAGGCTGCAACCCGAACTTTGTACCAGCAACAAAGAAAACGAGCTGACCTATCTAACTTAAATTTTCTCTGAAAATAGTTCGACCATACCCAAAGGCTGGTCCAAGAAAAGGAGCCAAATTGAACAGAAGATGGAGAAAAGCTGCAATTTTAAAAGATACAGAAGGCATTACAACATAAACAAAATAAAACCGCCAAAAAGTTTAAAAAACGAAGATGAATTAATAGATATTAAATCCAATAGTTAAGCTAAGCTAGGTACGTTGCTGTTTTATTAATGAGATTTGTTGTTTTGCCACTATAAGATTATAAATATAAAAAGCAAATTGTCAAAATGTATTTTTATTGTAAACGTATCTAACATTCAAGCCATGATTTGACTATACTTTTTAAGTGCTCCACTAGCCCCATACCCTTGCTCAACTTACCTCACCTATGGGGTACGTTGGGCATACTTGACTATCTACATTAAAATAGATGTAGCTCCTAAATTTGACTTATTAGAAATAAATTACTATGGACACTATTAATAAGAGATAAATTGCTAATTCATCAGTATGCATTATAAGCCATTAAGACTTATTTTTGAGGAGCTATAGCCGATCAAGTGAAAAATTGCTCAACTAGCCCCGCCCTACCCTATACAACGCGTCCAAGATAAGGAGGGCTCTAGTAAGGGCATCTTGAGATAGTAAGAGATAAAACTGTAAAAATAAGTTTAGGTTTTATGTGCCTAATAATATGCCGTTTAAATAATAATTTTAAAATTCAATTCTGAAATATCCGAAACCAGAAAATTAGAAATTTGCCTTAGGCTCTTCCTGGTCTTATTTATAATCGAATTTAAAAGTAAATGTGTAATTTTTTTGTACTGCCATTTTTTTCTGTTAGTTTTATTTTTTTTCCCTTATTTTGTTTAAACTGCGACGTTCCTTTTGTAGACCATCATCATCCTTATTTTTAAATACAATCCTAATTTGCTAAACTGCCGCATGCATATGCTGAAATGTGCTTGACCTCGATTTTCAATCGACCTTTAAGCCACCAGTAAACACGTAGACTTGGAATTCGCTTTAAAGAAGCCGCTTTGTCTTCAAGCCAGCTTGAACTATTCGATATAAACGTAGTGATACCTATTGGTATTTTTTTAAAGAAGCTGTTTTTCAAGTATCTTTGTAATGTAATACTGATTTTTATTGAAGCATCCTTTTGGTACCCTCAATTTGGGGTTAAGAGTGATTATACTATACTATTTCCAAAACAATAAATAGGTTAGTACTTTATTTTATATTATAATTCATTATTTGTCGCGAGGGTTAGATTTTTTCCATTTAATTTTGAAATAATTATAGTTATCTCCCAAAAATAAAAATATTTTAATTTTTTTTAATTTTCAGTCATTTTTTTAATATAGCGCCCATCTTAAAATTTTGATCTGTTAAGTACTTATGCTTTCTTTTTTATATTTATGGTTTCAATTTTCTAAATTGATCCCATTGGGAAAAAAGTAAAATCAGGTAATAAAGCGTTATTTACAGCTTTAAGGATAAACAACCTAAACATTTTTAGAGTTACTGCCATTCCTTAATCTTTAGATTGCCAAGGCTTTTGAGTTAGCATAATATTTAATCAGACTAACTAAATTTTATGTCTACTTTTCAACATATTGCTTGAAAACCAGAATGCTTATTGGAAAAACAAATCGACACAACCGGCAATCTTTGAGTGGTAGAGTGCAGTCGAGCCTTCGACACGATCGATCATAAGTTACTCCTGTCTAAACTTTATGCTGTTGGAGTTCGTGGAGCACCTATATGCATGGGCTAAATCATGCCCGGAACAACGTCGACAGAGTGTTTTGATTGGTGGTGTTAGGTCCGACACTACAGGGAGAATGGTTTGGGGGTTCCACAGGGTTCCATATTAGGCCTTTTTGTTCTTATATTTCTTAACGATATTCAAGAATACTGTGGTGCACCCGATCTAACTGTGCTTGCTGATGCTGATGATACAGATATGCTGATAAAACATAAAGACCCGGCCCTTCTTGCTCATAAATTTAATTTGGCATCTACGGAGTTTCAAAATTATTGTATCTACAACGGTCTTATCTTAAACGCTAATAAAACATTTTTTTAGGGTTTTTACTCAGGAATATAAGTTACTCATAAGGGTTGATGGTAAGTCAGTACAGAGCAATAACTCTTTTAGACCTTTGGGCCTTAATGTGGATGAAAAGCTAACATGGGAATCTCATTGTCTCTCTTTATGTAATAAGATTAGTAACGTGTGTTATGTTATAAGAAACTTAGGAAAAACTCTGTTAACTGGCGTGCTATGATTATTGTATTTTGGCTGCATGCAATCCCATCTTCAATACGGCCTATTATTCTGGGGCTTATTGGCCCATGTGATTAAAGTTTTCAGAACCCAGAAATGCATAATCAGGTGTATAGACAACGCACATCCACGCTTATCGTGCAAGCCATTATTTATAAAGTACCAATTTTTAACACTTCTAAGCTTGTATATTCTTCTGCTAATTACGCACATTAGAAAAAATAAAAATCAATTTACTTGTAAAAGTGATATTCACTGTTATGACACCCGGAGCTCTTCACAGATACATTAGCCATTTTCTCGATTAAGCTTCTCCGGTATACATGGGCATTAAGTGTTATAAAAAAATTGGTACGCTAGTCGACATAACCTAAATGAGGGATGTTTTATCAATAGAATTAAGAAATTTTGTTTAATGCACGCGTTTTATTCTGTCGAAGAATTTTTTGAATTTTAGAGATTAAGGCGCGACTGATATACAATACTTTTGTCTTGTGAATAGTCCCGTATTTATTTAGTTTATTTTGTTATTGTTTAAATTTGATATTTTAATTTTTATATTTTAAATAAGTGACTAGTCGGATAAGTTTATACCCATGTGAGGTTACACATTGAGTGATAAATAATAGTTATTTATTAGATAAGTGAGTTATATTACATATAAGTCACGCAAGAAAAAGTTTAACGAGAGAGGCGAGAGAGGTAATTTTCTTAAGTGACTTATATGTAATAACTCACGTGTCTAATACAAAATTTTATCCAACACTTTCGTATAAATCGCTTTTAATATCGAAAATAATTTGAAAACGTCATCCATTATTTGTTACTTGTCATTGTCAACACCAGCAACAAAATTTTGAATTGCCTATAATTCACTAGTGAGCTAAAGGGTACTTTAGCTCACTAGTGACTTATAGTACACTTTATATCCTCAAAATCTGATCAATTATGTAGATATTATATGTAAGTGTTGGATAAAAGTATTTTAGTACCATTTAGCTCACTAGTGAATTATAGACAATACAAAATTTTGTTTGCTGGTGTTAACAATGACTAAGTAACAAATAATGGATGACGTTTTCAAATTATTTTCGATATTAAAAACGATTTATACGAAAGTGTTGGATAAAATTTTGTATTAGACACGTGAGTTATTACATATAAGTCACTTAAGAAAATTACCTCTCTCGCCCTTCGGGCTCGAGAGTTAACTTTCTTGCGTGACTTATATGTAATATAACTCACTTATCTAATAAATAACTATTAAATTGAATTCCTTAGCATAGGCCTCGGTGCTGATAAAATTTAATCAGATATAATCTGTATACACATACCTAGACAAAAAATTTAAAAGTGTAATCATAAGGAACCTATTTACTAAGAATTACCCAAATGCTTCTAAAAAATATAATATTATACTTTCAAAAATATTTCTTATAACCGGTAGGTACTTATTATGGATTAAGTATTTTTTTTTATTTTGAGTGCCTAATTAAAGCAATAAAAAGATATAATAAAATATGATCATCATCTTATTTAAGGTTCTTATAAATCAAGAATAAGGAAGATGGTAATCTTAAGGATATAATTTGTAAATAATTGTTGTAATATTCCTCATGGTATTAAAAATAAACTATAATTATTTTTATAATTATTTCTTAACCGATTCCTTTGTTGTATCTAAAGCCAGATCATTAGTTATTTTGATCTGAGTTTTTAAAATAAAAGAATATGAAGATTTAGGGTCCAAAAATAAAAATGTATTTTATATTACATTTTTGTTGTTTATTTTAAAATCAATTCAATGATTTTTGTAAGTTCGTTTGCACGGTAAAATTGCTGTAACTTAATTTTATTGACTTTTTGTTTTTTCTTTCAAAAAAACGACCAGCATTATAAACGACTTGACTTTTTGGAAATAAACGAGGAGAGCGTTGCATTATTATGTTTTTAAATCTTCTGAAACTAAAGGAAAACCGACCTGCCATGGGACAATGAGGACAAAATCACAGTTATGACAGAAACTGGTTATACAAGGTGGGCCAAAAGTAATCACCCGATGTTCTTTTGATTTTTTTTTTGAAATAAAAACTTTGGTTTTGCTTGTAAAATTTGGTTATTTATTTTATTACAATTTAGTCGAGAAAATGGTATCGGCTAAGAGGCCGTTGTCAGAGTTGATGAACATACGACCCGTTTTATGGCATGTTCCCAGCAAACACTATCTGCCGGCAATGTACATTTTTCATATTGGCATTGATGGTAAAGCATTGGCAATTGGTGGCAATATTATGCCAACATCTTATACGCATTAAAAAGTCAACCCTAAATAAACACTTAATTGCCAATAAATTTTACATGCAGGTGAATTGTCGGCAAGCATACAAAAATGGCGGCATACCAATCCTGATTAAATGAAGCACGCGTTTTTGTTGCAGGCAAATAAATATGGGATTTTTGAAGGCAAACCTTCAACGCATATTTATACTTTTCAAACCATATTATTAACATTGGTATTTAACTAACATTAAAGCAATGTTTTTGATCTGTTCTATTTATAATGGCAGCTAAATAACATTATTTTATGTTTTTACATAATTTAAAGGAAATGGCCTTTTCATAACATTTTATTGTTAAAAATCATGCAAATAAAAATTATGTCAAACAAAATGTTTATTATGTATTTTGGAGCGAATAAAAATAAAATGATGGTAAAATTAGCTACGTTAATTTCGACCGAATTTGTTTTCTACGTGGTTTTCTAGCTTTTTAGTTTCTTTTTTAAAGAAAAGAGTTTTTGAATAGACATAATTAAATGTATTCATTACCTAATAAGTGTGTGTTGTGTGATTAATTGGTGATGGCTAGGCGAGAAGGCAAGATATTCAAGTAGACTGTTAGGAGCTGTAAACATTTTGTTTAAAACTTTATTAAAAGTTTTAAAGACGTGTTAATAAAAAATATTATATATATTTAATAGTTTTTGACATACCGATAGATGGCGTAATGGACAATAAACTACTACGTTTCTGCAATATCTTCGCTTTTTATTGTCTAAAACGTACCCATTAGACAAAAATAATTCGAGAGCGGTCTGCGGTAGGTGATCTCACTTAGCTTTGAATCTTCGGCTAGTGTAAAAATCTGCATCCCCAAGTTAGACAGTGTTCCGAGAGGTGGTACTTTGCATTGCAAGGAAATTGCATGCAGTAAGGAGTTGTTTCCTATTTTAATTTTCAAATAAAATATCGCATCATTTTAGCTTTAAAAAAAAAGGATATGCGACAATTTTCGTCAATAAGACGTCAGCTTGCTGCTTGGGAGTATCTGCATTTGCCCACTTTCGTGTCTTTTTGTTATCTTTTTGCCAATAACTTATTAATGATGGATGCCATCATCTTAAACGCATTTTTTTGCCAATAACTTATTAATGACGGATGCAATCACTTTATCTGCAACACGTGGCCTAATAACGGCCAATTGCCCACTTTCGCGTCTTTTTGATACCTTTTTGCCAATGCCTTGCCATTAAAGAGTGTTGGCAATGCCAGTAAATTAAATGTACAACGCCGGCAAAAAATGTTATATGGTTTCCCTCATTCTTACCAGAACTTTGAGCGCCAGGTTCTTGCATTCTTGGTGAATTCTCTCCTTAAGGGCTTTAAGAGTCTGAGGCTTGTTGACATAAACACGCGACTTTAAAATAAACCCATAAAAAGAAATCTGGAACGGTTTCAACCGGTGATCTGTCGGACCAGTGCAAATCACCAAAACGAGAAATTAATTAAAGCAGAAATGTTTCCTTCAACTCTGGCGACGGTCACATGGGCGATATCATTTTCTTGAGTTGATAAAATAAATTTCAATGGATTTAATAAACAAATTTTATAAGCAAAACCAAAGTTGTTCTTTTCAAAAATTTTACATCAAAAGAACATCGGGTGATTACTTTTGCCCCTCAGTGCTTTATCGTTTCAATCGTTAAAGAACTTAAATGTAGTTTTAATTATTGTTTAAATAATTCTAAAGCAAACTAAAATATATTGTATGTATGTTTTTGGCTTTAAGGGTTTAGGGGGTACATAGCACCCAGTGATGCTATAATTATATCACTTGATTTTGATTCATATAGAAATTTTCAATTTCTAGATATAAAAAAGAAAACTTAAAAAAAACATATGTTTTCTATCTTAACATTTTAGATACATTTTTAAAACTTTGCCAACAGGAAGATAAACTTTTTAATAAGCAGCGGTTAATTTTTTATATTTGTCCAAAAATATAGGTTATGTTGTGACGTCACTTTTTTGCTATAATTATTTTTTATCGAACAAAATAAACCGAAACTTGCATAAAATAAAATAAAATCACTTAAAAAAAACATAAAAAATAGTATCTTACCTTTAACAACGATAAAAATGTAAGTTCCCTTTAAATAAATATCGAAAGCTCAGGGACCCCTGTTGACATTTTTAAAATTCTTTGTAACTGCACCACTGATAACTACTTGATTTGGTATAAATGGTAAAAACTAAACATATATAAAAGTCCAATGACTAAAAAGCAAAAATATCACCAAAACCGCGAAAAAAGCTTCCAGTACGATTACGTCCACAAAATTTAGCGAACATAGGCTTAAATGAGATCGAGCGCTCCTTATTAGAAAGGTTATCTTCCTGGTTTAGACATATGTTTATTTAAACTTTCCTTTATAAACTCGCCCGAGGATGCGCCACCCCTAAAGATCAGCATCCTATTATAAAACAGCCTATACAGGGTGGCCCACCATATTCAACACGGTCTGTAGCTGGATATCCATGGGGTTTTTAAAAAAGTAAATACTGAAACATTTACAGGTCGGATAAAGCCACAGTATAAAATTATTTTACTCTATACAGGATGTCTCAAAAAAGTGTGACGTATCAAAGTTATATTTTTTAAATAGAACACCCTATATTTTATGACGGTTTTAGATTCTACTTTAAAAAATAACTCAAGTTTGTTTATAGTACCAAGTGTCTAATTTTATTCGTTTTTGTGATATTTTGATTTATTTTTCAAAATGCAGGGGGTGCAATTAAATTAATTTTATTTTAACAATATAAACTCCTTAAACTTTCAAATTTGTTAACAAGATTAGGAAAAGTCTGCCTTATCATACGTAGGTCATATCAAGATCATAGATTATACAGGGTGATCAAAAAATAATTTCAATTTTTAAAAAGTAAAATAGCAATATCTCGCTTATTTTAAATGGAACACCCTGTATTTTTACACCCAAGATGACAAACCAAATGCTCTTTCAAATGGTGTATAGGTTGCCTATACCTATCTTTTATACTTTTAAGTAAATTCCGTTTTAACATATTTTTATTCCAAATGTCTATTTAAATGTAAGTAGGTATGATATAGCTATGCCTATTTACTAAGCCGTTATTGCATAATGTAAATTTGTTGGAAAAAAGCACAAAATTAAAAGATTTTGTATTATCTGCCACTATTTTTGAAATTCACAGAAAAAAAAATTATTAGTTGCTTATAATGCTACTTCCAATAACACTTATTTCAGCTGAATGTGGTAATGATAAAACTTGTGTTTTTAAACAATCCTAATAACGCCTCTGGTCAGTTATGACGACATTCTGTGACCTATAACTCGTTTCTTCCATTATCCATAATCACTGTGTCAAATTTTTTAAAGCAACTATTAAGGTTATCAGATGGTTTCTCCTGGAATATTTTCAGGATTAACTCTAGACTAAAATAAACCATTTTTTTCACATCCTACCAGTATTATATCATCTTGTTGTTGTAGAAGAAGGGTTTTTATTTAAAATTATTGAAATTTCTTTTAAACTGACTAAAACACTAGTAATCAATAAATGGTCGTGTTATTTTCTTAAGAAAAATATTAATGTCTGCTATGTCACAGCCAACTTTAATTTAAATAAACATTTGGACTAAAAATTTGTAAAAACAGATTTTACTAAAAAGCACAAAAGATAGGTATAGGCAACCTATACACCATTTAAAAGAGTATTTTATTTGTCATCATGTGACGTAAAAAAATATCAGGGTGTTCCATTTAAAATAAGAGAGATATGGCTATTTGATTTTCTGAAAAATTGAAATTATTTTTTGATCACCCTGTACAATATTTGATCTTGATTTGACCTACGTATGATATGGCAGACTTTTTCTAATCTTGTTACACATTTTAAAGTTTAAAGTGTTACGAGTAAAATCAATTTAATTTTACCTCTGCATTTTTCAAAAAAATCAAATATCACAAAAACGAATAAAATTAGACACTTAGTACTATAAACAAACTTGAGTTATTTTTTAAAGTAGAATCTAAAACCGTCATAAAATATAGGATGTTCCATTTAAAAAGATATAACTTTGATACGTCACACTTTTTGAGACACCTGTATAGACTAAAATAATTTTTATACTGTGGTCTTATCCGACCTGTATATGTTCCAGTATTTACTTTTTTAAAAACCCCATGGTTATCCAGCTACAGACCGTGTCGAATATGGTGGGCCACCCTGTATAGCTTAGACCTGGTAAATCCACTTGTGTAAAATTTAAAGTTAGGGCCCCTGAACCATTTTTACTATTCACTACTAACAAGCTCATTTTTCGTGAGTAGCTTTATTTTGACGATACGCCCAACTTTTTTATTACAACAATTTTTGTTGGTGGTAGCTTACAAGGGTAGCAGAAATTAAATGTGTTGATTTAACGAATATTAAAATGTATTACAAACAGGGATTTTCTTTGTTTTATTATCAAGGTAATCATCTAAATAAACCAAAAAATATTTTTCCTACTAAATGTAAGGATTCATCAAAGAGTCCTCTACCACCAACATGTATGGTAAACGATGTCATCAAAAATAACTACTAACCAGCTGATTTTAATTATTTAATAATAATTATTATTAATAATGGAGCTGCGATATCGGGAGTTGGGATCAGTTCTACTGAATTTTTTTTTTGGGATCTTTTTAAATTTCACCCAGCTTTATCATTTTTTTTTAGTTATACGTATGGCTACAAAACCGAGATGCCCTTTATTCCTTTTCGATTTTTGTTTATAACAATTTAAATTTCTAAGTTTGGGATTATTTAAAAAAATCCCACTTCCCAGAATTTTTTCCCGAAGTCAAGAATGCCAACAACCATATTTTCCGATTACAAGAACTATTTTTCGCAGAAAATTCATTTCTCGACTAGACTAACCAACTTATGTGCTTTTAATAGGTAGATAAATAAAGTTTATCTACCAAAGTAAAAATAATATACAGTGTGTCCAAAATTGTTAGGGAATGTATTTAAAAACATTATTGGGACAATTTTTGTAGAGCAATCATAGATAACCTTACATTTAGATCCGCAGTGGCAAGAAGCATTTTTGGATTTTTACGACCTCGCGCAGTGGGTGGACGAACATGCGCACTTAAAATCCTTTGGTAAAATACAAACACCGGCACCCCGTACCCTTCGTCCGCGGTCTGATCGTAATGCTCATTAGCTACCGTACTTCGAACAGAAAACCAGGACGCCGTCGACAAAGTCTTTCCAATAATGCGGATAGTTTGTTTGGGTCCGGGTGCGTTTACCCTCAACTGCGCAAACCGGTTTTTTCGCCCATGAAATGTATACTTTTGTTTCGCGCAGGTTATAACATTGGCAATCCATCGAGATCAGTGAGAGCAATGCATTTCTGTATTCAGACCTTAATTTAGATGTTTCGATTTTGAAATACCTTCATCAACTTTCGTTTTTCCTTATGGCAGTCATTTTGTTTTTTTTTTGCACAATTTTAAAGATTTTTTTCCCTTTAAAACAGATGTATACCACTTTATAGCTTTTTTGATTTCTATGTAAAAAATTATCAACATTATTTTTCTTAGTTGTCCATGACTGCAGAAGCCTGTAGCTCTAGGAACAATTGCCATTCAATTTTCAATAAGGACCTATATTGGGAAAGTTAATGTAAGTTTATTTCTAACTTGTATAAATTTTGTGTATCCAAACAAACATTCAAAAATATTTTGCAGGTTGTAAGATAACCTAATTTTTATAATACATGAGCTGTCATCAAAAGTTAAACTTTTTTAAAAAATTGCAAGAAAACATATATATCTACATATATATATATATATATATATATATATATATATATATATATATATATATACATATATATATATATATATATCTACATATATATATATATATATATACATATATATATATATTATATTATATATATATATATACATATTATATATATATATATATATATTTATATATATATAATATATATATATATATATATATATATATATAATAATATAGTATATATATATATATTATATATATATATACATATTAGTAATATGATCCGAAGCCCACCACACTTCTCGGATAAATGGAAGCCCGGTAATAGGGGCAGGGGACGAAGTTGTATATAAAAAATATATTTTATGTATTATGTGAAGCCCGGAGATACGTCTAATCTAATACGAGTCCCATTTGTATAAATTGTATAGACCCCATGTATAATCCGAAGCCCTGCGGTGTTGCCAAAGAACACATATGTATAATTAATAAAGCCCGGAAATATGTCACATCTACTACGAGTCCCTTTTGTATAAAATGTATATACTCCAAATATTGTCCGAAGCCCAGTTGCGAGTTTGTTTACAGATTCTTTAGAGGTTATGTGTCGGTAAAAAACCAGTAAAACTTTAAGCCGTTTATTAAAACGACCAAGGTTAGTTTGCATCTATTAGGGTAAGGTGGTAGATCAAAATTGTATGTGTTGTATATAAAATGGAACGCAGCAAGTTTTTGTTAAAATTAGCTCAAGAAAATAAGTTGGCTTTTGTGACTGATCCAGGCGAAGTAGATGTTTCCATTTTATCTGATGAGCAAGAAAATAATGTTTCGGTAAGTACTAAGCAAAAGAAAAACCATTTGCTATTACGCTTATTTTGCACATACGATTTGTTGTCGTTGTCAAGGTGTTATAGAAGTTTAGTCGAGTCAATGAAGCCGTAAAACAGGCAATCGTTGGAAGTCCTCTATAACAGCTCCGATTTTGATCATTTTGTTTTATTATTTTTATTTTTTTATATTATTTAAAATCAGAAACATCCCAAAGGGGGAAATGATTATGTGTATAATTTAAACAATATATATGTTATTTATACAGGTCTCCAAAAACTCTCTCAACAAACTTTGAGGGGTGATTCTTCACCAAAAAATAAGAAAAAAACTTCATATGAATATATGTCCTAAAAGTCATACTTTCGGAACTACAGGGTGTTAAAATTTAAGAAAAATAATCGTGTTCTTATCATAACTTTTATACTAGTTTAGATATTTTTACGAAATTTTGATGAGGTCTCCTAAGCATCAAAATAATTTTTTAGCCTACAAGAAAAACATATTTTCTCGTCAGTGTCGTCCGTGAGGGATTTACTGCAATTATTTTTAAGAAAAAATGGTACGCCACTGCATTTTCCTAAAAAAATATTATTTTGGATTCTTGTTAAGTTTCAAACAAATTTGGTCTTTTGACTTTTTATTCGATGTATGGTTTTTGCGTAAAAAAATAAAAATATTTTCTCGGCACGGTCAAATCGCTATTTATTTAGTATGGTAGTCATATTAAGAGGACATAGCTTGCTTCAACAATCATTCTATGAATTAAAAGTTAAAACATTGATGTATTGACCAATCTTTCGCCTAGGAAATTAATTTTAATTTAAATAGTTTATAAAAAAGGTTATATAATTTACTGTAAAGTTAGATATTAGCGATATTAAATGACCATGCCAAGAAATGTTTTGTATTTATTTACTCGAAAACCGTACATCGAGTAAAAAAATAATTAAGATATTAAATTTTTAAAAACTAAACAGAAATTTAATAAGGTATTTTTTATTTTAGGAAGACGCAGTGGCGTACAATTTTATTCTAAAAAAATTACCATATATACCTCACGGCAGCCACTGGAAAAAATTATTGTTTTCCTATATGTCAAAAAATTTCTTTTTATGCTTAGAAGATCTCCCTAAATTTTCTTAAAAATATCTACACTGGTATAAAAGTTACGATGAAAAAACAATTATTTTTCTTAAATTTTAACACCCTATAGTTCCGAAAGTATGACTTTTAGGACATTTGTTCATATAAAGTTTTTTCTTATTTTTTGATGAAGAATCGCTTCTTAAAGTTTTTCGGGGAGTTTTTGCACACCCTGTATAAATAACATATATATTGTTTAAACAATGCAAATAATTATTTCCCCCTCCTAAAAGGTTTCTGATTTTAAACAAAATTAAAAACCAAAAAGTTAAAAAAAAAGTTATCAAAATCGGAGCTGTTATAGAGGACTTCCAAGGAAAAGTGTTCACTGACTCGACTAGTTGTAGTATGTCGTAAAACATTTGTTTTTATCACTTTCTCGTACAATGTCAAAATTCTATGACAAAAAGTTATTCGCAAGCGGGTATTATTTATTGCCTTGTATATTTTAAATTTGTAAGTTTAAAGTTATGTTTCAAATAGCATGCAGACGGTTCCTTCACGTTAACCAAAAGCTGCTTGGGTGCTACAATATTTATTATATAGCTGTTATTAGCAATGTTAAAATATTCTAGATATCTGAAACTGGTTTAATTCATGAAGATCAAATATTGACATCTTCACCTGATCATCGACCTGACAGCAGAACCTCGGAACCATTTACCTACCATATTGATAATTTTTATTCTGATGATGACATAGAAGCCCAAATGGGTGAGCTTGATCAGAGCGCTGCAATAGGTAAAGCAATAAACAAAACCCAAGATGAAGCCTTTGCTGCGTTACCTATTGTACCTAATCATGATATTGAAAAACAGGCAAAAGCTCCATTTCCTAGAGCAAGTCTCGAAAGAGTCTTATCTCAGGGTGATATAATACACAATAGCAGCGACAGTTTTCACCATATTTCATTAAATTTATTACCGACCCAGGAAACAGTAAACATTGAATCGAGACCCGGAGACCATGACGAAAAAACAGATTCAAATATGGATTTGGAATCTTATACCATCCCAAATGAAACTGAAGAACAAGACAGCAAAAATTCACTGTTACCGTTACAAGAAAAATTGGTATTTCCGCAGCCTTTTGGGTCTAGCTCATACGTATCAGATAGTGACTCTAATATTACCAGCTATCAAGAATCTTTTTCGGGTTTTAATAGCGACCCTCTTTATTTTGAAGACTCAAAAGTTATTTTTATTTTGGAAAAAAGCAGTGGCTTAACGTTTTTTTAGCACAATCAAAATATGGCATTTTTACTTTTAAAACCATGTATCTTAGACAAGAAGCGTTTTCCGACACAAGATATTTGGAACTCTTTGTCTTATTTTTATGTAAGGATTATGCCCCCGAAAGGATGCCGCTTACTTTTGAATCACCCTGTATATCGAAAAGTGGCTAAACGTTAAATTATAACTGCTGACAAAGACTGTCTTATAAGTGTAGTCTAAGTGTTTTCAGTATTATTTTTGAATTAGGTTTTTACTTTAATTTAGGTTTTTAAGTTATACCACTTTTTAAATAAATTTTAACATTTGCAGGGTAATAAGCAAAAAAATATATTCAATTTGTCATGATTATTTTAAGTTGCATAATCAAGTATTTCAATGGAGTGCTTTGATTTTTTTACCATTTACCTATTATATTCTAAATAAAACTTTGTATAGAACAATTATTGTTTTTTTGGGACATCCTTTACAATACCAAAAATATAAATTACATTGCATTCCATTAAGAATGCTCGAAATTAGTATAATAATTAAGATTTACAACTTGGATTTAGTAGGTGATCTCATTGGAATCTTTAAACTTGGTACAAGTACTACAAATCAACATTTCTTACCTGATCGGTACCAAATTACCTTCATCGCTCACGCAGATAGTACTTTACTCTTGTCCAAAAGAATTTTGCTAGAACATTTAAATTTGGAAGTACCAATAATCAGTTTTGTTTTGAATCAAAACAAATTCAAAACAAAGCTGATTGCTTCAAAAGAAAAGAAGTAACAAATTTTGTGTGCTTATTTTTGTGTATCTGTGCGAGCGACTAGTGCGATTTTGTACCGGTGGTATAAAACAAATATGTACAGGGTGTCCCATTTTGGGTACTTTTGCGGGGTATCTCCGTTATTTTTAACGTTAGCGTGGTGCGGTTTTCGCGACAGTTTGCTACTTTTTTGTGACACATTTAATGCCGCAAACAGAATTGAGATATCTTTTTTGCTTCTGAGATACAGGGTGAAAATGAAAATTTTCACTTTTTGAGGACTTAGCTCTATCACACGAATCAGATAAGTTAGAAAAAATGTAAAAACTGCCATGAATAGATAATTTTACACAAAGTGCAGTGCCGTAGTCAAAAGTTTTATTTAATGCACTATTTAGGAGATATGACCCAAACTTGCATTATTTTAAATGGAACACTCTGTATATTATGGTTGTAAAAAGTATCCTTTTATTACCTTTCCAACAATGTATCACACTTGCGTATCAAGTAGGTAGTTCTGGTACTTCCCATAAGATTGCCATGTGAGCAAGAGAGATATACCTTTCTCTTTTCCTCTTATGCAATTCTTATGGAAATTACCAGAAATATTTGCATGATATGTAAGTGTGATACGTCTTTAAAAAAGGTAATAAACAGGACAATTTTTTACGACCATAATAAACAGGGTGTTCATTAATAAAAATGTAAGTTTGGGTCTATTCCTAACCAATGCATTTAATAAAATTCTTGACTACGCCACTCAATTTGGGCAAAATTATCTTATCATAGCAGTTTTTAAATTTTTCTAACTAATATGGTTCGTCAGATAGAGCAAGCCCTCAAAAAGTGAATAATTTAATTTTGCGCCCTGTATCTCAGAAACAAAAAGGTATCTTAAATCTGTTTACGGCATTAAATGTATCACGAAAAACTACCGCAAAACCGCATCGCGCTAACTTTAAAAATAACGAGATACCCTGAGCGTAACCAAAATGGACACCTGTACATTTTTGTTAATTCTAAACATTTTTATTAATTCTTGTACATAGACCATATAATTTAAAGGTTCCCAGTAAAATTTATCTAATTTAAGTTGTAAACTTAAAATTATGCTAATTCTAAGTTATCAGCTCGGAAATATTTAAAAACAAATTGTTGTGGCCTCCCGATGACGGACGGTTCCGTAAGTATCTAATTTTGCGCTAAAAATAACTAAAATAAAAATTAAGAACGGCAAAACAATGTCATTAATATTAGTAAGGAAACTGTGGGTAAAGAAAGTAAAATCAAATTTTATGCTATACCTACGATTACTTTATAATAAAATATAGTAAATATTTTAATTTTACTTTCTTTAAACATGGATTTAAATATCCACGAAGTTCCGGCTCACTTTATTAAAATTTTAAATCATCCATTTTGGTAGTTCTGATTATCTAAAATATTCTTTAAACTTACCAAATTGATCAAAAACAATAAACTCAAAGAATAAAGCGGCCGCAGAGTTGCCAAATGGGTGGGATTCGTATAATCGATCAGGTATCTGCACTTCCTGGGGCCAAAAGAGTTTATACGTTTACACTAGTTTGCCCTCTGGCGGCAGATTGTAATAACTAAAAGTGTATATTTTGATATAAAAAACGGTAATATGAAGCCCGCCTGATATTCATAAAATGATACATACTGCGCCACCTACTGACAGAGGGTCTCCCAAAATTTTCTACAATGTAGCTTCCCCTGTATATATACGAAAAAAAATACTAGGGCTTCCAAAAGATGTCGCTTGTATCAATTTTATTTAGGATACATGGAAAATTTTAGGAAGCCCGAAACGGGCTTCGTAAAGTAGGGGTCGGGCTTCGTAGCAGATGTGCGAAATAGCGTTTTGGGCTTGGTAAGGTCGTGTAATATATCTATATATATATATATATATATATATATATATATATATATATATATATATATATAATAACTGTACAGAACATTTTTTTCACATAATGTTATGTAAGTAAAATTTGGGTTTGTGCCAATTAAAAGACAAAATAAATTTGGTTTTTGTGTGTTATGATGGGTAATAAATAAATAAAAAAATGTTATAGCTTGATATAATTAACACATATTTTAATGTGCCGATGCACACAAGGCAAATATGTATCTTTGTTTGAGTACATAAGTTTATTAAAGTATGAAATAAACTTGCATTACTTTTCCCAACAAAGGTCCTAATTGGAAATTAAATGGCAATTTTTTTAGAGCTAATGGCTGCCGCAGTCATGGCCAATTCGGACAAAATATTAATTTTGACGATAAAAATAAAAATACCTTATTTTAAAGGAAATAATATGTTTTTTATAAATGTGCAAAAAAAAAAAAGAAAAAAGGCCGCCATAAGGAAAACGAAAGTTAATGATGGTATCTCAAAACCGAAAAGTCGAAATTAAAATCTAAATACAGAAATGTATTGCTCTTAAAAAGTTACAGGTTCCAAAAATTATTTAAAAATAAAAAAACTCCAGCACTATTTCTAAAATCCACATTTTCAGTTTTTTCAAAATAACTCAAAAACCAAACAAGATACGGCCGTCATTAAAAACGACATTAGATTAACCATTGAATGGCCAACAACTTTCCCCATTTAACCATCTTTCTATCTTTTATAGTTTTCAATATCCCAGACATTCCCTACCAATTTTGTACACACTGTATAAATAACGTTTTTTTATTTTGTTCCTTAAATTTATTTCAACATATAATCAAATATAAAAAAAAACGTTCTCATAGAAAAATCAATTAGATGGTATATCCTATATTGTCTAGATACTTCAAACAATTAATCTAGACGCTAAATCCATATTTGAACAATAACACGTTTTTACATTTACTAATTGATGCAACAACATGACTAGAATATAGAAATTCACCGTATTGGATCATCTTTTATTTTGGTCAATGGTCAAATAAAAACGAAGAAGATCACAAAGAAGGCGTAATATCTTGAATTTCATGGTCGTTTCGTTTGTTGCCCACTTTAAATATTGCTTATTTAAAGGAAATTGTCAAGGATCTGGAAGTACAGAACCATGTTCGAGTTTAATAAATTTGGGTATTCATTCTAAAAATTTATTCTAAATGCATTAAAAGAATAGTCATGCAAAATAATATTAATGCTGAATTATTTTGTAAAATTATGTATCAAAATTTACAGGGACCAAGATAAAAAAAAATAACACAGGAGATATTTATAATGGCCCCCTTAATCGGTACAGGGGGTTTTTTGGTTGGTATTATAGTGTATAGGCTAAACGGTAAGAGATACAAAATAACTACTATACACATGTCCCGCTTTCTTTTTAGTGCTTAGTATAATGGCGCAATTAGATCGACGCTCACTTGATTGGTTTGGAAATGTAGGGGATGCGGTGCAAAAATTTTTTATTTAATTTTTTAAATTTTTCCTAGAAGGGGCCTAGAGACACCCTGGGTGTTCTGAACGCCACGCAAACCTTACATACGCCTATATGGTACATACATTTGCCTATATGGTCCCTTTGTTCTGGGTGGGGGGCAGGCCGTCTCTAAGGAGGGGCCCGGCTCCCCCAGTACTTACGCCGGTGAAGAAACTACCCTAGTAAAAAAAATTACGTTCAACAAAAAAAAAAAACAATTTTTTGAGGTTTTTGATGCTCTTTTTGCTTAACAATGGTCGTACTGAAATTTTAAACAAAGCATTTTAAAGCTTAACGTTTTTCAGTTTAATATTTTACGATAAAAAAATAGGCAACTTGTATCGCTCAATCCTAATGAATACCAAAAAAT
Organism: Listronotus bonariensis; assembly: GCA_014170235.1. Taxonomy (NCBI): domain Eukaryota; kingdom Metazoa; phylum Arthropoda; class Insecta; order Coleoptera; family Curculionidae; genus Listronotus; species Listronotus bonariensis. The sequence goes on along the minus strand of JACEGR010000223.1, from coordinate 302,307 downwards.
TTTTGTTATTGTTTTGTTCTTTTTTAGTTTACGTACTTGGACTTTTTCCCAACTTAACCACTATATGGATCGGACAACTTGTTCATCAGGCTTTAATTTGTGTTTTTTTTTGATACGACCACATCTTGCCGACATATCAAAATTAATTTTTTTAAATGACTGCAAAAAAATATTTTTAAGATTAATAAAAAAAATTAAGGCCATTAAAAAATCAAAATATATATATATATAATGACACTAAAAAAGGCACACTTACCAGTACTGGTTTTCTCAATATTTTTAATTTCAACCAGATGCCCTTTTTGTCTTGATTTTTTAAATTATTATAAAGAATAAAAAAAAACTAAAAGAAAAAACCATAGCCTATTGTTATTTGGAATTTACTCCTACATTTTCTTGTGCGATCAGCAGCTGTTGAGAAATTGATGGTTAGAGAAAAAGATCCTTTTTATTCAAAGTTCGATATTGCAGTGAAAAGTGGTTGTATCGAACTTTAAATAAAGCAAATTAAAGCCAAATAGACTACTTATCTGTCCCATGCAGTAGTTCAGTTGTAAAAAAATTCAAGTACTTAAACCAAAAAAAAAAAACTTGGAAAAATTCCGTTTTCGGTATTTATTAGAATTGCAAGGTTTACGTTGTTTAAAACTGTTTTTTATCGTAAGATCTCAAAATTAAACACTTTAGGCTTTAAAATTCCTTTTTTTTTTATTTCAGTTCGGCCATTTTTAAGCAAAATACAGCCACCTAATAAAATTTGAAAAACCTGGATGCTTTTTTTGTATCTTTTAATTTTTTTCACTGTTGTATATCTCACAGCCGCTAGCCGTGAGGCCCCCTAGCGCGAGGCTGTAGGCGATCGCGTATACGGCCTACGCCTAGCTACGCTACTGATTTTGAATCCGGGCTCGCTACGGCCTGGTGTGGTTATGTGTGGCCGCGTTAGACGCGTCTTAACGTGCGGCTTCCCTTACTTTACGGATTTCAGAATAAGAGGGTAAAAAAAACAAAATTAAACAGAATCGAGTTACAATTTTTTTTTGCAAATTTGCCTAAAATTGCTCTTAACGCTGACTGTTAGTAATTCTTTCTTTTATTAAGGTTTTTTGATGGATGTCTAATAATTTTCGAAAATACAGTGTGTGCCAGGATAGATGTCACAAAAGGACAAATGGACCAAATATTTTTGAATTTTAAATCGGCATTGTGGGGAAGCTGGTCGCATGGTCTAAAACTAAGAAATACAAAATTTTACTCCGTTTGTATTATATAGGATACAGAGCAAATTATAAATTAACATATTATTATAAAAAGCCCAAGAGTAAAATACTCTTATTTTTAAAAATGAAATAAAAATTTTATTAGCAAATGTTGTAGAGAATTGAATTTTCGGTTAGAATTTAAAGTTAAAATATGAAAAAAAATTATTTTGTCATTTCATTTTTTAAATATCATTAACACTTAAATACTTAACACGACAAAGCAGGCAATCTTTAATATATTTTAGTTTTCTTTTAAATTCCGCTTCTTCTTGTCCATTAATTGAGTTTTTAAAAAAATGCCAAAAATTTTTTTTTGCTTTAATGTTCTAATTTCAAATTTTGACATAAAATTCAATTCTATACAACATTTACACAGACAATTTTGTTATATTTAAAAAAATAAAAGTATTTAACTCCTTGGTATTTTTCATATTTTTATTTATAACTCGTCCTGTATAATCTCAATCGAATTTTTTTTTGTATTTCTTAGTTTTAGACTATGTGACCGGTTTCTCCCAAAATGCCAATTTAAAATTCAAAAATTTTTGGTCCATTTGTACCCTTTAACACCTATCCTGGGACACACTGTATAATGTTTTTTTAAGTACCCGTTTCTAGCAAAGTCACAAACCAAAAAGCGGCGTATTTCTGTTAATATTCTTTTGATAACTATTTTTATCAGCTGATTGACCAATTAGCAATACTTTAATCCTTAATCTGAGTGGCGAATAGGGCTGGGTTGGTTGTTTATCGCTCTGACTCAAAACCTTGATTATTTTTGTTTAACGTTTATATCTACATATGTATTCTTAAAAAACACAATAATTTTGTATTATTATACTATAAAATAATACAAAAATAATTAAATATCCATTGAAAAAAATGCTTGAACTTTAAATTTACCCTGAAATGCATAATACCCATAATACACCGTTAATTCTTACTTATATTCAAAGCAAGCGAAGCAAATGTCAATAACTAGTTACTATTGTAACTTATTTTTTAAATGAGAAAAGTGTTTAATTATTTTAGTTTGCAAGTGTTAATAATTACCGAATTATTAGAGGTTGCTATGCTAAATTATAAACACTTTTTATACAAATGTTAATTTTTTGGGTTGATCTTATCTATAATATATTATTATAAAGAGGTAAAGTTTGTAATTTTGTTTGTTTGTGGCATAGATAACCTACATTTAGATCCGGTCGGATTTTTACGACGCGCTGTAAACAAATGGACGGGTGGACGAACATGCGCACTTAAAAGCCGTGGCAAATACAAATACTGACACCCCGTATCCTCCATCCGCGGTCTGACCGTGACGCTCATTAGCTACCGTACTCCGAACAGAAAACCAGGAGGCCGTCGACAAATTCTTTCCGATAATGCGGATAGTTTGTTTGGCGCCAGGCGCGTTCACCCTCGATTTGCTTGCGAACAAACCCGATATTTTGCTCATGAAATGTAACTGTTTGTTTCGCGCAGGTAATAACATTGCGCAATCTATTGAGATCAATGGTTTGCAGCCGCTCAATCTTCACAAAAATACTGAACCAATCATGCAAAATTCTTTTCACAATCAGAAAGCTACACTATTTTGGAGTGTTATAGGCTATATTTTTTTATGACTGAAGTTTATAGAAAAAATATATTTAACGCCCAAGGAAATGGGCACGTGAGTCAGCTAGTCTGTTATAAAATCACCCAACAATTAAGCTGATGAGTAAAATCCACAGAGTCTGCTGTATCTTGTTGCAAAAATAGGAAATAAAGCAGCAAACTTAAATTTTAAAAATTAACCTTGAGTTTCCTTTTTTTCACAAGTTCATTTTTTAAAAATTGTATTGTTATTTCTTAAGGGTTTAAATTTTTAAACAAAGAAATTAAGAGACTTAAAAATATTTCTTTATAATACTTCTCTATGGTCGATATTGTTATAATTTATTTTAAAGCAAGTCTCTTTGAGTATTATATTTAAAACTATAGCTTGAAACCAGGTATTTTTGAAGTCACCCTGTACATGCAACAGCATATATTCTTGTGGAAATTTATTTTTCTCATCAAGTAGAATTTTTAAATTAAGGTACTGATTTTTCTAATGTTATTAACTAAAATGATAGTTTTCGTTTTGGACCTTGTCGATTTTTAATTTTAACTAACGCAAATTTTAAATAAAACTAGAATATGAGGGCCCGAGTTTTAAAGTGTACAATCTCCATTTATACTTTTTAATATAACATTGAGATAAATGTCCCAAAAGATGAATTTTTCTGCACTGAATTTAAAAAAAAAATACTCTTTAGGCCATGACTACATCCATGATAGAGTGTTTAAATTTTAGAAAGAATAATTTGCATTTAGGGTAGAGATTCTTTATTCATTTTCCATTAAATATAACATATAAATCTAATTTTGAAGATTATACCTTTAAAACTTGGCCCCTCATATACAAGGTGTTTAAGTTAAACCAAATAAAAATAAATATTTTATATTAAATAATTCATTTTTTTTTTAAGTAATCTTAAATTTTTATAATATTGTTTCAAGAGCTGAATAGCTCTTCATAATATACAGACTGTCCACGAATGGGGTTAACAAGAGGACAAATGGGCCAAAAATTTCTTTTTCCAAAAAAGTAATTCGTCATGAAAATTTTTGCTTGTAAAAAAAACGATTCAGGAAAAGAAAATGTTTATTTTGTATACATAGTAAGCAAAAACTTAAAAATCATAATTTTTGTCCAAGAGTAAACTACCTTATTTTTAATTTTTAAGCAAAATATCATTTTTTTTTATCTTTGGACAATCCACGAAGGCTGAAAGCCGAAATACTAACGTACCGTGAGTGTCTTAAGCAGGGTAAGAGGAAGTTTGTTAACACGGGATTTAAAAACTTGAAGATTAGGGGGAAGGAAAGACCTCCGCTGGCAGCAGGTTCCACAGTCTAGAAACTCTAGGGATAAAAGAACGAACGAAATGGGAAGTTCGGGGCCTGTCCAATTGAACTGTATAGGGATGCATACGCGCGGCACCACGAGTTTCTCTGTTGGGAACCGCAAGAGGAGGGACTATACTGGACAATTCGTCGGAGCAGAAGCCGTAAAAGTATCTATAGAAGAGCGATAGATCTCCCACAGCTCGACGATGGGCAAGAGAAGGAAGTCTTTGAGTAAGTAAAGGATCATTAATAAGACGAACAGCCCTTCTTTGAATGGCATCAAGAATGCTGAGGGTTGTAGGGGATGCCATTCCCCAGACATGAGAACAATATTCCAGAGAGGGTCGAATTTGGGACACATACAAAGTGTATAAATTGGAAGGAGAAAAATACTTTTGGCTCGGAAAAGAAATCCAAGCTTTTTTGAAGCCGCGGTGGCTATAGATACAATGTGTTTATGCCAGTTAAGGTTATTCTCAAATGTAATGCCCACAAGGTTAAATGTGTCCCCGCTCTGCAAAACCTGGCCACTCATAAGCAAAGGATGAGTGTTTGATGATTTTTTCGCGACAAGGAACACGATTGTGTTTTGGATGCATTAAATTGAACGAGATTTTTGCCGCCCCAATCCAATATCAAATTGAGATCCTGTGAAAGAGATATCTGCATCGCCCTGCGTTTGCTTTCCAAGTCGAGTTGAGAGATTGGTTTGGGAACCTGAAAAGTGGAGTGAAGGGACTATCATCAGCATAACTATGAATGGGATTGGTTGTGGAAGAAAGAAGGTCGTTGATGTGAAGAAGAAACAAAGTTGGTGCTAGTACTGAACCCTGTGGCACTCCAGCATTAATTTCGTGAAAGCTTGAAGAGTAGCCATCAACAATGACTGATATACGTCGATTAGAAAGATAACTGGAGAGCCAAGAGCAGAGTTTAGTTGGAAGACCGTAGGAGGGAAGTTTATTAAGAAGTGCGTCATGCCAGACTTGGTCGAAAGCTTTAGATATATCAAGAGCAACGATTTGGGACTCACCTAGAAACTCCAAAGACTTGTTCCAGTTGTGTGAAACGAAGGAAAGAAGATCTGCTGTAGATCTCTTGTGACGAAATCCGTATTGCCTGTCATGTAAAATTTTATGTTTTTCTAAGTACCTAAGAATTTGCGAGTTAATGGATTTCTCCATTACTTTACAAAGCATTGAGAGGAGTGAAATGGGTCTATAGTTGGATGTAAGAGATTTAGATCCTTTCTTGGGAATAGGCTGGACACGTGCAGCTCTCCAGCTGTCTGGAAATATACCCGTGTCATAAGAAATTCGAAAGAGCCTGGTTAAAATAGGTGCAAGTTCAGGAGCACATTTTTTTAAAACGATTGCTGGTATTCCATCTAGCCCAGACGATTTCTTGGTGTTAAGAGAAGAAAGGATACGCTTAATGTGTTTTACCTTAAAAATAATATTGGGCATTTTGTGAGGAACTGGGGGAACAGTTGGAATTGGATGATTGACAGGTGGATGAAGGGTTGAATTGGCAGCAAATTGTTTAGCAAATAGTTCGGCCTTTCCTTTAGATGTAAAAATAATTTTATCTTCCAAAGTTAATGGTGGAAGAGAACTGGTACAGAAATTTCTACTGATGTTTTTGGCAAAGGACCAGAAGGACTTGGAAAATTTATTAGGAATAACGTTTCGAATAACTTTATTAATTTTACAGGGGTGTCAAAAAGATTCATGAAACTGATTTTGGAGTTATAAAAATTTATTATTTTACATTTTTAGAATAAAATGACATAAACAACTTTCATAACTTGCTTTTAAAACACTTGCTTTCTCCTAATTCCTACACAAGACAATTTTTTTCTGTAAACGAATGTGATCAAGGCGTTTTCGCCAAATAATAAAGTTTAATAAAATAATGTATTATTGTAGTTATCGATTACAAAAATTATACTAAATAAATTTTTCTTACACTTTGTTTAAAAATAGAAAATCAAGGTAGTTTACTCTTGGATAAAACTTATATTTTCTTAGTTTTTGCAAACCCTGTATACAAAATTTACATTTTCTCTTAGTGAATTCTATTTTCTTTACAAGCAAAAATTAAATATTTTTTCCGTTTGTCCTCTTGTTAACCCCATACCCCATCCGTGGACAGTCTGTATATAAAGTTTAGGTTTCCTTAAAATATTTAATAAATATCTTTGTTCTGGAAAAAATCCAAATAATATTTTGTTTTAATTTATAATTCCAGAAAACAAATAAACAAAAAAAATATAAAAAAGTTTTGCTAACCGAATGGTATAAATTATATGTATTTCAGTATTACAACTTATTAATGTCAATAAAACGTCGATATTTGAATTTATAAATATCTGTTTAATTAAAAATAAAACTAATTATGTCTTCTTTAATAAAAAAACCTTTTAGTTAGCTGATATCATCAGGTACAAGTACGTTTAACAAGGTTGTAATACAAAGATTTACCTAGATGTTTATCAATGTCGTTAATCAGTAAACAAATATTTGCAACTTAAATAACTAAATTGTTTTTTAAAAAAATATTTATAAATCTCTATTGTTGCTTATTAGGTATATTTAATCACGAAATTAATTAGTTACTATGCGTGCATTATGTAAATATAGAAAGCAAGATCTGCGTACTTGACACAGCTTTGTAGATAATTAAGCTAAATTAACACTATGTCATTAAGTAAAAAAGATGTAATAATTTATTGTAAAAATGTTGATAAAAAGCAATTATTTACTATAAGGTAAATTATGTTTATTATTATGCGTTTTGATAAAACAGGTTTTAAATTCATCTAAAAAACCTGAAAATATAATAGTTATTATTTTTTTTTTTATCTTTGGACAAACCCCGAAGGCTAAAAGCCTAAATACTAACGTACCGTGGGTGTCTTAAGCGATGTAAGAGGGAGTTTATTGACACGGGACTTAAATACTTGAAGATTTGGGGGGAAGGAAAGACCTCCGCGGGCAGCAGGTTCCAGAACCTAGAAACTCTAGGGATAAAAGAACGAACAAAGTGGGAAGTACGGGGCCTGTCCAGTTGGACCGTATAGGGATGCATACGCGTGGAACCACGAGTTTCTCTGTTGGAAACCGTAAGTGGAGGAACTATACTGGACAATTCTTCAGAGCAGAAGCCATGGAAGTACCCATAAAAAGCGATAAATCCCCCACAGCCCGACGATGTGCAAGAGAGGGAAGCCTTTCTGTAAGTGAAGGATCATTAATAAGACGAATAGCTCTTCTTTGAATAGAATCAAGAATGCTTAGGGTTGTGGGGGACGCCATGCCCCAGATATGAGAACAATATTCCAAGGGAGGTCGGATTTGGGACACATATAAAGTGTATAAATTAGAAGGGGAAAAATACTTTTTGGCTCGAAAGAGAAATCCAAGCTTTTTTGAAGCTGCCGTGGCTATAGATACAATGTGTTTATGCCAGTTAAGGTTACTTTCAAATGTGACGCCCACAAGATTAAAGGTCTCTTTGCTCTGTAAAAGTTGGCCGCTCATAAGTAGAGGATGAGTATTTGATGACTCTTTTCGCGACAAGGAACATGATTGTGTTTTGGATGCATTAAAATGGACGAGATTTTTAGCGCCCCAATCCAATATTAAATTAAGATCCTGCGAAAGAGATATCTGCATCGCTCTGCGTTTGTTTTCCAAGTCAGGTTTAGTAATGGGTTTAGGAACCTGAAAACTGGAGTGAAGGGTACTATCGTCGGCGAAACTATGAATGGAATTAGTTGTGGACGAGAGAAGGTCGTTGATGTTAAGAAGAAACAATGTTGGTGCCAGAACTGAGCCCTGAGGGACTCCAGCATTTATTTGGTGAAAGCTTGAAGAATGGCCGTCCACAATAACTGATATACGACGATCAGATAGATAACTAGAGAGCCAAGTACAGACAATGACTATGCGTGCATTATGTAATTATAGAAAGCAAGATCTGCGTACTTGACACAGCTTTGTAGATAATTAAGCTAAATCAACACTATGTCATTAAGTAAAAAAGATGTAATAATTTATGGTAAAAATGCTGATAAAAAGCAATTATTTACTATAAGATAAATTATGTTTATTATTATGCGTTTTGATAAAACAGGTTTTAAATTCATCTAAAAAACCTGAAAATATAATAGTTATTTATTGGATAAGTGAGTTATATCACGTATGTAAACATAAGTCACGTAAGAAAAGTTTAACTCTTGAGCCCGAAGGGCGAGAAAGATAATTTTTTTAAGTGGCTTATACAGGGTCTTTAGGTAAGGTGGCGTCATATGGAAAACTTTTTTACTACTAATGCTACGGAAATAAGTTTGAAAAGTTCTGCGTGATCCAAAACCTAAAATACAATCATTAGATATAAATTGTGTTAGTACTTGCTTAAGAGTAAAGTACCTGGATTTTTGCTAATATTAAAAATTGTTATAAAGGTGTTAAAAATGAATAATTATTCTAAAAATTTTTTAGCCTTCGTGGTTTGTCCAAAGATAAAAAAAAACATAGAATTCAAAAACATAATAATCAATATGGTATTCTATTTAAAAAATACAACCTTTATGGCCTAACTCTTTTGTTTTTCATGTAATTGATTCTTTAATACGATTTTTAAATTACCCGAGCTAAAATAAATCGGTTGGTTATTGTGAATTTCTTTAAAAATATGGCGAAATTTTTTCTCTTAAATGGGATACCCTGTACAATGTTCGTTCGTAGAAACTCTTCAAAATAACAAAAATGGTGTTTTAAGTAGTGTCTTCTTTATAAAAAGTAATATTAAAAGTAAGCCTAAGGTAATCTTTTTTCTTTTGAATAAACGAATTTGCATATTTAATAGGTATTTTAAATCCTCAACATCTTTCCTTATAAAATTTTTTATATTATGTAAAATAAGGGTACTTTTTTCCTGAGCAAAATTCATATTTTACATACCTCCTATACCTTTGCAAAAAATTCATATCCGATGATTGAATTTTAGGTTTTAGACCATGCAGAACTTTTTATAAAGAATAACTTTTTTTTCGTACAATTATTTATAAAAAATGTTTTGTAACTCTAAAACACGCACTTTTTTTATTCTTAATCCTAAAATGAGTTAAAAATGCTACGAGTGTGTTTTGAATAATAACAAAGTTACACTTTAATTTAAATGACCCTGTATAATTGTTTTAAAGATATTAATATTAGGAGTAGAATTTTGGCAGGGCCTTGACTATCGGGTCATAATGTAGTAGTAGCAGAGACAAGAATGAGACGACTAACTGGTCCTAATAATTTGTCCATTGTATTTATCTCTTTCTGGTTTAACGCAAGTTCCAATAAATATGTCTTTGTCTTTCATCATGGCAGGCTATCGTAGATGGAGCAATCATCGCTTTGCCCTGGTTGCCAAGTTGTTTACAATTTCTGCATGTAAACTTTAATGTCCTTTTTTGGCTCACATCTAATTAAGAGAAAGAAAATATACTATGAATCGAATATTTTTAACTTGACAACGTTGCCGCAGGCTGTCACGCCGAAATGTTAATCGATATTTGTGTTTGATATTTTTTAATGGCCGATTTGTTTAGACAGTTTGTTTACATTTTCTGTGATTTATTGTGTGTTTCGTGGTTTTTTACCTTTAATTGGACTTTGAATATTGACTTTTATTAGTGATCACAGTGTATATATTAAATTTGTGCTTTTCAACAGATAATTTAAGGTAATATTGACATGGTTATCTGTAAGAAAAATCTTTATAAAAACCAAATAAATGACATTTTTAATAAGGTGTGTGTAATTATTGAACTAAACCCCAATATTTTATATTAATAGGAAACAAAAACAAGTACCTAACATTAAGGGCAAAAATAGCACAGCTATATAATTTGAATTCGGCGGGCAAACGATAAAGTCGACTCACGCGCCATCTGCGTTTGCCTTCCTTGGAGACAGACAAGGAAGGCTCAGCAGCTATCTCTCTCGGATAATTTATTTACATTTAGTTGCTCGTCTCATTGTTGTCTCTGGTAGTAGTATGTAGTGCAAGGCACCAGGGCGCAACGCTACAGGGTGGAGAATTGTGAAATAAAGGGCGGAAAGTTAAGAAATGAAGGACGCTAGTTAGGAAGTGAGGTTAGTGAAATGGATTGATTTAAAGGATGTTTTTTTTTTTTAAATTGCAGGCCTTTTCTTTTGCTCATCTAGGGGCGGCAAACAATTTTTGCACCACGGCGCGAGACACCCCAGGAACAGCCCCATTTAGGCATCTTTACATGTACTTATTGACGGTAAAGCCAGCGGTAAAGTTACTTAATTTTAAATATACGATTCTTATTCAGCACAAATTGATATTTGACAAATCATATATCCGAAATTGGATGAAGTCCTTGACAACAATCCCGTTGAGAAAACGGAATTACTTCTCATAAATAAATAGTTTCGTAATAAAACAACAACTGTAAATCAGTCGAGGATGAATCAAATTATTAAAAATAATCAGTGGGTCAGCAAATAAATTAACCGCATGCATTCTAATATGAATATCCCACTTCACGTCCACACGGAAAACGTCAGCTGCTCTGTGGTTATACCGTCAGCAAAACAGATATTTTTTTATATTTGATGCAATTATGTTGTTTAAATAATAATTTCAAGTACTGTTCCTTACGGTGCATAATAATAATAATAGGTGTTGAAAAATGCATTTTTAAATGAATAATAATAGGTTTATTTGTATTTATTTTGTATTGAAAGATTTATGGGTAATGATAATATACCTATTTTTACTAGTGACGTTTTTTCTTTTAGCTAAAAAATAAAACAAAAATAAGAGGAGTAAAAAATATACTTTGTTTAAGTGTACAATTTAAGAAATATAAAAGTAAAAGTTATATTTACAAATAAATTAGCCAAACAACAATCTGTTATACCCTCTATATTAATTTAACTAAATAAGACCTTATCTGTAGTCTCTGCGGTCTTTTAGATTTTTCTTCTTTTAAATTTTCATAAAAATCTTTCCAGCAACGTTATTAATTGAGCGATGAAAACCTGATACTGTCTAATCCAACCATTTTATTATTGGGGGATAATTACACAAGTGCATCAAAATTATCGATAAATTTGCTTAAAAGCATATTGCCTAAAAAATACTAGAGTTTATTTTCATATTTTGGCGAAAGAGCCCGACTCCGAAGGATGTGAAAATGTGAAAATGGACGAGAGTAGTTTTTAAAAGGCAATACACTTGAAAGCTAAATTACCTGATTATTTTGATGCACAAGTGTAATTAAGGGAAAACATTTCTCGAAGAAATGAAGGAATAATAATAATTAACAACTCTACAGATTCAGTGCCAAAACAAGACATTTTTATACAAAAATTTTTACAAAATTTATGAAATGCCAAACTGACATATTAAATAAACAAATCTGTTGTTTAAATTTGGTTGTCAAATTCAACAATAAAAAACATGACAGTGAAATTTTGGACTTCTACCATGAAATTATTGCTGTAATCAAGCGATAATTGTCGAGTACACAAATGAGTAAGTGTAATTTTTACTAAAATTCAATTTTAATTTGTTGTCATGATAAACAAAAAAATCTGCGATATATAATCACATATAGCAAAAAACAAAACAATAAAAATTATAAAAAGTGATTTAAAGTACTCAATATTAAATCATCAAAACAAATTGATTTTTAACAGTTAAGAATCAAAAACTCATCCGTAATAATGATTTCCGTTGGAACAATGATTCGATAATTTTTTTTTGTTTTCCCGCTGTGATGTTTTTTTATTTTTTTTTATGCTTACTATGTAGTAAATTGGTGTTGAGAAGAATAATACTGGGATTGTTACAAAGTTACATCATAATGAAGAAGACATCGGCTTGATTTGAAATAATAAAAAATAATTTGTTGGTAATAAATCAGATAAGTAATTTTGGTATTTTCTAATTAATCAAATTTTATCTCATAGAATTATTACGTTTTTGTTATGGCTGTCAGTTCAAAAAAATATCGTAAATTTATAATAAATTAGTACGCTTTTATTGTGGGCACTGCACGATATTTTAAAGCGTGGGTGGTTTTTTACCACAGGTAAATTGTATAAACTTTAAACGACAATAGGACTAAAAAATGTGATTTCTTACAACACAGGTATCTTTCGGGAAAGCTGGAAAACTGCACGTGTTCAACCTATTCCCAAGAAAGGATCTAAATCTCTTCCATCTAACTGTAGACCAATTTCAATTCTCTCAGTTCTTTGTAAAGGAAATGGAAAAACTAATTAATTCACAAATTCTTAAGTACTTAGAAAAGTACAAAATTTTGCATGACAGGCAGTATGGATTTCGCCACAAAAGATCTACAGCAGATCTTCTTTCCTTCGTATCACACTGCTGGAATAAGTCTCTTGAGTTTCTAGGTGAGTCCCAGATCATTGCTCTTGATATATCTAATGCTTTCGACCAAGTCTGGAATGACGCACTTCTTAATAAACTTCCCTCCTATGGTCTTTCAACTAAACTCTGTACTTGGCTCTCTAGTTATCTATCTGATCGTCGTATATCAGTTATTGTGGACGGCCATTCTTCAAGCTTTCACCAAGTAAATGCTGGAGTCCCTCAGGGCTCAGTTCTGGTAACAACATTGTTTCTTCTTCACATCAACGACCTTCTCTCGTCCACAACTAATTCTATTCATAGTTTCGCCGACGATAGTACCCTTCACTCCAGTTTTCAGGTTCCTAAACCCATTACTAAACCAGAGTTGGAAAACAAACGCAGAGCGATGCAGATATCTCTTTCGCAGGATCTTAATTTAATATTGGATTGGGGCGCTAAAAATCTCGTCCATTTTAATGCATCCAAAACACAATCATGTTCCTTGTCGCGAAAAGAGTCATCAAATACTCATCCTCTACTTATGAGCGGCCAAGTTTTACAGAGCAAAGACACCTTTAATCTTGTGGGCGTCACATTTGAAAGTAACCTCAACTGGCATAAACACATTGTATCTATAGCCACGCCAGCTTCAAAAAAGCTTGGATTTCTCTTTCGAGCCAAAAATATTTTTCCCCTTCTAATTTATACACTTTATATGTGTCCCAAATCCGACCTCCCATGGAATATTGTTCTCATATCTGGGGCATGGCGTCCCCCACAACCCTAAGCATTCTTGATTCTATTCAAAGAGGAGCTATTCGTCTAATTAATGATCCTTCACCCACAGAAAGGCTTCCCTCTCTTGCACATCGTCGGGCTGTGGGGGATTTATCGCTTTTTTATTAGTACTTCCTTGGCTTCTGCTCTGAAGAATTGTCCAGTATAGTTCCTCCACCTACGGTTCCCAACAGAGAAACTCGTGGCTCCGTGCGTATGCATCCCTATACGGTCCAACTGGACAGGCCCCGAACTTCCCATTTTGTTCGTTCTTTTATCCCTAGAGTTTCTAGGTTGTGGAACCTGCTGCTCGCGGAGGTCTTTCCTTCCCCCCAAATCTTCAAGTATTTAAGTCCCGTGTCAACAAACTCCCTCTTAACTTGCTTAAGACACCCACGGTACGTTAGTATTTAGGCTTTTAGCCTTCGTGGTTTGTCCAAAGATAAAAAAATTAATTATATTTATCAAATACAGTTACATTTTTATAAGCTCCACTCCCCCATCCGAATACGGTAAAATAGTATCATTAAAACTACTTTTTGGAAAAAAAACTGTAGTCACATAGGCTACTACCAAGAGGGTATTAACTTCGTTTTTAAATGGAAAGAGGGGTTACGTAGTACCCTATTTTTAAAACCGCTTACGACGACTTTGTTTTTGAAAATCGAGAAATTTACCATCGAACAAATTTTAATTACAATTAACGTATAGTGTGTAGCATTTTGGTTGCAACTGAAGAGTATCAAATACAACGATATATGGAAGCGACGCTTTAACTCAGCTTGTCAATGTCAAATGTTTCGGGTGTCGGACTGGGCAAACGCGTCACTTTTTTGTCGGACAAGTTTATTATAATATTCCCATATAACATTTTTTGCAGGAGTTGTACATTTAATTTACTGGCATTGCCAACACTCTTTAATGGCAAGGCATTGGCAAAAGGTATCAAAAAGACGCGAAAGTGGGCAATTGGCCGTTATTAGGCCACGTGTTGCAGATAAAGTGATGGCATCCGTCAATAATAAGTTATTGGCAAAAATATGCGTTTAAGATAATGGCATCCATCATTAATAAGTTATTGGCAAAAAGATAACAAAAAGACACGAAAGTGGGCAAATGTAGATACTCCCAAGCAGCAAGCTGACGTCTTATTGACGAAAATTGTCGCATATACTTTTTTTTAAAAGCTAAAATGATGCGATATTTTATTTGAAAATTAAAATAGGAAAAAACTCCTTACTGCATGCAATTTCCTTGCAATGCAAAGTACCATCTCTCGGAACACTGTCCAACTTGGAGATGCAGATTTTTACACTAGCCGGAGATATTTCTTTAATGCGTATAAGATGTTGGCATAATATTGCCACCAATTGCCAATGCTTTATCATCAATACCAATATGAAAAATGTATATTGCCGGCAAATAGTGTTTGCTGGGTTTAACATAAAAACTTTTAAACATTGTGATAAAAATCGTAAATGTTCCAGTCACAAAATCACAAGACCCATTGACATGTTTTGAATTCGGATTAGGCGGGTTTTGTGACTGTAACCCTTACAATTTTCGGCACAATGTTTAAAAATTGCATCTAACTTTGCATCTAACATTGTGGTAAACTTGACCGACAAAAAAATTAATACGTTTGTTTAGTCCTACATTTAAAACATTTGATATTGACAGGCTGGGTTAAAGCGCCGATTTTATATATGGCGGTAGGTTTTAAAAGTGGTATTATCATGGAGTCAATTTCATTACTAGCCCAGGGACTACTATTTTTAGTTTACCCAAAATAACCTTGGAAAAGCCGCAGCACAAATAAAGATTTTTAAATGAATTTGTTTAAAATTTTATTTTAAAAATTTATGGAAAATTGATGAATAACTGTTGACTTTATATACTTATGTGTATAAGGTGCATCATAAAGCGTTACAATTCAAGGTAGAATTCAAAAATATAGGAAATAGGTTTTCCTGTTTAGAAAAATAAAGTTCCCAGCAAACACTATTTGCCGGCAATGTACATTTTTCATATTGGCATTGATGATAAAGCATTGGCAATTGGTGGCAATATTACGCCAACATCTTATACGCATTAAAAAGTCAACCCTAAATAAACACTTAATTGCCAATAAATTTTACATGCAGGCGAATTGCCGGCAAGCATACAAAAATGGCGGCATACCAATCCTGATTAAATATGGCACGCGTTTTTGTTGCAGGCGAATAAATATTGAATTTTGAAGGCAAACCTTCAACGCATATTCATACTTTTTAAACCATATTATTAACATTGGTATTTAACTAACATTAAAGCAATTTTTATGATCTGTTTTATTTATAATGGCAGCTAAACAACATTATTTTATGTTTTTTTACATAATTTAAAGGAAATGTCCTTTTCATAACATTTTATTGTTAAAAATCATGCAAATAAAAATTAGGTTAAACAAAATGTTTATTATGTATTTTGGAGCGAATAAAAATAAAATGATGGTAAAATTAGCTACGTAAATTTTGACCGAAGGTGACCGCTTTGTGCATTTGTTTTCTACGTGGTTTTCTAGCTTTTTAGTTTCTTTAAAAAAAAAAGAGTTTTTTAACAGACATAATTAAATGTATTCATTACCTAATAAGTGTGTGTTGTGTGATTAATTGGTGATGGCTAGTCGAGAAGGCAAGATATTCAAGTAGACTGTTAGGAGCTGTAAACATTTTGTTTAAAACTTTATTAAAAGTTTTAAAGACGTGTTAATAAAAATAAGTTATATATTTAATAGTTTTTTGACATACCGATAGATGGCGTAATGGACAATAAACTACTACGTTTCTGCAATATCTTCGCTTTTTATCGGCTAAACCGTCCCCATTAGACAAAAATAATTCGAGAGCGGTCTGCGGTAGGTGATCTCACTTAGCTTTGAAAGAAATATCTTCGGCTAGTGTAAAAATCTGCATCTCCAAGTTGGACAGTGTTCCGAGAGATGATACTTTGCATTGCAAGGAAATTGCATGCAGTAAGGAGTTTTTTCCTATTTTAATTTTCAAATAAAATATCGCATCATTTTAGCTTTAAAAAAAAGTATATGCGACAATTTTCGTCAATAAGACGTCAGCTTGCTGCTTGGGAGTATCTGCATGTGCTCACTTTCGTGTCTTTTTGTTATCTTTTTGCCAATAATTTATTAATGATGGATGCCATCATCTTAAACGCATTTTTTGCCAATAACTTATTAATGACGGATGCCATCACTTTATCTGCAACACTTGGCCTAATAACGGCCAATTGCCCACTTTCGCGTCTTTTTGATACCTTTTTGCCAATGCCTTGCCATTAAAGAGTGTTGGCAATGCCAGTAAATTAAATGTACAACGCCGGCGAAAAATGTTATATGGGTTAATAGTCGTCGCTTATTTTTGAATTGGTTTTAACCCACCTATCCTTACAGTGTAATAAATCGTCCTTCCTAAGTATATCGCCTCAGCTATTTTTAAAGGTATATTGGTTAGTAATGCAATAAAAAAACGAGCACTATTTGTCGCCCAATCCGAAATTTTAACATGTCGGCATTTGCGTTAAGCTGCGTCCATTCGCCAAACATCCGTTGAAACAAACCAACATATTTGCGCGCTCCTTTGATGCAAAAATCAACAAGCTCTAAATCATCGCGGAATCATTCGCCAAGCCCTTGGAACGACGTGAATTCTGTCCACGTCCACATCCGCACAATGTGGGGCTATGTGGCGTGCTATTCGGCGCGGCGAATTGTTGCAAGTCTGGACGCAGCATTAGACTGTCTCTGTTCCGCACATTGCCGATGAACGACTTTATTTAGCTAATTCTGTATAACTGCAATGCACTGACGCATAGGCAACACATACTGTTTTAAAACCAACTTTAAGGGCCTTTTACATTACAAGACAAAACCTATCAAAATTAATTAATTAACTTGTTTGTTTATTTTTGCTGTATAAAATATTTTACAAATTTCTTACATATTATTTATCGGCATACATTTTTTAAAGTCTTTGTGTTTATGTGCTATAAAATACATATGCTCAGCTCTAAGTTAAAATTCAGGTATGTAATTCTAGGTTATAATATGGCGTAATAACATGCCCTTGGGGGCCCTTCATATCCTTCATCTTAAGAGATGCTTTTCATGCATTTACCCTTTAATCTTGTATTTAGTTCATCATTCTAACACCTTTAACTTAGCTATGTTCTTTACTGTCGTAAGTTGTTTTATTTTCAACGCTCCAAACAATCATTAGTTTCCTATGTACCCTGAGGGTACTTCAGAAACCAGATCGCGGAAGAGGTTTGTTAATATTTAGTGTAAAGCCCTGCAGAATCCCTAATGCGTTTATAATGGTACATTGACTGTTGTTGCTTGAAGGTTTTTCTAAATAAAATGTGTAAATGACTTAAAAGAAGTCACTTATTTGTCATTTAAGAATTACAACCGGATTATGGTAAAATATTGGCTTTAGACTACTTACTTGACACAAGTGTTATCCACGACCCCCATGAGATATTATGCTAAATCTAAAAATTTATTTAGGGTTGTTCTATTCAAGTAAACCCCTATAGGTAATTTTTAAAGTACCGCCATTTTGTATTGGTTTAAGGTATTGACTTTAAATTCTAGGGTTGTAAAGTACCCGTTAGAAGCTTTAAAATGGTATGCCACTAGACCCTCTTACTATTTAACTTTTTTCTTTAAGATGACACCCAGCCGCCATCTTTAAATTGTCATCTGTCAATTTCACTCTAAAATATAGTATTTGTGCCTCAATTTTATAACCCAAAGTTTTTATTTTTAAATTGATTCGTTCGAAAATAAAAGGGGAGCAATAAAGAAAAGCACTGTATACATAAATATACAATATTTTTAATCAACTTTTTTATAAATTTTTAACACCCCGTAGTTCAAAAACTAAGACTTTTAGGACATATGTTTATATGAAATTTTTTTCTTTTTTTTTTTTTGTTGTAGAATCGTTTGGTTAAGTTTGTCGGTTGAGTTACTGGACATCTTGTATGTATGTAGGTAATTTGATTGACTTTGATGTCTATTGGTGCCTAAACGGTGAAGTTTATCGACTTTAATAAAGAATACCTTATTTTTTAAGTTTTTGATTGTCTATAAAATGGCGCCCCCAGCTTTGCGATATCTGTCAAAATGAAAAAGTTATGATGTAAATAAATTTTAAGTTTTAGGTAAAGTGCCCTCTGGTGGTAATTTAAAAAGTATTTTTGTCTTAAAATTTTAGAATCTGCATAGCTCGATTTGTGTGCCAAATATCAACTAGATTGGTTAAAAAATAAATGCAATATAGCGAAAAAACCAAAATAAAATTGAACTTTGACGGCTTGTAACTCAAAAAGGAATGAAATTTTGAAAAACATTTATATGAAGCTCTACCCTTATTTTGTCAAGTAGAATCACCCCCTTAAGTTTCGTGAGCGATCTTTGAATCACCCTGTATGTTAAATTATTTCATGCTCATCTTCTGCTAAAAGCAAGAAAATAATTTTAAACAATAACAATTATAAAACTGTAATACAATTAAATTTCATAATTTAGGCAAGAAAATTTAAAATTGATGAGTTGATCACGACACATTTATTAAGTAAGTATTTAAATTAATATAATAATTATTCTCATTAGAAAAAAAATAGAACAGCGTTGAATAGGTACTATTGTTTTCTTAATTTTAAAATAACTAGTATTTTCCACTTTTTGTGCATTTGTTCATCTATATTTTAAAGCACCCCTATAGGAAAAAATGCAGGATTAGACCAAGAGATCTACAGCAGATCTTCTTTCCTTCGTATCACACAACTGGAACAAGTCTCTTGAGTTTCTAGGTGAGTCCCAGATCGTTGCTCTTGATATATCTAAAGCTTTCGACCAAGTCTGGCATGACGCACTTCTTAATAAACTTCCCTCCTACGGTCTTCCAACTAAACTCTGCTCTTGGCTCTCTAGTTATCTTTCTAATCGACGTATATCAGTCATTGTTGATGGCCACTCTTCAAGCTTTCACGAAATTAATGCTGGCCTCAGGGTTCAGTACTAGCACCAACTTTGTTTTTTCTTCACATCAACGTCCTTCTTTCTTCCACAACCAATCCCATTCATAGTTATGCTGACGATAGTACCCTTCACTCCACTTTTCAGGTTCCCAAACCAATCTCTCAACCCGACTTGGAAAGCAAACGCAGGGCGATGCAGATATCTCTTTCACAGGATCTTAATTTGATCTTGGATTGGCGCGCCAAAAATCTCGTTCAATTTAATGCATCCAAAACACAATCATGTTCTTTGTCGCGAAAAAAATCATCTTTTGCTTATGAGTGGCCAGGTTTTGCAGAGCGGGGACACATTTAACCTTGTGGGCGTCACATTTGAGAATAACCTTAACTGGCATAAACACATTGTATCTATAGCCACCGCGACTTCAAAAAGCTTGGATTTCTTTTCCGAGCCAAAAGTATTTTTCTCCTTCCAATTTATACACTTTGTATGTGTCCCAAATTCGACCCTCTCTGGAATATTCTTCTCATGTCTGGGGAATGGCATCCCCTACAACCCTCAGCATTCTTGACGCCATTCAAAGAAGAGCTGTTCGTCTTATTAATGATCCTTTACTTACTCAAAGACTTCCTTCTCTTGCCCATCGTCCAGCTGTGGGAGATCTATCGCTCTTCTATAGATACTTTTACGGCTTCTGCTCCGACGAATTATCCAGTATAGTCCCTCCCCTTGCAGCTCCCAACAGAGAAACTCGTGGTGCCACGCGTATGCATCCCTATACGGTTCAATTGGACAGGTCCCGAACTTCCCATTTCGTTCGTTCTTTTATCCCTAGAGTTTCTAGACTGTGGAACCTACTGCCAGCGGAGGTCTTTCCTTCCCCCAAATCTTCAAGTTTTTAAGTCCCGTGTTAACAAACTTCCTCTTACCCTGCTTAAGACACCCACGGTACGTTAGTATTTAGGCTTCCAGCCTTCGTGGATTGTCCAAAGATAAAAAAAGTTAATCATTAAATTTTTGGTTTTATGTAGAACAATGTAAATTACATATTTT
Organism: Listronotus bonariensis; assembly: GCA_014170235.1. Lineage (NCBI taxonomy): Eukaryota > Metazoa > Arthropoda > Insecta > Coleoptera > Curculionidae > Listronotus > Listronotus bonariensis. Next base: position 281,826 of record JACEGR010000223.1, on the reverse strand, counting down.
TAAGATAGGTAAAGCATGGGGTAATCCTTTGAACAATGTATAAAATAGGTAAGCCTTATTTTTGTTAACAATATTAGGTATTTAGCCTAACATTTTATTTTCTATACAGACATGGAAAATTATATCTGATTTATTTATTTCTTTTCAAAATTTCCGATCATCCATTTTTCTCTGAGATATTGAATTTTCAATGCAAAAGAGTCCTTTGTCATTCAAGTACCAATATCTCTGTAGCAAATGGTCGCACAGCAAATGAACAAGGAATTTCATTATCTGTAAAAATGTTTCTGCTAAATACTGTCAAGAGTTGATGGAGAAAACAAAATTCACCCTTAAAATTTCATTAAAAAGGTAAAAAAGACATTCTGCGTGTTTTATTCATTGACTGTATCTTCACTAATATGGGCGGAAGAGATCAGTTAAAAGACAAATTTTGCAGCCTGATGTAAATTGATCGGTTTAACGGTTTTTTCGACCAATTGATTAAAATTCTAAAAAAATGTAAGGAACAAGGTTCTTTTCCCTTAACATAGCGTAATCTTTTTAAAAATAAAAAAATCGATTTTTTCAGTAGTCAGTGTGTCAGTATATTTGGATAATTTTTACGCAATCGGCAGCTCAAAATGTCCGAGACGTGCTCAATAGGATTTAGATCACGACTCATAGCAGGATGCCCTTTTTTAAAGAAAAATTGAGGCCTAATAGGGTTCATGATTTCCAAAATGAGTAAATTGTTTCTTGATTTTTTTACATTAACAAACAAATTTTTTTTGATTACCACTTTTTTTTTTTATTTATTTGTTTCTTTTTATTATTTTTAATTAGTCTTCGACAAAGACAAAATTATGTAAGCAGTCTGAAAAATACGATTGCTTTAGGTTAAGGAAGTAAAAAATCTTGTTTATTTATTTTTTTTTATTTGATTAATCGGTCCAAAAAAACGTACAACCATTTTTTACTGCAATACAGCCGGCTGAAGATCAACCAAAAATGTCTTCTTCTTTTTTGTAAATAAACAAAATTGCATATTTAAAAGTAATTTTTAGTTTTTAATATCTTTTTAATAAAAATTTTTGATATTAGCAAAAATACACGTACTTTACTCTTAAGCAAAAATTACATTTTTGACCAAACCTCGTAGAGGACTGATACAATTTTATATCTGATGGTTGCTTTTTAGGTTTTGGAGCATGCAGAACTATTTATATAAAGTATAACTTTTTTCGTAAAATCAACAATAAAAAGTTTCCCATATGACGCCAACTTACGTAGACACACTGTATATAAAAAATTAAAATTTAAAAATAAATTAAAAATATTAGAATCTATTGAGTAGTCCGTTACTTTGTGACAATACATTTTTACGTAGAATGTAATAAAAACACAAATTTTACTTTGTTATTTTGTCACATATGTCACGTAAAAATATTAGGATGTATGTATTAGGGTGATTAAATTTCGCAAAGTTTTTTGGGTGTTCAAAAAAACTTTGATGTAGATAGAAAAATTTTCACCAAGTTTAAACTTCTAATAAATCCATTTAAAATGCACGTAAAAAGATTTTTTTTTTAAATTTCTAATTCTTAGCCACTTTTTACTATATTGTGAATTGTTTTGATGGACTTTACCGCATATTTTCACTCTTTGAAATTGCTTAAGTGTTTTTTTGTGTAACTCAAACTGCTTTTCCGGCAGGGGTCGTCAAAATACAATTTTTAAAATATTTTTTTTTGTAACATTTTAAGCAAATTACAAAAAATTAGGAAAAAAGGTCGACTTTTTTGTTGTTCTGCAATATTGATGTATTTACAGCTATATTTGCGGCTTTAAATATAAGAAATTGATAATCATGCTATTTAAATTTTACTTTTTTGTTAATTACTTCCATATTATGTCCTTACAATCAAATTTTTTTAGAGTAAATAGTCGAGTAACAGAAAAAATACTAAAGCAATTTTAAAGGGCGTAAAATATGCCGAAAGGTTCATCAAAACAACTTAAAATATAGTAAAAAGTGGCTAAGCATTAGAAATTTGAAAAAAAAATGTTCAGTGCGTTTTAAATGGAAAAACTTTAAATTTAAATGGTAAGTACCTAAAATTATAATTAAGGGCTAAAACTTCTTAACCACTTAAAAAAAGAAAAACTTCTGTGGAAATAATTCATCCCAATGTAGAGTCAAATTTTATTTAAATGGAAACCATCTTAATATTTAATCGTTTATCAGTTTTTTAATAAACTAAATAACAAATGAGTTATATTTTTGTATTTAGATATACATGTGTTCTAAGCTTCATTCTATAGTTAAATAAAACCTAAGGCGGCAAAAGATAAAAAAATCTCAAGAATATTTTTATATTTATTAATTTTTTTGTCGATGTTCCTACAGAATTCGTTGGTGCCTTTTTTACGAAAATCGTTTTTGCAATATTATCAAACCTGACGAGCCCAGGGACAATTTGGTGAAGCTTGTATGTTTGTAAGTTTTTAAAGAAACTTTAAAACGATCATAAAAATCTATTATTAATAGCACAAACCACAATGGTGATTTATTTAGTTTTTTTCTTCATACTGTAAAATTTTAAATTTGGCACAGGTTTCAAGAGACCACCGACGAATTATTATTTTGTTATTTTGTTGCTTAAGAATTAGTGGGTTTAGGCATAGAATTACAACTACCTTATTTAAAAAATAAGAAGAACTTGACCTCATAAAATTTAACAGCTTTTCTAACTTATTAGAGAAGTCATGTATTGTAATTATTTTAAATTTAATTTTAAACAGAAACTGCATTATTATACAAGGCATTCATTCCATTAAAAAAAACTAAAAGTTTTCTTAATTTCACCGATTTTTTAAAAGAAATTTAAGGTTGCCAATCGATGTATTTTATCTCCGAGAATTGGAAAATTTCAATAAAAAAACAATTGCATAAAAAACAAAAAGACTTACGTTATACATGTTGCGTTTTTTAAAAGAAAATATTAAATTTTTTATTCTACGATCAATTCTAAGTGTTTTTGAAAAGGGTATTTTAAGTCTATCTTTAACTGTTTTGAGTCATTGGCGCCTAAATAGTCACAATTTCGGCTTTTCTTTGTCGTCCCGGAACGTAATGATTTACATTTTATTTTTTATTTGAAATTGGTAGGTTTAACCAAAGAATATCAATTCATAGAACCCCACAAGTGAGATTTCAGCGTACCCTAAAAATTTTAGTACCTACCCTGACCAACAGATGGCGAAAGTAGTACGATGTCGCTGTGCTAATAGGATTACCATCAGAAATTGATAGCAGTCGCTTACGAGCAGTCGGCCCGATCAGTTAGAGTGAGGATACACGCAAAATTTAATAAAAAGAAATCCTCGATAAAGGGACCCAGTATCCATAAGATTATTAAATTTATGATTTCAGAATAGGATATATCGATGCGTTTTTACAAAACATCGTAAGCGACATTCGCCAATTTTACGGGAAACGTTTTTTCTTCCCATCGCGTTATTTTTAAAGAAAAACCGAGATCTGAATGTTTTTATTTTAAGATTTCTTCTTAATTTGAATTACAAAACAAACATATTTAACATTTAATGTCAAAATTTTCAGAATCTCCTAAAAAAAAGCTAAAAATTTTTAAATTCTAAACCTAAATAATAGTTAATTTTTACATTTTTTATTTTTATTCAATTTATCTTGACAACGGTGGCAGACTTGCCACCAAAACGTCGATTTTTAATTCTCTATTTACTTGCTTTATTTTTTTTTTGGTTTTTGGTACTTTTAATTTATTTTTGGTGTGTACCCAAATAACTACCGTTATAGAGTAAGGAAATTATAAGAGATTATTATGGAATAGCCGATTTAAGGACAGGTCATGCGAAAACTCCCAATATAATTTTATTCGTTTCTCGTTGAAATACCGCCAGTTAGTCATTTCAGTAAGCTTACGTGTCTCCCCACCGCTGATGTTACACGAGGGCGAGGCTTCAACCGACGCATTTAAAGTGTAAACTGGAAAAATGACAAGCCTGCCGCCAAGCTTGCCTCAAAAGCGGTACGAAAATTTTAGCATGCCATGGTTTCTCTTATCCGTAGGTATGTTACTTTATGCTAACATTAATTAAATGAACCGCCGAACCAATATAGAACATATCTTCATCTGAAATAAAGCCGTGCACTAATGTATGTACAAAAAAATTCCAACTTTGTTTTCAAAATAACTCAATAAAAAAACGTTCCCCGTAAAACTGACGAATGTCGCTTACGATGTTTTGTCAAAACCCATCGATATATTCTATTCTGAAATCATAAATTTAATAATCTTATGGATACTACCATTTATCGGGGATTTTATTTTTATTAAATTTTGCGTATATCCTCACTCGAACTGATCGGGCCGACTGCTCGTCAGCGACTGCTATCAATTTCTGATGGTAATCGTATTAGCAAAGCGACATCGTACTACTTTCGCCATCTGTTGGTCAGGGTAGGTACTAAAATTTTTTAGGATACGCTGAAATATCACTTGTGGGGTTCTATTGATTGGTATTCTTTGGTTTAACAAAAGAAATATAGGATTTAAAAGTTTTCAAATCAACCAGTCTGTCCAAATTTATATTTCTTAAAGTCATTGTGTAGGTGCTTTTTCTTAAATTTGGTTAGCAAGAACGATAGGGGTAGTCTATTTCCACCACTTCCATTAATTTAAAAGAGGTGCAAACAAATTCAGAAAGTTATTTTTACTGCTTTGTTTATGGCGTTGCTGCAAGGCAATTGCGGGAAAATGTATATTTAAATAAGCAATATTTTCGTAAAATTTTATTTTTCTAGCGCTTTTCGTCTCTGAGATAAAAAATAAACACGTTATTTTTTTCCAATTTTGGTCCCGCGATATCTTCCTAATGGTTGAGTTTGGATCCTATATTTATATAGTAAACTACCATTTATTTTAAACAAGGAATCACCTTCTATTTTTTCGCATTTGTTTAGAAACTTTCTTTACATAAGAATATTTCTGCATGTCTCGCCGTAGTTGAACAAAATGATATCACAAAAAATTATTAGGACAAACTTTGTCTATTTAAATTTAAAAGGTTTTAAATTTGAGAGCTTTATATTTGCCTTATTGTGATTTAAACATAATTGATACTTCCCTGGATAAAGATGTTTCATCTTTAATTTGTTTTTTTACCATATATTTTTTTTAAACGAGTAAATATTCGTTACTGTTAACAGTTACAGTAAGTTTCACTTCAGTTGCATTAAAATAAAGAGTGATGGAACTTTTTCTGTCGCAACGAACATAAACAAAGACGACGGACCATGAGAAGATGAAAACTTTTCATGTGTGACTACTCGACACGCATCTGTGATCGAATTTAATTATATCTTAGTGGCAAGACAAATAACTGAACCTGCCAGTGTGCAAGGTGAGAAGACACAGGAACTTTTAGTTCCTTGTTTCAAAGACATAGATAAGAAAATAAATGAAATCTTTTAATTAAAAAGTAAAAAGCAACACCAGAGGTGATTTATAACAATGTTTGTTATTCTGAAACGACATAAATAACATGCGTCATTAAATGCTGTTTTGGTTGGTCGGTATAATACATCATCTGTTAAAAACCTAAGTTGTTGGATGTACCGGGTGTCAAGTTATAAACCCTCCTAAACTTTTTTCATCATCATATTTTTATTATCTCTTAAGATATACAGGGTACGACAATAAGTATGATTTTTTTAGATGGAACACCCTATATATTATTTCACCATTAAAAGGATCTTTTAAAAACCTTTAAAACTACATTTCATATACCTATCTTAATTAGTTTTGGAAATATGGCTATGCAAATCGAAAAAATACTTTTTAATTCCCATTAGAAACGTAATAAACTTACATTCACCTAAAGTTTTTATTTTTTAACATAATATAAAAAATAAAAATAAAAACACCATTTTGTTAGGACGATTCTGCAGTATTTCTATCTTTTATCAGACTTTTATTTCTCTCAAAATATACAGGGTACGACAAAAATATGTTTTTTTTTTAATGGAACACGTTGCGTATTGAATCACTATTAAAAAATTTAAAGAGCGTTACAAAAATACCACATTTTATGGGTCTATCTTTAATGGTTTTAAAAATATGGCCATATATAAAATTATTGGGCAAATATTGCCATAGACACTACCTACCTTGATTGAAATATACAGGGTGTAACTAAATAAGTGTAAAACATTTAAGGAAGTGATTCCTCATTGAAAAATATGAAAAAAGTTCCTATAAACATGGGTCCGAAAATGCATACTTTCCGAGACACAGGGTGTTAAACTTTTTAAATAAAATAGGTTTTTTGTAATTATCTTGAATACCCTGTAACCGATTTTCTTGAAATTTTTCAGTGTTATTTCTAGTAATAAGGGCCAAAGTTAGGCATAATTAAATTAAAATTATTAAGTCCAGATGTCCAAAATAATTGTAAAAAATGTACGCCACTGACTTTTTTGTAACTTTTTTATTTTTTTATAATAAGCAACTAATAATACAACTTTTTTATCTCTTGAAATTTTTTTGTATCTTGCTTCGTTTTCGAGAAAAAAATAAAAACCACTTTATTGCATGTTTTTGGGACGGAATTTTTGAATTTTGACGATTTACTGAGCAAAAAAGTTAAAGATAGAGCAAAATTAATTTTACTTTAAAGAAGGGAAAACGACATCAAATTTGCAAACCATTTTCTGGAAACCGGACACAAATTTCCAGAAATCAATACCTTAAAAATATTACATGTAGAACAAAAAGGGCGAAAACTAGATATATTAGAAAATATTGAAATCCATAAACATAAAAACAGAATGTACATCTGCTTAACACACAGATTGACCTAGGAAATCTACCCCTTGTAAAACTTTTATAAAATATAGCAATAAAATCTTTAAATTTTTACAACTGTACCATATTGATTTTAAAACTTTTTTAAAAAATATGTTTTTTATTAGGTATTACTGTTTATGTATAAGTAACATAATCTTTAGTTTGTCAGTACGTTTGAAAATGTAGTTGTACTACGAAACAGCTGTCACGGCTAAATATTCAATTAAAGTGACTATAAACAAAGTATATATTTTGTTTTATTTTATTAATTTAATTTTACTTTCCTATCTTAACTTTTAAGGACTATCTAATGACATTAAAAAGTGAAGGTCAACTGAAGATTAAAGAAGGTGAATGTTGAACCTAAATGTTGGACACCCTGTATCTTGAAAGTATGCATTTTCGGACCCATATTTATAGGAACTTTTTTCATATTTTTCAATGAGGAATCACCTCCTTAAATGTTTTACACTTATTTAGTTACACCCTGTATACTTATTCTTTAGATTTGGATGACAATATTTCCGAAACTAATGAAGATAGTTATATCAAATTTAGTATTTTTTAAAGTTTTAAAAAAATCTTTTTATTGGTGATATAATATACAAATTGCATTAAAAAAAAAACAAATTTTTGGTCCTACCCTGTATATTATCAAAATGTATTTATTGATTCAGAAAGTTTAGAATTAACCCAAGAAACTGATATAATTATTAATTTTGTACAATAAAAAGATAAGGCGGTGTAAATTGATAACTTAACACCCGGTACATGCTGACAGAGATGTTTTTGTTGAAACTCCTAATTTATAGGGTAAAGACTCGTGGTTTTAAACAAATTTATTTAAAACTTATCGGGTAATTTTATAAAAAATAAAAAGATTAAGGCAGTCCATCTTTTAACGAAATGAAATTTAGGTTCTTAGTTAATTAAAAGAAGAACTCCTGCTTTTTATCTTATTCACCACGACCCTTTCCTCTGACGCGTTTCGCCTATATCACAGAAACTAGCTAAAGTAGCTGTACCGAGTCCATAGTAAATAACAGAAAAAGCTTGAGTTTTCCTATAGAACAAATATTATTGTTCTACTGTAGGATACAAATATCAAATATCAGTAGCGTAGCAAGGCGTCGGTGGTGTAGGCGGTCACCTATGGCCTCGTGTATAACAATCGATTTCGACCGAACGGATCGCATTGAATCTAAAACTTTGCTTTTCGTCCTAGATTTTATCGGATTCATATATTCCGGTTTTAAAATCCTTTTAAATTTGACAAAAGAAAATATATGCAATGACAAGGAGAGCAAACAAATAAAAAGAAATGTCTAACCTTACTTTTGTAGGTATTTGTTAAATTAATTTCATGAAATTAAAAAATAAAGACAAAATAATAACGCACACCACTAAAGAAATACTTTCATAACATTTAAGTAAATATTAAAGGTTAGTTTATTTTCCCCTCTTTTCTACTACTTATCAGCAGTTTAACTCTAACTGTCATTTTTCAAACCTTTTTCAAAACCGTGAATATCGTATCAATAGAACCCCCAATCTAATCCTTTACTTAATCGGAAATGTGTATATTACAATTTTTTTTTCGGATTAAGTTTTATTCAGATTGGTTGATTTGGATTCAGTATAACGATGTACACGTACTCATTGACATTGCTATGTTATAATAATTAAATTAAATTTGCACAGAACAAGCAGTAGCAAACCCGCTGAAAGTTAAAAAGAAAGTATAAAAAGATGTAATTTGAGGGTGGAGACCTTTTTTTCTCTTTTGCTCTCCATCTTACCATTTTCCAATAAAGGGGCCCCATAGATACATGTTTGCCTACGCCAGTATTTTTTATGTAATATACAGGGAAAGTTAAACCTAAAAATATATTAAAAAATGACCAAGGGGTAAAAGTACTTTTATTTTTAAAAATGTTAGTAGACGAATTTAAATTTTATTATTATATATATACGTTAACAGATTTTAGGGTACATGGCTTATGGCGACTAAAAGAAAAGAAAGGCATTTAGAAATAATAATTATTTTTTTCATTTGCTGCTTTTTGCCCATTATTTAGGTTATGATGCGTAATGTGAAAAAGGTTAAAGGTATATATTTTTTTACTCGTATGCTTTAACTTTAACTTGACACAAGGTTCAATTCTTCACTGACATTTACTTATACAATTTTGTTCTATTTTTAAAAAATAAAAGTAGTTAGCTACTGGGCATTTTTACATTTTCAGGTATAAATCGCCCGGTACAATTGGGTAACGGCAACTGTACTGACGTGGTTCGTGACCAGTTGCGAGCCAACTTCGTTAAACAGCCTACAGCCGTCGGGACGCAGTCTAATATCAATTTGGAGTCGCAGTTTGCAGTGCTATCGACTGCTGATGGTGTTGGATTATTAGGAATGATATTGATTGTCATTTGGGAATAAATTTTTATTTCTAATACCACTTTTTTTTAGCATTTTGTTATATTTTTTGAAACAAGTGTATATTTCAATTTTGATAATAATTCTTGGGCATATTTTGGATTTAACATAACTGAATGCTTGAGAGAATTTGGGTTTAGTTTAACTAAAATTTTAAATTTTCTTAAAATTACAAATTAAAGTTTTGCTGCTGCACACTTAATAAGCCATACTGTATATATGAAATTAAAAGCAATTTTATTGTGCAAACTTTTTAATATACCTTCTCAATAATGCAATCCAATAGTTTTTATACTAATTAATTAAAAGTTATTTTATTCCTAAGTTAAACCCTAACGGGACCTTGCTATTTTCTATAAACATGCATCCCCTTCACCTCGATAGATGCAAGTGTAATATTTGTTTTTATAAAAGCAAATAAAAATAAATCTGTCCTTATTCATTGAAATTGAATCCATGGCCACACTTTATTGGGTCCCAATTTTTCATATATGGAAATGAGCTTTCCAATTCCTATTTGTCTTTTTATTTTGTATTATAATGACAAAATAATAAAGAATTTGATATATTTTATTTCATGAGTTTTCTTACACCTACTTTATTTTCAAGAAAAAAATACAAATGGAGTGTAGGTGATGGTTAACAGCTAATAAACAATTTTAATAGGATGGGCATGAAGCATATTATTTTAAATTTAATTAGTTGGTCTTACAAAATTACTTCTTTGAATATAAATTGTTATTTTTATATTATCGTTAAACTTTGAAATGCAAGGACTTAAGACAACCTACGGAAATCTAAAATTGATTGATATTATTGTTTCTTGAACATGAAGTAATAGTCCCATTATGTCCAAGGGTTACTATCACGAAACCATAAAACCCATGGACATGTTTTGGCTATCGGATTGGGCGGATTTCGTAAGTGTAAACCATACGATTTTTCTGCGAAGGCTCTTAAATATATAGTTGACTGTAATAATTACCACTTTTTAATATTGTCTGACTCTATGTCTGTGCTTAAAGCCTTACAGCTACAAAGTAAATCTTGGCACTATAAAGACTACCCAATAATATGGGAAATAAGAGAATTGCTGCTGCAGGGTTGCACTGCGTCGCCAAGCAAGTTATTTTCATATGGGTTCATACAGGACTGAAATATAATGAGTTAGTAGACTCAATAGCTAAAGATAGTATTACTAATGGTATAGACGCTAATTACACTGTCACCTTAAGTGATGCATGCAATATTGCAAAAACAAATATAATAAATAAATGGTATATAAGATGGAAGGAATATTGTAAAAATAAACCCACAAGATATACACAGCTTGTTACTCAAATCCCACGAGAGTACTGGCATACAAACCTAAATGTCTCTAGAAAATACATAACAACAATTATACGCATGAAACTGAGGTCATGTTTGTTATCCAGCACATCTTTACAAGATCAAAATATTACCTTCTGACCAATGTGATACATGTAATATTAAATGTGATCTGGATCACATATTTTTCAATGTAATAAGTATATAGCCGAGATCAACACCCTATATACTGTTTTAATCAAAGAGTGTAAAGCTGTCAGCCCCTTTAACATTCTTAATCTTTTAGCCCTAGAGAGCACAAAAGTAAATAATGCACTTGTCTTTTCTAAATAGAATAAATTTAAAATTATAAGTTACATTTACTTTAGGATTGTTGTGATATACATAGTTATTAGGCTGTAGGTTTAGTTGTTCCATTTTTTTCCTTTGTGGTTTCCCTTACTTGGTGGTCCTCTCTGTGTGTAAAAAAAAAGATGATAGACCCCAGTGGCGTGAAGTGTGTGTCCCCCTCTTATATGTGATAGGCTTTTAACTTGCATTTATTATTATTATAGCAATATGATTAAAAATCTCCATTACTCCAAAAAAGGCTCCTTTTTGTAAGGAAAACATTGTTACTGGCTAAATGGCTAACCAGCTAAGGCCAAAAAAAAAAACTATACGATTTTTGGCACAATATTGAAAATTGCATGTAAAACATTGTGGTAAATTTGTCTCACAAAAAAAAGCGCCGCTTCCATATATGGTGGTATGAATATTTGTGGTAGACTCGTCAAAAGGAACCCCTTAAAAGGTTTTAAAAGTGTTATTATTATTAGGTCAATTTTTTTACTGGTCCAGGGTTATAAATTGCAATAAAAAAATAGGACGTATTTCTGAACTAACGAAAAAATATACAAATACAGAGTGTTTCCCAACTATGTCCGAAGTTTGTCGTGTTTGAAAATACAGGGCGTTAAAATTTTCCATAAATATTTAAAATATCCTTAAAACGATTTGGTTTACATTTAGTACAGATATTTAAAGTAATATTGCGCTTATTTCACCCCTTACTAGAATAAAATTGTTGGATACAGTGGCGTGTCAGTACGCACGACACCCATTATTATTACCCGTTAAACGAATTATTTTTATAATATTTAAGTGCGTCTAATTTGATTTATTTTAACGCCAGAAATCTACGATAAAAATTCTTTACTTCAATTTTTTGGTTTCCCCGTACACCCTTTATATCGGTTGATTTGATAAGATTCAATTGTTGACTTATTTGTGATGTAGGTTTTAATAAATAGGATAGGTACTTTTTTATCAACCACTTTACTTTTTAGATACTGGATAAGCTATATACAGTACTAGTCTAAAGTCAGGACCCCTCTCCTAACTTTTGAATTGTTTTGATAATTTTTTTATAAAATATTAAGCACTTTGGTAAGACAACATAAACCCATTTTTAAACAAGAAATGTCAAATATAAATGTTAAACTGACAGCTGGGCGATATTTTGTCGCTGACTTGTGTAAATACCATTTATATGTGTATGTTGACATCAATAAATAATTTTGAATTTTGAATTAAAAAAAAATTAAATAGAAAAGGGGTCCTGTAGCACGTCATTTTAAAGCTCCTGACAAGTTCTTTATAACCCTGGAATATAAAGTAAATACATTTACCTCTTTAACAACTTGGATGGCCATATCTTCAAAACTAATAAAGGTAGATATAGCCAATGTGGCATTTTCTTAAAGGTCTTTTGGATATCTTTTTTGGTGATATAATATACAGGGTGTATTATTAAAAACAATCTTAACTTTTGTCCAACCCTGTATAGTATTACCAATATTACCATTAAATAAATTCTTAAAAGAGCTTAAAAATATCTCACTTTATTAGATTCGGAAATACGGTCATCTAAAAGAGATATTTCGGTCAGTTTTTAAAAGTACCGCCATTTTGTAGTAGCTAAAGGTATTGACTTTATATTCGGGGGTAATAAAGTACTTGTCAGGAGCTTTTAAAATAATGTGTCAAAAGACCTCCTTTCCATTTAAATATTCTTTTTAAAATGGCGCCTTGGTATATCTGTCATTTCCTGTCTAAAATTTGGTTTATTTTGTCTCACTACAGTATTCAAATTTTCATGAAATAATACCAAATAATTCAAAAGTTAGAAGGGGGTCCTGAATTTAGATAAGCACTGTATATTACAATACATACTGGGAAGTAATAATTAAATTTGTAATTGTGTCTTCAAGAATTTTCCCCACACATTCCATTAGGTAGAGGCACATATATAAAATCGTTTAAATACAAAAGAGTAAAGTTCTCATTATATCTTGAATTGAATAAAGCCTTACTGCAATAATTTTATGCACATTAGTATGGGCAAACTATTTTTTAAAATTATAGGCCTATTAAATTTTTCTTAAAAATTATCTTCTTTTAAAGGTTTATTATATTTTAAAAAATAAAGACTCAGACGTTTATTAAACATATACTAGCGGACCCTTGCCCACTTCGTTGGGCGTTAATATCTGAACTTTTTGTTTAATCATAGCTAAATATAGCCTATAACACTCCTGAATAGTGTAGCTTTTTGATTGTAAAAGAATTTTATGATAGGTTAAGTATTTCCGAAGATAAGCTACAAACAAACAAACCCACAAACAAAGTTACAAACTATACCTCTTTATATATTAGTATAGATACATTAGTATTTTAAGTAAGTACCGTAACTGTCAAATATCTTATAACCTAGACATTAAAAAAAAAATGTTTACATGCAACAGTTTTTAAAATAGTTAATTTTAAAAAATAATTTTATTCGATAAAGTTTTGTTTTGAAGATAGCCATTATTAAAATTAAAAATCAAAATTTGACACATACAAAAACCTCTATAAAACTTGTTGTTTATTATTTCATGCCTTTTTAATATTAATTTAAAAGCTTTATTGAAATTCTTACATTAAATGTTCCCTTAAAACCAAGTTGACCAAAATCGTAGTTGCCGCCACTTTCGAGACAACTATTATTTTTTCCAGAGTGCCTAGGTCATGAGATTTTTGCGTTACTTTCTTAAAACACTGTATATTTTATTCTACTACCGTAAAATAATTCTAAATAAATGTATTTGAAATTTCTGTATAAATGCTATTCAGTCCTCTAAGCATTTTTCTCTGAGTACTAAACAAGAAGAAAGAATTGTGCATTTTGCCCAGGTGACCAAACCAGAATAAACAAAGTCAAAAAGGTAAAATTGTATAAGGTGCTCAAACAAGAATTTCCCAAACAATAAAACACCATAATATACGGTCGGTCAAGGCTTCGAGCTTAACAGAACCTAAAGGGAGCTTGCGAGTATACTTTACGACTGTGTTGGTGGAGAAGGGGATAACCCCAGAAAAGTAACACACAAATGTGTCCCCCTAAAAATAAAAATCTACATGTTTTAGGTGTTTTTTTAATAAGTGTACAAATAACGAGGTGGATTGTTTTAATGGAACTGTATATTAATAATAATAAAATATTTTCAACCTAATCCCGGACTATATTTTTCATTTCAATCTATACACTTCTAAGCCATCTATTAAACATGTTTTGCACTGCGGTATGCTATATTTGTACCGACCATAATATTTAGTGCCTTGTGACTCAAACAAGAAATATCAAACTCTCATAATCGCCCACACGCTGTTCAAACTTAACAGACATTTATGACATTTTTTCATTTGTTGCTTTTCTTTTTTATAGTCAGATAATTAAAAGACATATTTTGAACATTTAGTAAGTATAATAAAGATGCAAAAAAATCATTTGTTGCCCACCTAAGGGACCACACTGTATAATTGTCACCAAAATCTTAACTGATATTACTGCAATGTATAGAAATTTGCTACATTCTGAAACCTTCTTAGTAAAATAAATTTACTTCTACAACTTCTTATTATTTTATAGTAAACTAGCTGATCCGGCAAACGTTGTTTTGCCATATAAATAATTTTTAAGTAATTTCTAGCCTAAAAATTAAAAAAATGTTAAGGGTGGACAACCCTTATTACTAAGGGGTATGAAAAATAGATGTTGGCCGATTCTCAGACCTACTCAATATGCTCACAAAATTTCATGAGAATCGGTCAAGCCGTTTCGGAGGAGTACGAGAACGAACATTGTGACACGAGAATTTTATATACAGGGTGTTCATTTGAAAACTTTCCACTCAAGTTATCTTCGAAACGAGACAGATTTGAGAAAATCGCCGAAACACGTCAAAATATTTATTGAGGGGGAACGTTCTTTACAAAAATTGGACGGCGCCCCTTTAACCCCTTAATTACCAGGGCCACCACCCCAAAATTCCTAAATGAGAAGGCGGGTCGAGTGATACATCATTTTAAAGCTTCTGACGAGTACTTTATAACCCTAGAATATGAAGTCAATATCTTCACCTATTACAAAATGGCGGTACTTTAAAAATTACCTAAATATCTGATTTGGATGGCCATATTTCCGAAACTAATAAAGTTAGATGTACCTAATGTGGTGTTTTCTTAAAGCTCTTTAAAGGTCTTTTTAATGGTGATACTGGTAGTAATATACAGGGTAGAAGAAAAGGTACATATTTTTTTATTTAAGAACCCTGTATATTATTTTACCATTAAAAAGATCTTTAAATGAGCTTTAAGAAAATACCACATTAAGTACATCTAACTTTATTAATTTCGGAAATATGACCATCCAAATCAGGTATTTGGGTAATTTTTAAAGTACCGCCATTTTGTAAAAGGTGAATATATTGACTTCATATTCTAGGGTTATAAAGTACTCGTTAGGAGCTTTAAAATGATGTATTACTCGACCCGCCTTTTCATTTAAGAATTTTGGGGTGGTGGCCCTGGTGGTTAAGGGTTAAAGAGGCGCCGCGCCGTCCAATTTTTGTAAAAACGTTCCCCCTCAATAAATATCTTGACGTGTTTCGGGATTTTCTCAAATCTGTCTCGTTTCGAAGATAACATTAGTGGAAAGTTTTCCAATGAACACCCTGTATAAGATTCTCTTCTGTTATAATTTTAAATGCGAATTTTTTAAATTATATCCTTTAGCCTATTACGATTGCTTCCTTCTAAAGCTTGTCATCCATATGTAATTTGCAGTTTAACTGCTTTTTACCCATATTATAAAATAACTAGATACAAGCAGCATAAGCAATAAAACTAATTAGGTTTACTACTTATCGTTTAACCGAAAAGAAAAACTAAAGATGACGACACCTTTTAATGGATCTCAGGTAAGTGGCATTTAAAATAATGGAATAAAATGTATCTAAACACTTTATTAACTACAACCCAAAGCAATTGCATTACAGAGACTTACTTAACTTTTTGTGACTCTATTAAATAATATTCAAGTTGAGACAGCTAAAACTTAGAGTTAATTCATCAATTTCTTTTTTATTTTATTACTTTCAAATTCAACTCAAGGACGACGGGGCTTAGGATTTTTTAAAACTTTGTATACACATATTCCTAAGTATCCTTCATACATGGGATTTTTTTAATAGGCCATGCGGTACTCAATTTCTGGATATACACCTTTAAAATTTGCATATTTACCTTATAAGTCCCATCCTGACGGACGTTTTAGGGAACGTTTAATTTAATATTATTTTTATGTTTTACAACTTTTATCAAAAACTGAGAATCAATAATCGAGAATACAATAAACGTTTTTCTTAAAAAAATACATATTAGCGGTACTCGTATACGAGGTATCTCAAAAAATGTGAATTTAGATAAAGATAAATATTTTCACAATATCAAAAATTTTTATATGAAAAAAGTTTAAAATTAAAAAGAGTGTTTGAATATGCAAACTTGTTTATTTGAAGGATTTTTTTAATTTTTTTATCATAACAAGCATTTCTGTGATTTTTTTTTTGTTTTTACAGTTCTTAAGTTTTCTTTACACTTTACATTTTGAAATAACTATTTACTATGTACAAACCCAAATTTTTACCATTATTACATAAAAAAATCTTATAAATATACTAGTTTGCATATGTGTTAACGCCTCTACAGACTTTAATGGTCGTACTACTCCTTGAGAACGTTCTTAAGCTGTTTTTGGTAAAAAATAATAATCAACGTATATATGAAAATTAGTTCACGAAAAAATTAAATGTCTTTATTCAAACGACACGTTGTGAGTTGTATACAGGGTGTTCAGTAACTCTACCTACACACTTTAAGAGCAATTCTACAATTAAAATTAAGAAAAGTTTTTATGAACATATGTCGTTAACATCTTAGTATTTGAACTACAGAGTGTTAAATTACGGTTTTATTTAGCTTACCCAGTTTATTTGTTTGTTTATTTGAGTCAAATTTAGTAATTGGAGTTTTACCGGCTTCTTGACGACAGAGTGATCTGATATTTGGTACACACTCTTAATCTTGATGAAATTACAATATAATACATTCTTTTTATTGTAAATCCAACATGGCCGCCGATACAAAATGGCGGATTACATATCATATTACAACCTCAATATGGGTAACAAATGAAGGGTTTGATTCCACACTTAGCTAGGGGTGGGGCAGCAGCCCGTGGTTATGCTCATGATAATGCCTTTAGAATGCTGTTACTTCAAATTTTTTTAAAAGAATTTCACACTTAGAAATTGAATAGGTTTTACGTCTGGCTTAAAGACCGCAGTGAAAAAGCTATTAATGGGCTATAAGCTTTTATATTATAAGGCTATATGGGCGAGAAAAACATTTTAATAAGTAGACAAAGAAAATTAATAAAAATATTAAATTTATAAAGAATGCAAATTTGATTTCCTCATTAACTAATTGCCTAATTAAACATAAAAATAAATTATTATAAAAAGTATATTCAAATTAAAATTGTTGTGAATAAAGCATTGTGTGTCGATAACGCAATCAATTTAAAAAATCAACAAAAATCCATATAAACTAAGTGATGGATTTAATTAAATGCGTCTTTTTATGTTTATTACATACACAATTTAACCATACAAATCATTTAACATAATTACCTATCAATCATTGCTATTAACGGTTTAAGTTCCTTATATTTTGGATATATTGTAAATCTATACAGGGTCATCCAAAATAGGTGTCTGTCATTGGGAATTTCGTTAGTACTCAAAATACGAAATAGTTTAAATAAGCAAACAAATGTAGCATTTTTTACGCTATTTATGACTGAATTTTGGAAAAAAACAATATTGACAATCAGGTTTTTGAGTTATACAGTTAAATAACTTTTTTGTTTAAATGAAACACCCTGTATATTTTATTACTATTAGAAAGGTCTTTCATAGTTTCGGCCTACCTCAAGAGTAATAGCATAAAGTAACATACCTACGGATAAGAGAAACCATGGCATGCTAAAATTTTCGTACCCGCTTTTGTGGCAGGCTTGGCGGCAGGCTTGTCATTTTTCCAGTTTACACTTTAAATGCGTCGGTCGAAGCCTCGCCTCGAGTAACATCAGCGGTGGGGAGACACGTAAAGCTTACTGAGAATGACTAACTGGCGGTATTTCAACGAAAAACGAATAAAATTATATTGGGAGTTTTCGCGTGACCTGTCCTTAAATCGGCTATTCCATGATAACTCTTATAATTTCCTTACTCTATGGTAATAGTAAACTAGATTTTTATATAAAAAGACACTGTATAATGTGTTATTAAAAATATATTTTTTATAAAGCTTTAAGAAAATACCACATTTTATGTGTCAATCGTTTTGGGTCTTGGAAATTTAGCCATCCAAATATTCAAAATAATGGATATTTTTTAAATTTTATTTTTGACACTAAACTTATAGCGCTGCTAGTAAGGAAAATTTAACATAATTTTTAGATTTGGATGGCCATATTTCCCAAACTATAAGAGATAGACATCTCAAATGTGGTATTTTACTAAAGCTTTTTAACATATGTATCTCTTAATGATGATACTAATTACAGGGTGTTTTAAATAAAAAAATCTGGTTTACTATTATAACTTCTGAAATGGCAATGTATCCAAAACAATAAAAAATTGGATATATTACATTTAACTTTTTTAAAGAATTTTGAAAGTTTTCTCTAATGGTGATAAACAGGGTGTTTCATTCAAAAACAGATATTTTGCTGTATAACTAAAAACCCGATTGTCTATTGTTTTTTCTAATCTTTAATCTTAAAGAGCGTTAAAAATGGTACTGGTTGGTTACTTTAAACTATTTTGTATGTCGAGTTATAACGAATTTACCAATGACGTATACTTAATTTGGATGACCCTGTATACTTTGTTAAAGACAACATTTTTTATTATAAATAAATATTTGTTAGTTTATTTTTCGAGTTACAGAGTAAAATATCATCTTTTAAATACATCGCTGCATATTTCATCACCATATTAAAGAGCTTTCAAAAAATTTTACATTAGGATATATCCAAATCTAAATATTATAGTTTCGAAAATATGGCCATTCTCAAGAGTTTATTACACGTGAGACACTCTGCATAATATGTAATTTATGATATTATTATATTTTTTTTTACGTATTTTATTTTAAATTTAGTACCAATTTACTAGTTTTACACAAAGATAATAGAATAGAGTTTTTAAACTTTTTAACGCCAATTATAAGAAACCCAGTGTCTCTGTTTCGAGTTGCCACTGTTTATAATACAATATCACCGGAAAAAATAAATAAATATGTAACATTCTTAATTACCAAAGTCGATTATTTAAAGGAAATGCTCTAATAACTTTTTGCTTGATGCAATGGATAAAAGAACTCTTTTTCAGTAATTATAGATCTACCAATGCAACGATCATCATGTAAGTTAAAAAAAAAAATTAAACGGATATCATCTATTATTTTAAAATTTAAATTAAAACTGGTTGGTTTACGCCGGGGTTATCCTTGTGGTCGCCAACTCCCTTAATACAAACCATTACAAATTAAAGGTAAGAAGCAAAAAACGTAAACCATTAGGAACAGCAACGCGTATATAATGTTCGCGTCTACTTCACATTATCTTTATAAAATCATAGTAATGGGCATGTACATAAATTATAGAGGTGGTTTTTCTAGGAATTAAAGAACACATGCCTTCCTTCACCATTAAAAATTTTTAGGAAATACTTTTTATCACAATAATAGTATGAGGTACATTTCATATTTGCTACCCTACATAAATAAATAAATAAAAACGTCTTTAATTTTTACGAATTATAAGATATATATATATATATATATATATATATATATATATATATATATATATATATATATATATATATATATATATATATATATAAATATTCAAAACCAGGAGGTTATTGGGGATGCAGTCATAAAAATAATGGCCAATTTTACAGGTGAATTCTTTATTGAATTTGTCACGCTTTCGAAAGCAGATTGCTTCCTTCCTCAGGACATCTACAAAAACAATTTTAGGTTTTACAAATTATCCCTAAAATATGTTATTTAAAGTTATCTTACCAATGTGGTGCCAACTACTGGGACTTACAGGTGACAGATGACACTTGGTGGTGTCAAGCAGTGGTTATAAAAAGAGAATTTCTGACGTTTAAGACCTTTAGATTTGTCGGTTTTTTTTCCAGCCATGTAACAAAGAAAATCGTTTTTCATAAGATTTTCCCCATGTAATTAGAGTATTTAATTTGAAAATTAAGTAAACTAACAGCTCATGTCTAACCTTTGAATAAGATGTTTCTGCCATGTTCTGAGTTGAATCTCCTGTCTAATTAATAAATTCACTTTGTTAAGATAACTTTAAATAACATATTTTAGGGATAATTTGTAAAACCTAAAATTGTTTTTGTAGATGTCCTGAGGAAGGAAGCAATCTGCTTTCGAAAGCTTGACAAATTCAATAAAGATTCACCTGTAAAATTGGCCATTATTTTTATGACTGCATTCCCAATAACCTCCTGGTTTTGAATATTTGTTCTTAACTAGTCAGTAACGACTACTCCCACCTTTATATATATATAAAATATAATATGCAAAATGGTGGCGAGGTCTCGTCTAGCAATGCTATTCTACCTAACCAGTTACATCGGAAAAGATTTTTTATAAAGTTTTTACTATAATATATTGGGTGAACCTATTTGCTAATAGGTCTGTTCGTAGAAAAAATTACAATTTAGTCAGCGTCAATCAGATTTTACGAATACGTCTGGTGACCAGTTGGCAACCGGTCACCTGACTAAATAATAATACCCGATTACCCGATTGGCGCTAACTGGATATCGGTTTTCTTAAATAACTTTTATACCACTTGGTATACTAAAATATATTTTTAATATAAATACCAGTTAGAACTCCTTAAAATGGTATCCTTGTAAAACATTTGCCAACATTAGTTCGCCAGAGGCGGACTAACTCTTACACAATAGTAATAATTATTTTGAAACCCTGTATAATAAAGAAAAATATATATAATTTTTAAAAAGCCTTAATCCTTAGCTAGTTTAAAAACTAAAAAACACGCTTTTATATGCAACCGAACTAAAATTAGAAAATAATTTTTCATTAAAAAAATATTGTAACTTCATAGTAAAAAGCGTGGGTGCTTAATATATTAAATGTTATAATTATTATATTTGCCAATATCTATGATGGAAAAGTTATGAAAAAAATAGTAAAATGCACCCCACGCTTTTACTATGAAGTTACAATATTTTTTTAATGAAAAATTATTTTCTAATTTTTAGTTCGGTTGCATATAAAGCGTGTTTTTTTAGTTTTTTTAAACTATTAATTATTTTTCATTTTTTAGTTCGTTATATCAATTAATTTTTTAAAAATAAATGCTCCAGTTTATTCACTAAAAATTTTTTCGCCATTTTGTCAAGAGTAGCAAAGTTTTTCAGATGGACTTTCTGAAAATAACCTAATATAAAATTTGAGTAAAATCGATTCAGATCGAACTCTTGAAATGGCCGGTGGTTGGTACCACTGGGACGTACAGGTGACAGATGACACTTGGTGGTATCAAGCAGTGGTTATAATAATAATATAATGGAATTTTTTTCCTGGCGATCCAAAGCAGGATAACGGGATACTGTTTCGCAGAGTATTGCATTGTCATGGGTCCTTAATACGTGTGCAAAGTTTCAAAGAAATCGAATAGCTGGAAGTTGGTTAAAGTTAGGCTCAAAGATTCCGTTACATAGATAGCCAGATGGATAGATAGTTAACCATTGCCTCGTTTGTATTGAACTCTAGTTTTAAAGATATTGGTAATAAAAATAGATGAGCTATAAAACGCCTTTTTTTAAATTACTATGTAAAAAATAAAAAGAAAAAACTCATTTTTTGCGCAACTATTTACCAATACACACTATCCAATTTCTGTTTTTTTTAATTTAACAAAATTAACCCAATCTTCCTATATGATCTCACAAAAATGGCATTTTTTGTGTTAAAATGTCGTCCTTCATCAAACTAGCGAATTTAAACAAAGTTGTTGGGCGTGGTTAGCAGACCAATCCAAAACTATTAACTATAGGCGAACATTAGTTGCTGTTGTGTGTGTTGTGGATTACACAAAAACGAAAGATTTTATTTAAAAAATATTATTTAGACGTTAATTGGCAATAGTTACCATTTGTGTAACGTATGAAGTTTTACTAATTCTTTTTTAAGAAGTGCTATAGTATCCGCGTTTTTCGATAAATCGTTGACAAACCTGCTAAAAATTAGTTAAACAATTAAACATTCAAAATTCCAGCATCCACAGAACCAAGTATTTGGGCTTTTAATAGGATTTTACAATTTATTCCTAAGTTTAACATACAGAGTGTTTCCTAACTACGATACCAATCCAGAGAAGGTGATTTCTTCTGTCTTTTTATGAAAAAAGTTGAAATAAACTGTCCGGACGTGCTTTATTTCTGAGATACTGGGCGGTAAAGTTTTAAAAAATTTGGTATTTTTTAAATATCTTTAAAACCCTTTCACCGATTTAAATAAAATTTGTTATACTTATATAATATAATAAGGCGCTTGTAAAGCTTTACCTAGATTAACATCATTGGTTTTAGTGGCGTCTCAGTGGGTACCACAGCCAATATTATTGAAAAAGTACGTTACTGACTATTTAAAAAGCTATTATATTGTTCCGAATCACCTCGTATAAAAACACGTGCCTTCGTTTTTATACCTTTATTAACAATGAAACGTAAGTATGGTTAAAAAACGACAAAATCTTTACTTGTCAATGTCTTGAAGTTTACACCACAAAAGTCGAATCTATACTAATTAAATCAGAGGTTTTCGTCGCCCTTTTATAGTATGGTGGAAGAGTGAAGAATGATATAGAATTTCGGAGAAATATCGCGAAAATTCCATAGTACAGGATGGCATAAGAGTTCTCAATGGATAATTCGGGCGTTTTCGGAAACCTTCGGAACTGATGAAAAAACTTGGAAAATCTAAGGTAAATTATTGAAATAAATTATTAGACTAAATTAAAAGGTCCTAACTTTATACAATTCTATTAACTAAAAACACTTATTTTTAATGTCCGTAACAATATTTTTTGGTAATTTTCGAGAAACCTGCGGCAACTCCGATTTATACGAAATTTGGTATATGGGGGTTTTTGGGGCGCTAATCACGAATCTGAAGATTTTTTGGCGGAAACGTTTCGTTCTCGAGATATTCATCATCAAAGTTCAAATTTGAACTAAGCTTATTTTCACTATATTCCCCCTTCTTTTTGCACACAATTCTTGATTTAAAGCTAAAGTGTCACAAAATATTTGATTTTAACCTTTTAATACCCCGTTTTTCTACATTTTTTACATTACTTTTGCGTTAAATTGCGTGGCTTTTCTTTGATAATGCGGCAACCATACATACACATAGGGCTTCATGGCACACTGGGATTGAAATGATTCAAAGTATAGCTATGCAATTTAATGCAAAAATAATGTAAAATACGTAAAAACGGGGTTTTAAAAGGTAAAAATCAAATATTGTGTGCCACTTTTGCTTTAAATCAAGAATTGTGTGCAAAAGAAGGGAAATATTGTAAAAATTAGATTAGTTTAAATTTCAAGTCTGATGATGAATATCTCAAGAACGAAACGTTTCCGCCAAAAATTCTTTCAGATTCGTGATCAACGCCTCAAAAACTCCCGTAAACCAAATTTCTTCAAAATCGGAGTTGCCGCAGGAGAAAAAAAGCCACTTTAAGTCATATAGAATAAAACCCAAAAATAAATAATTTAAGAATCTCAAACTTGGTAAAAGTTTTTCTTTATATCATTTTGTCTATGAGAACCTTTTGAAAGGCTCTAAAGTTTTTTCCCAAAAACAAATCTAAATACGAAGAAAATACAAAAAACTAAAAAGTTGAAATAATAATAGCCTAATAATTAAAACATAAAAATTTCATAAAAAAGTGTCCTACTTTTTTCCCATAATATTGGCTGTGGTGTTGACTAAAAAAGAAGCCACTGGACCCCACAATCTTTATCAGGTAGAGATTTACAAGCGCTTTATTATTTTATATAGACATACCAAATTTTATTTCATTCACTTAAAGATTTTTTAGGATATTTAAAACATACCAAATTAAAAAAAAAAATTAATGCCCTGTATTTCTGGAATTAAGCAAGTCCAGATGTATGTTGATAGTAACTTTTTTTCATGAAAAGACATAACCCCCTCCGAGAATTTTCGTACCGTAATTAAGAAACATCCTGTATATGTAATATTTAATAATTCCATAACCAACATAAAGGAAACATTAAAATTTAAACTGTTAGGTCTTCTTATTTTCAAATATTTAATCGGGTTTTATTTTCATTTGCATCCTGAGCAAATATATCCAAAAATGGGCTGTAAAATATTCAAGGAAATATGTTCTGGCTGCTTGGTCTTGCTCCATCATTAGTTTTATTGTCGACAAATAAGGGGTCTTTAACTCTTCAAACTGTCAAACATTATAAATGTGTTTGGTTTTCTGTTAAATAAATTTCACAAAGTAGTAAAACAACGAGATAGCAAAGCGTTAAAAATGTTGTCTTTAAACGAATAAAAATATAGTCTTTTTTTTTTGGTTTAGATCAAATACCTCAGAGATGTAATAAAAACCGAGAAAAAACATTTACGATATATTAATGTATGGACAATTTGTTCCAAGAAGAAGAAATTTCGTTTTTACACCAATCACTAATCTCGATGTATTGCTAATATTATAACCTGCGCGAAACAAATTAAAGTTACATTTCATGGGCGAAAAAACCGGTTTGTACGCAAGCCAGTTGAGGGTAAACGCACCCGGACCCAAACAAACTATCCGCATTATGGGAAATAATTTGTCGAAGGCGTCCTGGTTTTCTGTTCGAAGTACGGTAGTTAATGAGCGTTACGGTCAGACCGCGGACGAAGGGTACGGGGTGCCGGTGTTTGTATTTTGCCACGGCTTTTAAGTGCGCATGTTCGTCCACCCACTGCGCGCGGTCGTAAAAATCCGAAAAATGCTTCTTGCCACTGATGATCTAAATGTAGGTTATCTATAGCCTAGTTTACACCGGGAGAACCAAATTTTTAGTTTGAGGTCTAAATGACGTCACGCGTACTTTATTCACGGTGTAAACACTTAAGTATTAAAATTTGCTACTCCAATTCAGTCCTTCTCAAATGGAGGTGACCAAATATGATTTTCCTTGGTGTAAACACGTCGGAGTTTTTTAGTGGACCAAAATGACAGCCTTGATCTTTGACAGTGCGCATTTCGATGAAAAAGACGTTGAGTTTCGGTCTTAACCTAATAATTTTGTTGTTTGATTATATTTTTTAAAATTTTGTTGATATTTAACCAAAACTGTTTGCGTATTCTTTTTTCATATGGAATTAAAAAGCGATACAGTTTTAAAAGATAAAAAAACGAGGTTAGGTTCTGGTCATATGCTAAGCTGTCATTTTGGTACTAGGATTAAACGTGAATTAAATTGATCCATAAACTAAGTTGGTGTAAACACTAGTGAACTAACTAAAATAAGTCCTAGGTTTGGCCCACGGATCTAATTGGTCCTTGCGGTGTAAACTAGACTTATGACACCAATCACTTTATTTTTCTTTTTAATTCACAACCTCTTTTGTGTATTTTTACACCATAGCACTATGGGATAGATATAAAATTTTTGGCCAAAATTCTGAAACTTACCAATCTAACCTAAAATTAGCTGCTCGTTACTGAAAAAATATTGAAAAAATATCATGCATTATTACAGGTGGTTTTTGGGAAACTGGGGTTCCTAGTGTTAAATTATAATTTTACACCCCCTTAACTTTATTATTTTTTATTGTACAAAGTAAACTAAAATATCAGCTTGTTTGGTGAATTCCGTAGTTTTTAGTCAGTAATCAGACCAAAAAAAAAAAAGAATTTTTCAAAACCGCCCGCTCTTTCTCCGACTTTCCGCCTTTCATTTTCACATTATTTTTCCGCCCGTACAGCGTTGTTACCTAGTGCCTTGCACCACCCGGTAGACATGGCCCCAGTTCTAAGTATTTATATTTTTAACCTTGCTATGATCGATTGGACTAATACTCGCGATCGACTGGTCGATCGCGATCGACCGGTTGGCCACCTCTGCTATATATTATAAACCACTAAAAAGATCTTTTAGAAAGCTTTAAAAAATACCACATTTTATATGTCTATCTAAATCAGCTTTAAAAATATGACCATCCAAATCTGAAAAATATTTTTTAATTTTCAGTAATAGCGTAATAAATTTACATCTCCCAAATTTTTTATTTCTTAACGTATAGAATTAAAAAAAACACTGTTTTGTTAAGTCAATTCTGTAGTATCCGAATCTCTTACCAGAATGCTTTTATCTTTTAAAATATACAGAGAAGGACAAAAAATATTATTTTTTTAAATGGAAAATTATAAAAAAATTGTATCTGTCCTTACACTCGGAAGTAGCAAGGCAATTGTTAGTACACAAACTGATAAAGAAACCAGTAAAAAATCTTTGACAAAACTAGCGAGACTTCGCGAGACTTTGCATCGGAAACACAACAATAGATTTTATTCTTTAAATTCTTTTACTTTTTTTAGTAAATTAGGGTAATATTAAACTTTGTAAATTAAATGGTATATATTTATGTCTACCAAGGTAAGAATAATATGAATAACTATTGCAATTTCTGCTGCAAAGCTAAAACACTTTTAGTTTAATATTTAATTATTCTTAGTTGTATGATTTTCATTAATTCCTTAAATACATTTAAAAGTGTCTTATAAGAGTAATAGAAGTCGTCAAA
The DNA here is from genome assembly GCA_014170235.1 of Listronotus bonariensis. Taxonomy (NCBI): domain Eukaryota; kingdom Metazoa; phylum Arthropoda; class Insecta; order Coleoptera; family Curculionidae; genus Listronotus; species Listronotus bonariensis. The sequence continues at coordinate 254,847 of JACEGR010000223.1, read as the reverse complement.
TCCTCCTATATTTTTTTGTACGTGTAGTTTGGAGTATCTTCTTTAATATACATAGCATGAGCCATTAAAATTTTAAAGTTGCTTTTTGGGCAAAATAATGGATGTCTTTCCCATAGTGCATAGGGCTGTTACAAATTCTAAAAATAAATTACAATAGATTTTTTTGTATCTTGGCCTATGCCTAAATACCAGTGTACTGTAAGTGTGGTTATTGGATGTTTAACCCATTTTTGAGTTCCGTCAACGTTATCCATGCACTGAAACATGCAGTTGCATTTTACAGCCCCTTTTAGACAACGTGGTAGTGCCACCACGGACGTTATTTTTAAATAACTACTAGCTAGAAATGTCAGAATACTACACAAGTAGTTTGCCATTGCTAACTGTGAGGTGACGAGCAATTAAAATCCGATGTCCGATTCCGAGATTCGAACCCGGATCGCTGAGGTGAGAGGCTGGCACGTTAGCCCCTGCACCACACTCGCCACAAATCGTGCATAATATTTAATTTATAGTCCTTGCTTAATTATAATGTTATTTATAGTGCTTAAACCAAACAGTTGCAGTGTTACTTTAAAGTAGGAAATTAATTTTAAATATTTTTATTTTATGATCCAGAAATTTTATAAAATTTAATATTTTCATAAACTCAGCAAATTTTAATAATTTGGTTTACCTTACTTTTCTTTTTCTTGTTATTAATAAAACATATGAGTTAAAGAAGCAAAGTTTTATAATCTAAAATCGGTCAAACCTTATAAAACACAGTGACCTGCTTTACGTGGTATTGTATTTTATTTGTGAATTGATCAAAATTCAGGGCCGTATTATCCATTAGGCCGACTAGGCTACAACCTAGGGCGCCATGAAAAAATAGGCGCCAGACAGGGGAGTAATAGGCGCTAGACAGGGGAGTTTTTAAAAAAGTTTAGGTTTAGCGGGGATTTTTGGTGACTAATTTCTCTGTAAATAAGGTGCTTTGAAATGAAATAAGCGAATAGGCGTGAAAATAAGGAAATGACCTTTTTTTTGCTCTTTAAAAATTTTTTTGGTGGAAAATAGGCGCTCCGGGAATTCTAGCCTAGGGCGCCTCAAACAGATAATACGGCCCTGTCAAAATGTATCCTTAAATCCTAAAATTCGCAAAATGACCATTTTCATACAAACGGTTGAAGTCATTGTTTTAGCCAAATTTAGGGTACCAGATATTTAAAACCTATTAAAATATTATTGGCTAATAACATCACGCCAACTAATATGATATGTAATAAATTCAAGTGCCGTACGCCTAAAGCATGGAAATCAAATTGGATTTTAAGTGAAATTTTTGCATAATTGTTTCACTATAATTATTTTCTTGGTTATTTGTTGTGGAAATATTTGTGTCTGCGGAATGTGTTCCATCCACCTCTTGAGTTAATTTGACCAAAGCAAAATTTTCTTTTAAACATAAAGTTTAAGAACATCCTTCATTGCCAGTCGCTAATATACAGGGTGGCCCACCATATTCGACACGGTCTGTAGCTGGATAACCATGGGGTTTTAATACAGGTCGGATAAGGCCACAGTATAAAATTATTTTACTCTATACAGGATGTCTCAAAAAAGTGTGACGTATCAAAGTTATCCTTATATTTTATGACAGTTTTAGATTCTACATAAAAAATAATTTAAGTTTGTTAATAGTACCAAGTGTCTAGTTTTATTCGTTTTTGTGATATTTGATTTTTTTCAAAATGCAGGGTGCAATTAAATTAATTCTATTTTAACAATATAAACTCCTTAAACCTTAAAATTTGTTAGAAGATTAGGACAAGTCTGCCTTATCATACGTAGGTCATATCCAGATCATAGATTATACAGGGTGATCAAAAATAATTTCAATTTTTTAGAAAGTCAAATAGCAATATCTCTCTTATTTTAAATGGAACACCCTGTATTTTTTACACCACATGATTTTTCAAATGGTGTATAGGTTGCCTATACCTATCTTTTATACTTTTTAAGTAAATTCCGTTTTAACATATTTTTATTCCAAATGTCTATTTAAATGTAAGTAGGCTGTGATATAGCTATGCCTATTTACTAAGCCGTTATTGCAAAATGTAAATTTGTTGGAAAAAGCACAAAATTAAAAGATTTTGTATTATCTGCCACTATTTTTAAAATTCACAGAAATAAAATTCATTAGTTGCTTATAATGCTAGTTCCAATAACACTTATTTTAGCTGAATGTGGTAATGATAAAACTTGTGTTTTTAAACAATCCTAATAACGCCTCTGGTCAGTTATGACAACATTCTGTGACCTATAACTCGTTTCTTCCATTATCCATAATCACTGTGTTAAATTTTTTAAAGCAACTATTAAGGTTATCAGATGGTTTCTCCTGGAATATTTTTTAGGATTAACTCTAGACTAAAGTAAACAATTTTTTCACATCCTACCAGTATTATATCATCTTGTTGTTGTAGAAGAAGGGTTTTTATTTAAAATCATTAAAATTTCTTTTAAACTGACTAAAACACCAGTAATCAATAAATGGTCGTTGTTATTTTCTTAAGAAAAATATTAATGGCTGCTATGTCACAGTCAACTTTAATTTAAATAAACATTTGGACTAAAAATTTGTTAAAACAGATTTTACTAAAAAACACAAAAGATAGGTATAGGCAACCTATACACCATTTGAAAGAGTATTTTATTTGTCATCATGTGACGTAAAAAAATACAGGGTGTTCCATTTAAAATAAGAAAGATATGGCTATTTGATTTTCTGAAAAATTGAATTATTTTTGATCACCCTGTAAAATATTTGATCTTAATTTGACCTACGTATGATATGGCAGACTTTTTCTAATCTTGTTACACATTTTAAAGTTTAAAATGTTAAAGTGAAATCAATTTAATTTTACCTCTGTATTTTTCAAAAAATCAAATATCACAAAAACGAATAAAATTAGACACTTAGTACTATAAACAAACTTGAGTTATTTTTTAAACTATAATCTAAAACCGTCATAAAATATAGGGTATTTTACTTCAAAAAATATAACTTTGATACGTCACACTTTTTGAGACACCCTGTATAGACTGAAATAATTTTATACTGGTCTTATCCAACCTGTATATGTTCCAGTATTTACTCTTTTAAAAACCCCATGGTTATTCAGCTACAGACCGTGTCGAATATGGTGGGCCACCCTGTAGATAAAATTTGTAACAAATTCAAAAATGTAATAAAAAATGGTTGTATCATAAAAAAAAAAAAGAAGTTAATGGTCATTGCTTATTTGTGGGCTACCCTGTATCCTATATACATGATTTTTACTATGAAAAACACCGCAGCCAAAGCCAAAAAACGACGTGTTCTAACGTTTTTTCAAAAACAAAAAACCCTTAAATTTTCTCTTGACAGGTTTACAAATTTCAAAAATTGATGTCTACTTTTGTTTATAACTTTGTTATTTTTTATCGGAGGATAAAAAAATATAAAACAAAAATTATTTTTTGAATGTTATTCTATAAAAATGCTTTAATGTTATTTTTTGCAAAATAAAAAGAAATAAAGTTATTACGGCAAAAAATAATATAGTTTTTCATATAAAAATAAAAACCCTTTCCACCCCTTTTCCAAGATGGCTGCCGCAGGATCAAGGCTGGCGACTCCACAAACTTAAATTTAACTTTACTTTGACTTCCCTTGATAACTAAAAAATAAAATTGCGTCCTCTATAAAATGTAACATTTCAATGGGCTAATTTACTATTTTCGCATGTAGTCGTAGGTAAAAGCATTTTTAAATGTATTTTTAAACTTTGCTAAAATTGGTCAAAGCAGTGAACGAAATAATATACCCAAGAAAACAAGCAAAACAGGTAAGAACATTTAATGAAACCTTTACAATTTTCAGAATGTGTTTTCTATAACAGAAATTCTTCTAGGATCATCCTGCTTGTTCTTCACTACTGCCTGTCACGGTCCAAGACCCGCCGTTGGCGCGGAATCCCAGGCTTGCCGATGACGATGCCGGTTGCAGAAAATAGCAGCAGCGACTCTCGTGTTGCGATCTCGAAGTGACTGACTCCGCGGCTAACATATCGCGAGAACCAATCACAGCTCGGCTTTCATGGCCGCTACAAAGCTAAGACGCTTGCAACTCTTAAGTCAGTTAGTCTATCTCAAGACTTCTCGTGAGTAGCTAGTGCGCTAACGTTAACCGTGGAGTGATAGGGCTCACACAGCCCTGGCAAGAATCGCCATGGCGACTGGTAAGTCAGCACTATAACTAACTTACCCTATTCTTACTCCATAAATCATCCTTTATTTTGCTCGCTAACATTTAAAGTGACTGTGCTTTCACCAAACTTTGCAGTGCGAATGGACCTTGTAGTGATTTTTCGAAAACGAAATAGTCGTGTAGTGCTTAGTGTCGTTTACTAAAACAAGACTGAAAAAAACTTTTTATTTTCGTTTTTGGAAGGCATTGACGTAATAAACTGAGAAGAGAAATCTGTCGACCTAAATTAAAGTGTTTTCATATGTTTAAACATATTGTGACTTTCAAGACTGGTTTGCAGAAGTACTTTCAGCTGGTGGATTATTTTTTTCTTTTTTGGATTTTTATGTTATGAGCAAAGTAACCCTGGTGTCCTTTCCATTTGCATTCCTAATCTATACCTGTTTACTAACCTTCACCGTTTTTATTTTTAAAATTAAGTATTATTCAATACGGAGACATTAATATGCGATGAGACAAGCAACTCGATTAAAAAATAAATGTTTTCATGTTTGGTTTACCTATTTGTAAATCACAAAACTATTTGATTAAAATATTATTATTTTCATTTATTGCATAAAAATTAAATTTATATAAAAACGAAAGTAAGTAACTTTTACACATTTTAAAATTAACTAAACGGAAAAGTAGATACCAACATGCAATTAAGTAAGTAACCTAAGATAATATTTTCACTTTTTAAGACTACTTGCATGATAAAAAACCTGTGATTACTGTAGTCTGGCTTTAATTACAATTTTTACTTGCCTTTAAATAAAGCGATTATTTTTATAATCTATTTTGGTAATTTTCAATAAGCGTGCTCTCAATAGTGTTGCTTAAAACGTTTTTATTTTTAGGCTTTAACTGTAATAGGTCTGAAGACATTTCACAGAATTATTATGTATTTTATTTTATTTTCTCTAGAGGAAATTACTTTGGTTTAGATTACAGAAATTACATTGGTGCACGCACAGTCCCTGCAGTTTATTTATCTAAAAAATATTATATAAACTAAAAACCTGATTAAGATATATATATATACCTGAAAATATATTAGAAAAAAACAAAATTTAAACCCTGTTTAAAACAAATATTGTACGTATTTTATTAAAATTTAAAACACAATTTTTAAGGGATTTTAAGGTAAAGCTTTAAACGTTATACATCTAAATTTCTTAACGAAATTAAATTAGATCAGTTTGGGTAAATAATTCGAAATTAAAATAATAAAGAACACGTTTATAAACGTTTAAAAACGTGGTAAACGTTCAATGGTTTTTAACCAAAATAGATATTTTTATGCAAAAATTAGGTAAGTACAAAACCTAAAAATACCGTGATTTAATTTTGAAACATATACTGCCAATTTTACAAAAAACTATTTTTAACTGCAAGCAAAAAAAGTAATATTTTTATATTAATTAATACGTATTGCAAACATCTAGAATGTATACATGTTTAGTTCAAGTTAAAAAAAATAAAATAAAAACAATGGTTTATTAATTTATACCTAGATTTTGTATTTTATACATTGCGCATTAATAAAAAGTGCTATGAAATTAGAAAATAAATATGTAAAATTTAAAAATAAATAATAAACGGGTTAAATAGTGCTTGATCATAAAGAAGCTTAACTAAATAATTTTGGTTAGTTATTATATTTTTAATACTGGACACATTTTAGTATAAAATACGCTTTTTACAAATTAGTATTATTTCTTGTAAGTAATTACTAGGTAAAATAAATAACCATATTTATATAATAAGAAATCTGTGCAATTAATGAAGGTTAACCAAACAGTTAGCATAATAATAGTGGCGAACGGTTGAGTTGTCAACACACTCTCTAATTATTTTACTCACTGGGTACCTAGTATGAAGCATAAGTAAATAAATTTAACTTGTTTACTAAATATTACAAAACGACCATTTTTTGTGTTGGAAAGACATCTTTATTATTTTTACATATCTTTTTTACTTGGAATGCTGTAATAATTAGAATAACGCACAGAGCACTATTTGATCGTCACTGATAATTTTAAGTTATTAAATGTATAAATTCTTTTCTTAAGTTAAAGCGAAGGATTTATAAAAATAAAATAATTAGGAAAAGAACTAGGGTTTGGAAAAGTTAACATATATAAAACGTTTTTTACTTTTTATTTTTTATATTAAATATGTTTTGATTAGTGTTACCATTGCTTTTAAAAATACTTTTTTGTGTTAGTGTGTCCCAGGATATACCGGTGTCAATTTGAAAACTTCCCACCCTTAATATCTTTCTTGGAGTTAAAAATATGACAAATCGGAAAGACCCGTCAATTTTATTTGTAAGGGGGACACTTAAAATGAATATTTTTAGCCTTCTTGTTTCAACCCCTAGGAGGGTAGATGTCACCCTTAGAATATTAAATGGGAATGGGGTCAAGTGATACATCATTTTAAAGCTCCTGACGAGTACTTTATAACCCTAGAATATGAAGTCAATATCTTCACCTATAACAAAATGGCGGTACTTTAAAAATTACCTAAATACCTGATTTGGATGGCCATATTTCCGAAACTAATAAAGTTAGATGTACCTAATGTGGTGTTTTCTTAAAGCTCTTTTAAAGGTCTTTTTAATGGTAAAATAATATACAGGGTTCTTAAATAAAAAAATATGTACTTTTTCTTCTACCCTGTATATTACTACCAGTATCCCATTAAAAGAGCTTTAAAAGAGCTTTAAGAAAACACCACATTAGGTACATCTAACTTTATTAGTTTCGGAAATATGGCCATCCAAATCAGGTATTTAGGTAATTTTTAAAGTACTGCCATTTTGTTATAGGTGAAGATATTGACTTCATATTCTAGGGTTATAAAGTACTCGTCAGGAGCTTTAAAATGATGTATCACTTGACCCCCATTCCCATTTAATATTCTAAGGGTGACATCTACCCCTCCTAGGGGGTTGAAACAAGAAGGCTAAAAATATTCATTTTAAGTGTCCCCCTTACAAATAAATTCACGGGTCTTTCCGATTTGTCATATTTTTAACTCCAAGAAAGATATTAAGGGTGGGAAGTTTTCAAATTGACACCCGGTATGTTACAAGACGACAAATGGACCAAAATTTTTTGAATTTTAAAACAAAATTTCGGAAAAACTGGTCGCATGGTCCAAAACTAATAAATACAAAATTTTACTTTAATTGGTATTATACACGGAGAGTTATAACTAAAAATTTAAAAAATGCGCAGAAGTTTACTCCTTTTATTTTTAAAATCGAACAGAATTGTATAAGTAAATGTTGTAGAGAACTAAATTTTATGTCAAAATTTAAAGTTAAAGCATGAGAGTAAAAAATGGAATTCCTATTTTGACATTACGCATTACAACTTAAATAATGGGCAACAGGGAGTAAAATTTAAAGGAAAATTTATTAATTTTAAATATACTTATTTAAAATTTGCCGACTTAAGCCAAGTATTTTAGAAACTGCTGCATATGTAAAAATTGACGTTTAAAAATTCCATTTATTCTCTTGTAACACCTTTTCTGGGACACACTGTATTATTATCTTAAATGTAAAACATTAATTGCTTTTTTATGGAAAAACAAATTATTGATTAAAAATATTTAGAACGAAGATTTAAGGTGTGATTTCTTATGTTATTTTATGAAAAAAATCCCATATCCGGGATTGCTTCCTTACTGAGATTCAAGGCTTTAAAATTTAAGATTTTTTTTTAATTTTCTTAATTTGCTTAGACCGATTTCGATAAAACTTGGTACATTTATTTAAAGTAAAAGGGCGCTTATTTAGTCCTAACCAGATTGTTAATATTAGGTTCAGTGGCGTTTCAATGAGCACCGCAACCTATATTATTGAGAAAAAATGTACGTCACTGACTTTTTTGTCGTTTTAATATATTTTTTTATTAAGCAATTATTAATACAACTTCTTAGTTTCTTGTATTTTCTTCGCATCACGCTTTGTTTTCGAGAAAAAAATTAAAGCTACTTTAGGTGATACCATAGAGTAAGGAAATTATAAGAGTTATCATGGAATAGCCGATTTACGGACAGGTCATGCGAAAACACCCAATATAATTTATTCGTTTCTCGTTGAAATACCGCCAGTTAGTCATTTCAGTAAGCTTACGTGTCTCCCCACCGCTGATGTTACACGAGGCGAGGCTTCGACCGACGCATTTAAAGTGTAAACTGGAAAAATGACAAGCCTGCCGCCAAGCCTGCCGCAAAAGCGGTACGAAAATTTTAGCATGCCATGGTTTCTCTTATCCGTAGGTATGTTACTTTATGGTGATACTAAAAAGTATGCATAAACAGCATACAAGAATATTCAAAATTAAAAAAGAAACAATTTTGGCCTTAGTAGTTAAGGAAAATGACGATTTCCTATAAAATACACAACTGCTCATTTATTTTAAAGCAAATAATTGTTTATTTTTATTTTTGTTTTTTAACCATGTCGCTTATGGGTACTTTTTAAAAGAAATTAAAGTGAAATTAATCTTTTTTCTCGAAAATAAAGCTAGATACAAAAAAGATACAGGAGACTAAAAAGTTGTATTAATAATTCCTTTATTATAAAAAAATATACAAACGTCAAAATGCATATTAAAAAGTTAAAAAAAACTGATTTTTTTCTTAAAATTTAACGCCCTGTATTTTAGTAAGGAAGCAAGTCCGGTTATTATGTTAATAATGAAAAAGTATTTATTTGATCTTACTAGTTTTTGCTTCTTATTAATTATGTTGGTTGTATAATTTTACAGAATAAACAAGTTCTATCGGTAGTCTAAAATGGCAAATCTTACAAAATCCCGTTATATTAATTTAATCAATCTAATATTCTGCCTTAAAAGAAATTTAAGAATTTATAATTGTATAATATCATGAATATGATACAGGATCCACATAAAACATAAATTTATTATTTGGGTCCTAATGGTGGTACCAACTTTTATTTTATTTTTGAAGGGTAGGTTTATACAGGGTGGTTCTAAAATCGATCACGAAACTTAAGGGGTGATTCTACTTGACAAAATAAGGATAGAGCTTCATATAATTTTTTTTAAATGTCATTCGTTTTCGAGTTACAAGCCGTCAAAGTTCAATTTTTATTTTGGTTTTTTCGCCATATTGCACTTATTTTTTAACCAATCCAGTTGATATTTGGCACACAAATCGAGCTTTGCAGATTCTAAAATTTTAAGATAAAAGTACTTCTTTTAAATACCGCCAGAGGGCACTTTACCTAAAATTTAAAATTTATTTACATCATAACCTTTTTATTTTGACAGATATCGCAAAGCTGGGGGCGCCATTTTATACACAATCAAAAACTTAAAAAATAAGGTACTTTTAAAGTCGATAAACCTCATCGTTTAGGCACCAATAGACATCAAAGTTTTCATCAATTTCAATCAAATTACCTACATACATACAGGGTGTCCAAAACTCAACCGACAAACTTTACGGGGCGATTCTACAACAGAAAATAAGAAAAAAACTTTATATAAACCTATGTCTTAAACGTTTTTGTTTTTGAACTACGGTGTGTTAAATATTTAAAAAAAAATTTTCTTAACTCTTTATTTTTTTAAACAATGCATTTTCGAATCTATATTTAGAGAAACTTTTTTCATAAAATTAAATTAGAAATAGGCCCTTATTTTTTTACTTAACTTGTTATATTTTTTCCTACGACAACATGTGAAAATAGTAAATAGCACACTGTTTACATGCATAGAAAATGCCTTATATCACACTAGTGTTGCAAAGTATAATATAAAGCTGTCATCGCTGTCATTGTTATTTAAAATAAATTTGGAGTTATCAGGCTGTTAATGGGATTTACATTAAAAAAGACATGCAATATTTTTTTAATGAGGACCTTTTTAATTCTTATATGATAAACAGCGACTAAGTAGGTGATTTTTGATATAAAAATATTGTTTAACAGTATAATATATCGCAGTAAGGAAAAGTATATATCACCCTAGTGATGCAAAGTTTTCAATGGTTTTCTTATTTTTTTCGTGAAGACAAACAACTTTTATTGTTTTTGGAGAATAACTTGTGGCCGTAGGAAAAATAGTGTACATTACTTGTGTGAAAATCACTTTCTTACACGCGTGGGTTTGTTATTACAATTACAATATTCCCACTTGTGTGAAATAAGTCATTTTCGACCCTTGTAATGTAATATACTATTTTTATAAGATAGTTTGCTATTTTAATGCACCCATGTACAGGGAGTTATAGATTTATAATACAGTAGGCAAGAAAACTTTAATTTGTTTTGTCTTATACCTACATGTTTTAAAGTCCAATTTTTTATAATACATTTAAAAAAACTTCTTTATCGTTTATTTTATATTCTTTTTAAACGGTAATATTTTGCTTCCTAATAGCTTATTTTTACCGTTTTAAAATATTGTTACATATGGCATCACAAAAAGCAATTTTTAAATAAATAGATAACGGTTTAACTTGTAAAATTGTTTTTCTTACGCTATAGCGGTATTCAATCGGTACTGTGCCAAAATACGTGACATAATTATATTGTTTTCTTTCTTTTTGTAAAAGGTTATAGCCTAAGTTTATTGTTTTAAAAGTATATTTAATTTGTGGTTTTAAAAATAAAGTAAGACATTTTTCAGTGGTCCAGTAATTCCTAATGATACATTTGTACATTGATTTAAATAGAGGTATAGAGAAAGCCCAGGTAATAGTTACATTTTATTTAATGGATGGTATTTATTTGGGTACACGCCAAAATAAAAAGTACTAAAAAAACAAAAAAAAAAATTAAACAAGTAAAAAGATAATTAAAAATCGACGTTTCGGTGGTAAATCTGCCACCGTTGTCAAGACAAATGGAATAAAAATAATAAAAATAAAAACTTACTATTATTTAGGTTTTAAAATTCAAAATTTTTATGTTTTTCTAGGATATTCTGAAAACTTTGACATTAAATGTCAAAACATGTTTGTTTGGTTATAGTGTCATAGTGAAATAGATAACTGGTTGCTGGTGTATTGATTGTTTATTTTACAAAAAAGGTGAATAGTTAGTTAATTTTTAGTCTTCCTAAAGATACTTCAGTATCAAGCAAAGGCAACCAAGTGTTATTTAAATTAACTGAAATTGATGCTACACAATTATCTTTATGATACTATAACCAAACAAACATGTTTTGACATTTAATGTCAAAGTTTTCAGAATATCCTAGAAAAACATAAAAATTTTGAATTTTAAAACCTAAATAATAGTAAGTTTTTATTTTTATTATTTTTATTCCATTTGTCTTGACAACGGTGGCAGATTTACCACCGAAACGTCGATTTTTAATTATCTTTTACTTGTTTAATTTTTATTTTTTGTTGGTTTTTTAGTACTTTTAATTTTATTTTGGCGTGTACCCAAATAAATACCATCCATTAAATGAATCCGCCAAACTACAGAACATATCTTCAATACATTTTATTTCTATTTATTTTTTTCCCTTATTTCTGAACTCAACAGTATTTAGGGAAAAAATCCTTTGTGTCTAAATAAAGTTAAAAGACTTATAAACCTAAATTCAATTGAAGATATGCTCTATATTGGTTAGGCGGATTCATTTATTGGATGGTCTTTTTGTTGGGTACACGCCTGGAAAGAATGGGACCGCTTCGGTCCTGGTCCCGGGGTATACGAGCCTATCATTTTCAGCCTTATGACCCCTATGAACTGGCCGGTCGCCTGAAACAATAAAAAAGAAAAACCTCCCAAAAACCCAAAAATTCTAATTAAAAACGACGTTTCGGTAGCAGGTCTGCCACCGTTGTCAAATTAAAAATAAAGTTAAAAAATAAAAATAAAAAATTTACTAATATTTAAATTAGAAATAATTAAAATTTTATGCTTTTTATTATCGCAAACTGAAAACAGTTTGACATATGTGTCATGAGTGACACACAAAACTGGTGAATTTATTATTTGTAAGACAAAAAGGTGATGAGTTAATTGATTTTTAGTTTTCCTAAAGATACTTCAGTATCGAGCAAAGGCAACCAAGTGTTATTTAAATTAACTGAAATTGATGCTACACAATTACCTTTATTTTATAATATATACGCACTTTCTTTGATTTTGCGTTTTTTAGAACAAGTTTCTTTTGCTTAAATACTCGAAGCATTCCAGTTTATTCTGTGATTGTTATCAAATTCGTGCTGGCAGATTTTTGATTCATAAAATTCTGTGTTTTTATTTCAATACCTTACCGTGTATAGGTGATATTATTTAGACTTAACAGGACAGGTTTTTTAACCTGTAGGTGTACCTAAAATAAATTCTGTTCTTAAAACATTAATCCCATTATTTTGTTTAGTACCGCAGTTAGAAAATAAGGTAATTTTCTAGAAATCTGCGGCAACTCCGATTTTAACGAAATTTCGTATACGGGGTTTTTGGTGCGCTGATCACGAATCTAAAAGATTTTTTGGCAGAAACATTTCGTTCTCGAGATATTCATCCTCAAAGTTGATTTTTTCTTTGATAATGCGGCAACCATACATACACATAGGGCTTCATGACACACTGGGATTAAAATAAGTCAAAGTATAGCTATGCAATTTAATGCAAAAATAATGTAAAATACGTAAAAAACGGGGTTTTAAAAGGTGAAAATCTAATATTGTGTGCTTTAAATCAAGAATTGTGTGCAAAAAGAAGGGGGAATATTGTAAAAATAGGATTAGTTTAAATTTCAAGTCTGATGGTGAGTATATCAAGAACGAAACAATTGATTGGCGCGATGAAACGTTTCCGCCAAAAAATCAACTTTCAGATTCGTGATCAGCGCCCAAAAACCCCCGTATACCAAATTTTGTCAAAATCGGAGTTGCCGCAGGTTTCTAGAAAATTACCCAAAATAATGTTTAATAATACAATATACTAGTTAAAGTTACATTTTAGAAAAGTTACAAACTTAAATTTAAAAGGTTGTTTGGTTTAAAAAATAAATTTAATGCTACGGTATAAAAATTAATACAAAACTATGAAATTAAATCTTTTTTCACGTTAAGCTTAAGGAATATGTTCAGTGAAGAGCTATGAATTAATAATCGTTTTAAAAACATAAAATATTTATATTAAAATTGCAAGTTCATGGACTCAGTATTCAGTATAGTTAAGTATTACCAAGAAGCTAAATACAAGTCAGAAATGAACGTGCGTTTAATGTGAAAGTAATATCTCAATTAAAAACCTATTTGTTACCTGTGGTCAAAGGCACTTATACTTTTTTTAAAGGCTTTATAAACAACACATACATACAAAATTACCAGACGTTACAAAATATGTAAAGTTCATGTGGCAGAGAGATTTAAAGCGATACTTTATCCTCTTTCTTAACATTGTTGGTGATGATAAGTTCCCTGTGTGATATCATAATAGTTGAGACCAATAAAAATCATACCATTAGTCACCGAACCGAATATTTATTTAACTCCTTTAAAAAAAAAATGAAAATATGACTACTTGACAAAATAAGGGTAGAGCTTCATATAATTTTTTTTCAAAATGTTATTCGTTTTCGAATTACAAGCCGTCAAAGTTCAATTTTAATTTTGTTTTTTTCGCCATATTGCATTTATTTTTTAACCAATCCAGTTGATATTTGGCATACAAATCGATCTTTGCAGATTCTAAAATTTTCAGACAAAAGTCCTTTTTTAAATACCGCCAGAGGGCACTTTACCTAAAACTTAAAATTTATTTACAGCATAACTTTTTATTTTGACAGATATCGCAAAGCTGGGGACGCCATTTTATAGACAATCAAAAACCTAAAAAATAAGGTACTCTTTATAAAAGTTGATAAACCTCACCATTTAGGCACCAATAGGCATCAAAGTTTTCATCAGTTTCAATCAAATTACCTACATACATACAGGTTGTCCAGTAACTTAACCGACAACTTAACCAAACGATTTCACAACAAAATATAAGAAAAAAACTTCATACAAACATATGTCCTAAACATCTTAGTTTTTAAACTACGGGGTGTTCAAAATAAAAACAAGTTGTTTTTTAAATTTTTTAAAATTCCTTTTAACAGACTTGTTTAACATTTGGGTTTTTACCCACTGTAACGTTTTTATTTTTTACAATATCAAAATATACTTTGGTACGTAGGCATATCACCTGAAGGTGCATTATTTCATGTATTTACTTGTTTTCTGTTACTTTTACTTTAGCCGAAAATAACCTTAATTTCTTATTTTAAATGAGACACCAGGTTTAATTTTATTTATTTAGATAGACAATGTCATTACGAGTACTATGAGATGCTTTTTGCTTCTTTTTGACATTATGGTACTCTAGATTAAAAATTAAAAACTAAACATAGAGGTTGGACGTCAAAAAGTAGCAAACGGAGTGTCATTGTATCAGGAATGACATTGTCTATTCAAATAAATAAAAATATACCAGTTTCACTTTAAATAATAAGGTTGAGGCCGTTTCCGGCTAAATCAAAAGTGACAGTTAACAACTGAATTCATAAAATATTGCACATTTAGGTAATTAACGTACCTAATTTTATTTTAATATTAAAAAAAATGATAGTTGCTTAAGACTTCAGGTATTAAGGGTACATTTTGTTGGAAACTACTGAAGCGATTTTAAAAAACTAAAATCGGTCAAAGAAAGAATTTAAAACCCTTTAAGGTGAAGTATCACGTAGCCCCCTTTCTCATTTAAAATCTTTGTTTGTGTTGGTGTTAGATAACTCTTCACAAGCAAATAAAAATTAAGGTGTTCAAGGATTTTTTTAAAGGTTTACAAAAAACGGAATTATAGGGGTGGCTCGTTTTTATTAGAATGCACTGTATAATTGTATATTGTTAGTTAATTTGATGTGCAGTTCTTTAAGTAATTTTTTGAAAAATATATTTTTCTTAAATAAAGTCAGCCAATACTTCGTTCCCAAGTACATGGTGTTTAACATTAAAAAAGGTATGGTCTTAGATTCTTTATAATACTAATATCTGACGCAACTATTGGTCTTATGTCTCTCCTACAACCCTCAGCATTCTTGATGCCATTCAAAGAAGAGCTGTTCGTCTTATTAATGATCCTTTTACTCAAAGACTTCCTTCTCTTGTCCATCGTCGAGCTGTGGGAGATCTATCGCTCTTCTATAGATACTTTTACGGCTTCTGCTTCGACGAATTATCCAGTATAGTCCCTCCTCTTGCAGCTCCCAACAGAGAAACTCGTGGTGCCGCACGTATGCATCCCTATACGGTCCAATTGGACAGGCCCCGAACTTCCCATTTTGTTCGTTTTTTATCCCTAGAGTTTCTAGACTGTGGAACCTACTGCCAGCGGAGGTCTTTCCTTCCCCCAATCTTCAAGTTTTTAAGTCCCGTGTTAACAAACTTCCTCTTACCTTGCTTAAGACACCCACGGTACGTTAGTATTTAGGCGTTCAGCCTTCGTGAATTGTCCAAAGATAAAAAAATCTGATGGATGTTAAAGTTTTAACAAAGGCACCTTTTTCTTAAAGGTATTATTATAATTGTAAAACTGTTTGCATGATAGGGGTAAAATCGAAGTCAACAACCTAGACAACAATGGTTATTAACTTTCGTTCACTTTGTAACCACGATAATTTCCTACAAAACACCTGTCCTCTACCACCTTATTATCACTATTTAAACATAATAAACACAATTTAGACACATCAACGAATGTTCTATAAATAATATTTAAAATAACTGAGCCAATTAAAACTTACCGGACACTTAAATAAAAAAATATATATTTACGCAATAAAACGTACCTACTTAACAAAATGGCGACCTTGTCTTAACCAACCAGAAAAAAATATTCAGTCGGTATTGATAAGTACCGGAACTGTAATTATGATTTTTATTTATTTTAATGTATTTATTGCATTAATACAAAAGCCTTATTACTAAATTACGATATTTCGTGTACGAAAACGGTTTGACAAAGTTTATTTGTTGAAGTTCCTTGCAGTAATTATAAATATACAGGGTGATCAAACTAAAGTCGGCAATAACGTATGTCCTAAAAGTTTTGGCACCCGCCTCAGTTGACGACAACATCTTGGTATACGAAGAAGCTGCGCTTAAGAGTATTTGGGGCACTTACGTCTCTTTCGATATTTAAGACCATTCCTCCTCAATTCCAACGATATCGTACTCTTAGAAGATCTGTATTGCCTAGCCAGTCTCTTCGTTGACATTCCAATCTGGTTTTTTGTCTTCTCACCAATCTCTCTGACCTCTGTGCGGTAAATGTACGTGGTCTTCCACTTTTGGGAGATTCAGACATGGTATTCCCTGCTCGCACTCCGCTATTGTTCTATAAATGGTTCTGCGTGAAATGTTTTCATTCTGGAATATTCGACAGATTTCAGCTTTGGGTATCCGCCCAACTAACTTGTAGATACTTTTTCTTATTTCTAATTTATACGACATCTTAAAGCGAAAACTTCAAAATAAATAAATCTCAACTGACAGTAAATAAAGTAAATAAACTTTTGTTTTCAAAGGCAACTTGATATTATTTTGTTTGTTAAAATTAAAGACAATGAGTTTTGTGCCAAAACTTTTAGGACATACGTTATTACTAACTTCTTTATTACTAAAGATACGATGTCGCTTAAATTATTAAAGTTGTAGTATTTTTACCGCTAAATAACGTAATATAATATACAGGGTGTTTCATTTTTAAAAAAGCAAATTTATTGCAATAAATCAAAAACCCGATGTTTAATTGTTTTTTGGTGGCAGCACGTTAATCAGCGGAAAACTACTACAACTTTACTAATTTAACCGACTACGTATCTTCAATAATAAACAAGTTAGCAGTCTTCTAAAAATGAAGCTAAAACCTAAAATTTTAAATTTTAAAACCTAAATAATGGTTAATTTTTTAAATTTTTATTTTTATTTTATTTTATTTTATTATAACACCGGTAGGAGATTTGCCACCGTCGATTTTTAGTTTTGTTAAGTATTTCAAATGATTTTTTAAATTTTCGTTTTACATTTTATCTGGCGTGTACCCAAATAATTAACATCAATTAAAATTGATAGGTAAACATTTCATAATGGCGGCTGCGCGCCTTGTTTGGAATAAAATTTAAAGAAAGAAAGGGGGTCTTGTGGGACATCATTTTACAGATAAGTATCTTATAAACCTAAAATATAAAGTCAATACCTCCTTCTTATACAAAATGGCGGTACTTAAAAAATTACCTGATTTGGATAGCATATTTCTGAAACCTATGAAGTTAGATGTACATAATTGGTATTTTCTTAAAACTCGTTAAAATAATTTTTAATGGTGATACTGGTGATAATATACCGGGTGGGTTAAAAATTATATATTTTTTAATAAAGCAACCTGTATATTATATATAATACCACACTAAGTATATCTAACTTTATTACTTTCGGTAATATGGCCTTCCTAATCAGGTATTTAGGTAATTTTTATTGTACCGCAATTTTGTAGTTAGGAAAGGTATTAACTTTATATTCTAGGGTTATAAAGTACTCGTCGGAAGCTTTAAAATATTGTGCCATAAGACCTTCCTTTCTAATTAACTTTTCCCAAGATGGCGCCAAATCTGTCAATTCTACATTAAAGAAATGCACTGTACGTAAATTTAAGATGTTTCTGTACCTCCTAATTCAAAAAAATACATTAACGGAAAATAAGTTTATCACTGATTTCTCTGGATGCCTCTTTATGTTTCATTATTGTAATATTCTCACCTACTTTTAAACTTTTTTTTGCCTTTTACTAACAGGTGTAAAAATTCGGCTTACATTTCCTTTTACTGTAACAACTTATTGGTCTATGACGAACTTACAATTATAATATATCCGCTACCTTTATTTTAAGTAGTTCATGCATGCATACGCATAATTTACCAAGAATAATTTGGTTCTTACACCATCTTTAAAAATGGGTGTTCCATAAAATTTCGAAAAGTATTGTATTGTTTTTAGCTGGTCGATTATGCACAGGGTTACATTAATTATTTATAAATATTTCAAGGCTTAACAAACAGACCCACATGCATTTTATCTGCTGAGTGTTAACATAAAGGTATCTAATACTAAATTTACATAAAATGTTACCTGAAAATAAGATGGTGACGTATTTTCACTACATGGACAATGTTTTTTATCTTTGAGATAGCCTACGAAGGCTTATGCCTAAGTACCAAAGTACGGTAGGTGTCGAGTTATGTTTTTTATTGTTGAAAAAGTCCTAAAACCATAATTTTATTTAATTTTACAAATAAGATTTTTGTATTTTTTATAAAAGTAACTAGGATATACAGCAACTTATTAAGTTGTTTAATCAAACTGGATAATAGTGTGACGTATAATTTTGGAATTACATATAGGGGCCACTTTACGTCACTAGGACCAATGTACCATATGGAACTATCTTCTTGGGACCATGAGACCGGTGGACCATAAAAACTAACTTTGCATTTTTTTAAAAACTAACTTAAGTTATTTGACTAAATAAATTTAGTACGGGCATATCCCCCACTAGGAGTAGCCCGTACGGGGGCTGAACTAAAACTTTAACTTTATGCTTGACTTCACTAACTACTTCTTATCTAATAATCTCTCTAACTTCTTTTCTCTCTTTTTAAATATCAAATTTTCCAGTGTTTGTTTTGCATTTCTACGCTACCCAGTTTGTTTAATGTTTTTATTTTATTATTATAAAAGTAACCTAGAAAATTGTTTAATTTATACTTTTAAGACCTTGACACCTTACGTATATTTTTATGTAGCAAATTTCCCAATGTTAAGTAATCTAATTAAAATGTATACTTATTTTAAGATTCCCAAAATGTATATTTTTAAAATTCCCAAAATGTATACTTTTTTATACTAGGTGTTCACAATAGTATTGCTTACTTAATTCTATACAGAAAGTTTATTTAAACATAGGTCCAAATCTGCCATATTTTCAAGGCAGAGAGCGTAAAAGAAACATTTTCAAAATAATTATGATTTTTTTATTATTTTTAAAGTGAGCGTTTTAATTAAAAAAGGTATTGATATATTATATTTTATTAACACTATTTATCAATTACCACTAGCTTAGTCAAAGATAATTACAGTGTCGCCTCGAGCTGCAACTTACACTTTATGTGTTTTTTTTTGTATAATAACAAAAAATAGAGTTACTTAATTGCATATTTTTAGACCAATAAGGAAATAGTCTTTAATTTATTTTTTTTAACAAAAATTAGGTTTTATAATTTCTTATTAACAGTTATGCACCAAAAACAATAAGTAGTTATTTAAATAACGTTTTCATCTTGTTAAAAAGATCTATAATAATATGTATAATATATTAATAAAGGTAATTCTCCCATAGCTTTTTGACATCTCAGTTTACTAACACTCTGTATATAATTTTAAAATAATTTTAAGGATTTTGTCAGAAATATTTGTGGAGGTATCGCTCGAGATGTCGCTCGATTAGATAAACTAAATCATCAAATAAGTCTTTTGAATGTACAAATAACACCAGAGCCATACGTAGAAAGGGGAAAGGGGTATGGGAGCAATTGCCCTCCAGGAGAGTCAAAAAATCCCTTTAAGAGTAGTTTTGTGTGCCTAAATTAACGTGCCCAAATCGCTTTATATTTACAAAACTAATTTTTTGTCGCCCCCACCCAAAATCATGTTCTGTGTACGGAACTAAACATTACCGCTAAATTTTATTAAAATCGAATAATACAAAACCCAGAGTTTCTTTATGAGAAGGGGTTTTGACATAGGCAAGACCGGTAATAGCTTTTGTCAGGGACGTGAGGGTGTGAGAATTACGATTTTGGTTGGCAGTTCTGTTTAAAGTTGGTAGCATTATCAGCTTATGACAGAGTCGTGCCTTGTCGAAGCTTTGTTTGGTAAAAACTGTGGAAATTTGCCATTTTCATTTTGGTTGTATATTTTGCAAGGATTTTCAGTTGTTAATGTTTTTGTTAGTTTAGAGACTTCACATATTATTGGTTGGGACTCGTTTTATTTTAGAGATTTTGATAGTGTTTAGTCGAATAGTTTTCAGTCATTCGTGTTTTTATATACATATGATATTGATGAGTGTCCGCTAATTAATGGTACACAGAAAAACCACCGATTTCTTATGCGAAAATACCCATTTAGGATTTAAACAAACATACCTATATCCAAAAGTTAATGATAAGGAAGATACAGGGTGTTAAAGGGATATAAATATTTTTTAATCATGCATTTCAATAATTTCTGATATGTTTTAAACATTTTAATGAAACTCGGTATCCAGGTGTCCTTAGCGATCAGCTATTTATATCTGAGCAGTTGTAATTATAGCTAATACGATGTTATTGAAGGTAAATACTTTCGGGTGCACTGTACAACTAAAACGTGAATACCTTAAAAACGGTTGTCAAGACCGATTCTTACTAAGTATACCTTTTTTGTGCAGAAAGCATAGAGAAGCTTACTAGTTTACATACATACAGAGTAGTAACAAAAAATTGGGTAGTTTTAGAGAATTTTAAATAGTGTACCCATCGCCCTCTAGTCTACACACAAAAATTAATATTCGATCTGAAAAGCTAATGTTTAAAAACCCCGAGATACCGTTTTATTAAGATATTTAAAAAGGGGGAACAATTATCGAAATAAATTTACTTTTTCTTTTACTATGACACCCCCATATCTTCCTTATTATAAACTTTTGAATATTAGGTATGTTTGGATAAATCTTAATATTTTAGCATAAGGAATCTGTGGTTTTTCTGTGTACCATTCATTAGCGGATTGTATACAAAGTTTTTAAAATGGTTTTTGACTTACGGAACCATGGAAAATGTTTTGCTCTGCCAGGTACCTCATCGTCCTGTCGTCGCTTTGATAATTTTTAATTTTCAATATTTAAACCACATTTATGTTTTTGTTTTAAGTTATGCCTATGTATTAAAATAATACAATAAATTTTGTTTACAACATACAGTACTTTTTGTTTTCTTCTTAATTCTACGCCAGTGATCTGCCTAAAATCAAACATGGCCGAAAATGGCCCGACTTGACGTCACAGCCTCGCTAGCCAATATGGCGAATGTCGTGACCTTATCTCATCAATCGACTTTGCAAAAACCTATTTTTTTAAGCCTAACACTCTATTAAAACTTCCTTTATATTTTTAATGTTTTTTAAAACAGAACACAGATAACATTTATGATATAATTATTATAATTATTTAAAGCACATAAGTTTAAACCAATTGTACTTAACTACAACAGTTATGCCTATTGCCTACTGTAATAGTTTAAAGTATTTCAGTGAGTCTATTTTTCTAGCCTTTAAAGGAAATTAAATAATGCACTGCTATTATCGTAATAGACAGGATAAAATGCATGTGGTATTTAATGGAGGTCGATCAAACCATAATTTAATAAATAGAAGATCCTTGAATTTAACAGCTGATGATATTACACCTTCGATTTCTAGTTATACTTTTTATTTTATATATCGTGGAATAATATACCTGGTGATGCATCGCCGAACGGGACATAGGATATCCCATGTAATTTTTAATGGGGTCAATTATTGGCTCCCCTAATTACTTTAGAGGAAAATTCTATTGAAGTTTATTGAAGAGCATGCAAATCTACGTACATGGTAAAAACTTTAGATTTTTCGGTTAACCCGTTTGCTAGTTAGATGCTAATATATTTTTAAAAAATTTTACATTATTTTCGCCTCATATTTATAAACAACAATAAAAATACCAGTTAGCGTAACATAACGTTGTCATTTTGAAATTTAGTTCTTATTATTATTATCAAAAAATCGTACAATGAAAAGATTAAAGTTGTATTTATACAAACGAATTAAGTTAAGTTAAACTAAACTAGAGTAACAAATTTCAAGAACTTATGACATTTGTAATATTTACATGCTTCAATAAATTATTAATATTATTACAATAATTAATATGTTGGAAATAAACTTAAGATTTAAGAACATTTTCAAATATTCCTCCATTGACTGCTAGACAATAACCCAGACGTTCATAAAATTGTCTTTTTACATTGGCTAACGGGTAAATTGAAATTTTATTGCATTCTGCAGAAATAGCATTTTTTAACTCATCTAGATTAGAGTAATTTTTATCCTTTTACATCAAAATGACAACGTTATGTCACGCTAACTGGTATTTTTATTGTTGTTCATAAAATATGAGGCGATAATATTGTAACAATTTTTAAAAATATATTAGCATCTAACTAGCAAACGGGTTAACCGAAAAATCTAAAGTTTTTACCATGGACGTAGATTTGCATGCTCTTCAAAAAACTCCAATAGAATTTTTATCTAAAATAATTAGGGAGTCAATAATTGACCCCATTAAAAATTACATGGGATTTCCTATGTCCCGCCCGGCGATGCATCACCCGGTATGTAGAATGTGTATAAAGGAAATTTGTAATAGTTATGCCCGCCATACAAACGGATGTAGACGTGTACAAGGTAACTGTGCAGGTATACCTCTACAGATAGACCCAAGTGTGTGTGGGAAGTTTTTTTAACTTGTGTAGGCATGTCTAATACGTCAATTAATGCTGGTTTTTGGGTTAAGTAAATAAATATGTATCTAAAATAAACTAAATACCTGACCTACCTATTAGTAGTTTATACAGGGTTATTTTTAAGTCGGTACTGCATTACATTTTTGCTGCAATATTTTAAAAAAGAAATTACTAAAATCTGATACGGTGTTTTATTTCTAAGTTAGGTTTTTAAGTGAATAATAGTTTCCTAATAGCAACAACTTTTTAATGACAACAAAATTATAGTAACGTAAGCGTTTGACCTTAGTTAAATACAAATTAGACAAACACGAATTTTGCAGACAAAACACCACATCAGGTTAAAACTACCAACTTAAAAATAACCGTGTATAATAAAATGTTACTTGTTTGAGGTTGTCATATTTCACAGTGGCAGAATTATCTTAAAGTAATAAGTTTTTTTCCTTTTTACCGTTAATGAATATATGAACATGCCGTTGATATGTCAAAATCCAGGAATAATTTATATATAGTGTATTATAGATATTCTAGAAAGAACTTTATGAAGAGTCAAAATAGATCAAACTATACAGTGCGTTCCATTAAAAAAATCTACTGGATAATTGTCTCCCCGTGGCCTAGTGGACAGAGCTTTGATCTTCGAAGCCAGAGGTCGGCGGTTCAATTCTCAGCGGGGAGACATATTTAGGTAGTAGTATTTAAAAATAACGACCGTGGTGGCACTACCGCGTTGTCTAAAAGGTGCTGTGAAATGCAACTGCATGTTTCAGTGCTTGGACAACGTTGACGGAACAGGGGAACGATGGGTTAAACATCTAATAACCCGACACCCACGGTACTCTGGTATTTAGGCATAGACCTTCGTGGGATGTCAAAAAGATATAAAAAAAAATGAAAATGATGTTTTTGAGACACCTTGTATATTTACTAATACTGTTAATAAAGTAAGTACGGTATTTAAAATATTTTTTATCTTAATTTTCTTTACGCATTCTGTACATGGGCAAAGTTATTTCGTGTATAAATAGAATTTTGACACCCTCTATACCAATTTTTATTAAACAAAAAATTTATAATTGTATGATTGGTTATGCAGACATATTTAGTTTTTCATAAGTTATATAAAACTTACTGAGCTTGTTACAACACCATATTTTTACAAAAGTTAGTAAAAATATTACTACAACAAATGCTATAATGAGTAAAAGATATTCACATTTTTGCTATAAAACTTTTTATATTTTTATTTTGTTTATCGATCAATTTATTAACACTGTATAATACCTGCTAAAATCATTTACCTTTATCGAGTCATACAAATTTCATTATTATTGTTAATATACGTTTTAAACCGGTTTGTTTATTAAGTACTTTCAAATAATTATTAAAAATAGGTTAATTTACTGCCTGACAATGAAAGACGGATTTAAATTATAATGCAGGATCGGCATTATCGGAGTTCAAATTGCTAAAATATTTATTTGGATCCATAATATAGACTATTTAAGGTAGTCTACTTATAATAGTTATTTATTAGATAAGTGAGTTATATTACATATAAGTCACGCAAGAAAAGTTTAACTCTCGAGCTCGAAGGGCGAGAGAGGTAATTTTCTTAAGTGACTTATATGTAATAACTCACGTGTCTAATCCAAAATTTTATCCAACACTTTCGTATAAATCGTTTTTAATATCGAAAATAATTTGAAAACGTCATCCATTATTTGTTACTTGTCATTGTCAACACCAGCAACAAAATTTTGTATTGTCTATAATTCACTAGTGAGCTAAAGGGTACTTTAGCTCACTAGTGACTTATAGTACACTTTATATCCTCAAAATCTGATCAATTATGTAGATATTATATGTAAGTGTTAGATAAATTATATTAATTATATTTAAAAAATACACATTATACACTACTTATATGTATATACAGTTTTGGCCAAAAGAATAAAAATGCATATCAAATTTTAAAATTACTTGTGTTCATATTTACACTTAAGGGTACAGAAATAACAAGCACTTCACCAGCACTAGCACAATTATTAGTTAGTTGGGTTAATTAATTGGAATAAAACAAGACGAAGAAACAGCACATCACAAAATACTAAAGGAAAACAGCACATCAAGGAATACTAATCGTATAAAATTTACTAAAATGCAATATTACAACTTGAAATGTCATTTACTAATGACAGAACTGACAGAAGATTTGAGGGTACGTTCCTATCGAATAATGCTCCACGAATATTTTTCCAAGGAACAACTTTTAGAGTTATGCAATGAAAAGGTTGTATCTTATCCTTAAAAGTACGATTAAAAAAATTTTAATGTGCAAAAATAATTATTTGATACTTTTTTTTATTTATTTCATTTCGGTATTTATTTAAGTTCAGAATACGGTCATTAAGAACTTTTTATGTAGGTTCTAAAAAAACGTTTGTAATACGTTTATATAACGCTTATTTTTAGTCTTGAATGTTCGGACCTAAAGTGTACCTAAAACGTACCGGTATTCAAAAACCGATTATCCGAAAAACCGGAATTTCCAAACCGGTTAACCGGTATTTCCAAACCTGTTAACCGATATTCGAAAACCGGTTTTTCAAAACCGGTTAACCGGTTTTCAAATACCGGTTAACCGGATTTCAAATACCGGTTAACCGATATTCGAAACCGGTTTTCGAATACTGAGGGACTTTCCAGTGACGCAAATAAAGCGCTCCCGAGTAGCTCAGGAGCATTTCGTTCTACTTTATGGCATTCCAGTGACGGAAAGTGTTATGCACCTGAGCTACTCAGTTTTTCTTTCCCCTTGCCCCTCATGCACCAACCCCTCTTTTGGTTTTTGTGCTTCAAACGTGTTTTCTTATGGTTAAGGATGGAATTTTTAAAATTATTTATTTAAAATGGAATTAGATATTGAAAAAAGATTATTATTATTATAAAGCCAAGAAAGGTTAAAAACAACAAAATTTAAAATTTCTTAAAGTATTTCTCCTTTCTTGTCTAAGGATGCGTTCCAGTGACTAACTTTTTAGAGCAGTTGAAGAGCTTCAAGCTCTGGAGCATGACGCACAACAATTTTCGTCACTGGAAAGCAACCCTGGTTTTCGGTTTTGGCCAAAACCGCGGTTAACCGAAAACCGGTTAACCGAAAAACCTGTTTCGGTTGCCAGCCCTAGTTATTAGGGTAGTTAAGTGCGTCCTTAGCGTAAAAACTTTACATTTTTTACTACATTACATAATATCAAGAAAAGTCCGTTCCCTAATGTAACATCAGTATACTTTGATGCTTTTTCTATTTTTATTTACATTTAACTCTTTTTCTTTATGTAATTTATTGTATAAAAAGGTTGTGTAAGCCGGTCCTGTTAAATAAAATGCAATATAATACGTATATCAAATATAGTAAACGATACCAGTGTTGCTTAAGAAACTCTTAGCTATTACGCTACCTAATAGTTGACACTTATGAAATTTTTCTCGCACTGTGCAGGCAAATGGTACTTTTTGGTTAACACCTTTTAAAACTGTATTTTATTAAATTATTTTATAGTGCATAAAAAATTTCATCTCAGTAATCTCGCAATAATAGTTTAGCGTATAGACTCCCCGATGGTTAATTTATCCAAAAACATTTAAAAAAACTAGCCACAATAAAAGATACATCGTAACCTTATATATTTTTTAAATTTCGTGTCGTCAATTCTCTGTATAATTTAATATGATTAAGTTTAAAATAATGACCCACAAAACTTTCTAAATTTATTCAGCGATGTCTCGCAAAACAATTTTTGTTAAAATACCAACACTCTTTATGACGACGTGTAATTTTGGTAGACAAGTCAATCAGACAACGTTTTTAACGAATTACCATACTTTAAAATTATTTTAAAATTTCCATTTAAACTTGGTAAAAAAGGAATTTTTTCACTATCTTTAAAAAAAGGGGCTGTTTTTTTAATCGTTAACATGAAGTTAAAGTACTCTATTCTAGTACACTACATAAAGGGTTAAAAAAGTAACCTTTTTAACACTTCGAAGCTTTTTTACACTTTAAATTGGTGTTTTGTTTTAATGCCTACTACAATATACTTAAATATCAATTTATGCAATGTAACAGTAAACGAGACATCAACTAAACCAAACGGTCAAGTTACATTTGATTTCGTCATTATTTCTTTTAGTTTATGTGTCACTAGTTTTAAAATTTGACAGTGTGCAAATAAATTTAATAGAAATTATTGAAAATTAATAGAAATAATTAATTTGGATGACTAAGAAATTGAAAAGAAATATATACTGTTTTAGTAATATTTCTACAAAAGTAAGTACATACAATTTTTTTTTAAATTAAATAATAAATGCATAGTAATGAAGAGAATAATTGTCTCTTAAAAAATAAGGAGGCTATGATTTTTTGTTGCAATATAATGGATGTGCTGCATAAATTAAAATTATTAAGTTTAGATAAATAAAACATGTATAAAATGGTATTTGGGGAAATTTTTATATGGTCGTGGAAAAAAGTATGAAACACACGAATAAAGTGTCTTTTTTAATCATGGATTTGCCGCACCCGCCTAACGGCTCGTGCTGTCAAACTTCGTAATAAGAAGTCTCACTTTATGCACTTGATACATAAATAACTATTTTAAGCTTTTTTCAGTGTGTCCCAGGATAGGTGTTACAAGAGGACAAATGCACCATAATTTTTTGAATTTTTAATCTAAATTTTGGGAAAACTGGTCGCATCATCCAAAAACTAAGAAATAAAAAATTATACCCCTATTGGTAATATATAGGGCAAGTTATAACTAAAAATATACAAACATGAATTAAGCCAATTTGATTAGAAACACTCTCCAGTCTACTTGATATTCCGATACATTTAACAAATTGTTAGGAAATCACCATTGTCAAAATTAAAATTGGTAATATATTAATGTTAGCAGTAAAAAATTCATAAACCTCGGGTGAAAAAGCTATTATTTACCTCGCATATTATATTAAAATGTTCGATAAATGATAACTCACTTCTCACCTTAGGTTTAAAATATACTATTATTTTTAAAAATAAAATAACATTTTTTAGGTAAATATTATAAAGAATCGAATTTTATGACAAAATGTGACAAAAAGTGAGAAATTAAAAAAAAAAAAATGTGTTAGACTTTTTTACATGTTATGCATTAACACTTAAATAATCAACATGACGGACGGAGCGAATTATACAAATATCTTTAAAATTTTATAATTTTCTTTTAAATTTGATTCCAATAATTAGGTTTTAACTCGTAATGTAAAAAAAAATAAAAACTTCTTGGACACATTGTTAAAAATATATATTTGAATTAAAAAAAAATACAGAAATATTAAAAAATAAATATAATAGAAATTATTTAAAAATAATGGCTTTTTAGTTTCTAGGTGTAGTCACCAATAATATGTATTTAACGCTATATTGGTTTTAGGATGTAAAATAACTTTTAATCATTTATTACATTCCATTTATTTTTATATATAAACAATTGATAATTCAAAAGGCAATATCGTTAACCTTAAGTTTTGTTCTAAGAAGGCAAGGATATTCGCAAGAACTGTGACGAAAGATAAGACTAAAACTGACACCATAACAAATTACATTTAAAGAATAGTTTAAGTTTTACAAAGAACAAAACAAAAATACCCAAAGGTTTTTTTGAAACTCATATAATGGTAATACCATATGGGTGATAGAGTTTTTAATTAGTTTTTATATTTAATATTATAAAAAATACCGTTTAGCATATAAACCGTTTTTTATACTAGTTCATCTGTTGTAGTTTAAGTAATACAAAGCATTTATAACTTTGAATTTTTCTTTCACATATACTGTTTAAATTTCGACTATAGGTAGTAAATAAATAAAATAGGAAAATATAAAAAAATAAAAACTACCATAATGGTTTCAGGACAAAGAGATTTTATTTTCTTTATACTTAGCTCGTAAAAAATATCCCTAATTTTTTTCTATGAAAAAAATTGGGTTAATAGACAATTTTAAAATTAATAATTTATGGGGGTTTAAGTAGTATTTTAGTGTCTTCAAACATGTTTTAAGTAACGATTAAAAATTAACTTACTTTTAAATGGATTTTTAACTAACATTACAACAAACAACTGTCCAATTAGCTGTCATAAATGTTGTGTATTCTAGATAATAGTAGGGCCCCCAGATTTTTATCTGGTTAAAAATAGAGTACATAATTTGCTTTTTTTATCTTTGGACAATCCACGAAGGCTGAAAGCCTAAATACTAACGTACCGTGGGTGTCTTAAGCAAGGTGAGAGGAAGTTTGTTAACACGAGACTTAAAGGCTTGAAGATTTGGGGGAGAAGGAAAGACCTCTGCTGGCAGTAGGTTCCACAGTCTAGAAACTCTAGCGATAAAAGAACGAACGAAATGGAAAGTTCAAGGCCTGTCCAATTGGATCGTATAGGGATGCATACGTGCGGCACTACGTTAGGTTATTTTATCGTACAAAGTAAACAAAAATGTTACTTTATTTAGTCAATTCTAAAGGTTCTTGAATTAGTAATTGAATTTTTATTATCTTTTTATATAAACAGGGTACGACAGGATGAAATATGATTTTTTTTAATGAAACACCATCATCATTAAAACGATCTTTTAAAAAATTCTAAATAGGTCACATTTATTATATCTATCTTTCTTTCTGTAGTATCCGTATTTTTCACAAAGGGCTTTTATTTTTTTATTTTTTAAATTTATATAAATAAAACACCCTGTATATGAAAATATCAATAAAAAGGTTATTGCATCAAGAGAATGAAAAATACCATATTTAATATGTTCATCCTTATAGCTTTTGCAAATTTGACCATTAAAAAAAAATTACAATTAATGCCGTGATAAAACTAACTGAACTTTACACTCATTTTTGAGATGTGTATGGCCATACTTTCAAAACAAATGGAGATAGATACATATACCAAATGCATTTTTTAAATTTTTAAAAATATCCTTTTATTGGTGATATAAAATACAGACTGTTCGATTAAAAGAATCACACTTTTTGTCGTACCCTATATATCTTAAAAGATTATAAAAACCTACAAACTTACAGAATTATCCCAACAAATTAATATTGTTTTTATTTTGTACGATAAAAAATTAAAAATTTAAGGGGTGTAAATGTATAACTTTACACCCGGCACATAACTTGCTTTCACAGGATCTCAATTTGATATTGGATTGGGGCGCCAAAAATCTCGTTCAATTTAATGCATCCAAAACACAATCATGTTCCTTGTCGCGAAAAAATCATCGAACACTCATCCTTTGTTTATGAGTGGCCAGGTTTTGCAGAGCGGGGTCACATTTAACCTTGTGGGCGTCACATTTGAGAATAACGTTGACTGGTATAAACACATTGTATCTATAGCCACCGCGGCTTCAAAAAAGCTTGGATTTCTTTTCCGAGCCAAAAGTATTTTTCTCTTTCCAATTTATACATTTTGTATGTGTCCCAAATTCGACCCTCTCTGGGATATTGTTCTCATGTCTGGGGAATGGCATCCCCTACAACCCTCAGTATTCTTGATGCCATTCAAAGAAGGGCTGTTCGTCTTATTAATGATCCTTTACTTACTCAAAGACTTCCTTCTCTTGCCCATCGTCGAGCTGTGGGAGATCTATCGCTCTTCTATGGATACTTTTACGGCTTCTGCTCCGACGAATTGTTCAGTATAGTCCCTCCTCTTGCAGCTCCCAACAGAGGTGTTGGGAGCTGCAAGAGGAGGAGGAGTGGTGCCGCGCGTTTGCATCCCTATACGGTTAAATTGGACAGGCCCCGAACTTCACATTTCGTTCGTTCTTTTATCCCTAGAGTTTTTAGACTGTGGAACCTACTGCCAGCGGAGATCTTTCCTTCCCCCAAATCTTCAAGTTTTTAAGTCCCGTGTTAACAAACTTCCTCTTAAACTACTTAAGACACCCACGGAACGTTAGTATTTAGGCTTTCAGCCTTCGTGGATTGTCCAAAGATAAAATAAAAAACATAACTTACATTAACTTAAGCAAATTTATTTAAAATGGTGGTACATTAACAATAGCAATTCTAGAATATATCTATGACCTTCATTTCTGCAGTTACATATACTAGGAGCAATTTACCATCGTCCGACTTAATTCCAGCTTGGCCACGACATCGACACTTCTTTGCACAATCACTTTCTCTCTTTAGGCGGGGGCGCTATTGCACATAAACATATGGTTTTAAAACTGACCAAATTTTGTTTCAATTTTTATTAGATCATTTCAAATATTTAGAGTAATATTTTTATAAAACAAATTTTATTTTTAGATTTTAAAATTTTAACAAAATCAAATTCCTGGATTGTATTTTGAAGATATATTTTTTTTTACTTGAAAAAATAAGGCCATACGTGGGTGATATTTTTGTAAGTGTATTTAATTAATGTTTGTCAATGGTATTTGCAATGTTTATTTAAATACATACGTAAGCTGACTTTAAGATTTTTTTATAATATTTATATTTATTAGTAAATAATACACACATCGTGCCAGTTAGAAACGTTCAATTGATTTTCAGTGCAGAACTTGCTAGTAGAGATTAAACAAAGAACACCCTATGTTAACAATTTTAGGTAGATGACAAATCAGTCTCGCTTTGTTTTTTTCTTTAGACCGTCTTCTGTTTACACATTGGTAAAGCTTCCCCACGACCATCATATTTAACTCTTTGTTTACACATTGGTAAAGCTTCCCCACGACCCTCATATTTAACTCTTTTAAAGAAAGTAAAGGCTAATTTTTAAAGGGCTTCTTTTATAAGGCTACGGCTGCGATACCAAGCGTCAGGTGCCAGCGAGACCGGAAAGTGTAAAAGGCTGCCTTTGAATTTTATGGTAGAATAAAAGAATTTGTTGAATCAGGCAGCTGCATAGTAAGCAATAAAGTCCCTGCCGCTGCCGTTTGAAACGAAGAAATATTATCTGCGGAGCATTTTAAATGTATATAAACCACTGATCTCGATGGATTGCCAATGTTATAACCTGCGCGAAACAAAAGTTACATTTCATGGGCGAAAAAAACGGTTTGTACGCAAGCAAGTTGAGGGTAAACGTATCTGGCCCCAAACAAACTATCCGCATTATTGGAAAGACTTTGTCGACGGCGTCCTAGTTTTCTGTTCGAAGTACGGTAGCTAATGAGTGTCACGGTCAGACCGCGGACAAAGGGTATGGGGTGCCGGTGTTTGTATTTTGCCACGGCTTTTAAGTGCGCATGTTCGTCCACCCATTCATTTGTTTACTGCGCCAGGTCGTAAAAATCCGAAAAATGCTTCTTGCCACTGCGGATCTAAATGTAGGTTATCTATGATATAAACAGGTTTTAAAACGCTGTTTACTACAAAATATTGAAGCCAGCACCGACTTCCCATCAAAGATTTGATACTTTCCGCTCGACGATTCCGCTTGTTATCGTAGCCGAGGCCTTAAGACGGAAAATTTAAATTTTGTGTAACATGTATTGACATGAAAAAAGATGAGAAAATGAAAAGCGTAAATATCATGTTATTTTTACTTTTTAAGACTGCTAATTTTAAGAGTAATAAATCTATAAGGCTATTGCAGATTAAATAATAAAATTAAATAAAAAAGCTAAACTTGGCAATACCTAGGGAATATGAGGCATCGGTAATCCGTACCATTCCTCCAGGACGGATTACTAAACATTTTTATTTAAAGTTTTAGTGTGTAGCTTGTCTTACATTGACTTTTTTGATAATTGACATATTAAATTAATTTTATTTTCTTTAGATATACACTACAATTTTTTTTAAACCTTAATAAAACATGAGATAATATTCGCGATACAAATGTTAATTAAAAAACTTGCTTAATGTTGATGACATATCACTGCTGACAAATTGTTTTTTAATTTCACGATCAGCAAATAAACGCAAAAAAATGTCATGTGCATTGTTAAAAAGAAAGACAAATTAGGACATATAAAGATTTTTTTATCCCTGGACAAACCACGAAGGCTAAAAGCCTAAATACTAATGTACCGTGGGTGTCTTAAGCGAGGTAAGAGAGAGTTTGTTGATACGGGACTTAAATACTTGAAGGTTTGGGGGAAGGGAAAGACCTCCTAAGACAATCTAGAAACTCTAGGGATAAAAGAACGAACAAAGTAAGAAGTTCGGGGCCTGTCGAGTCCCTCGAGTTTCTCTGTTGGGAACCGTGAGTGGAGGAACTATACTGGACAATTTTTCAGAGCAGAAGCCATGAAAGTACCTATAAAAAGCGATAAATTCCCCACAGCCCGACGATGGGCAAGAGAGGGAGCCTTCTGTAAGTGAGGGATCATTAATTAGACGAATAGCTCTTCTTTGAATAGAATCAAGAATGCTTAGGGTTGTGGGGGACGCCATGCCCCAGATATGGGAACAATATTCCAAGGGAGGTCGGAATTGGGACACATATAAAGTGTATAAATTAGAAGCGGAGAGAGCGCAGAGATTAACCCATATCCTGTATAAAAAATACAGAGG
The DNA here is from genome assembly GCA_014170235.1 of Listronotus bonariensis. NCBI lineage: Eukaryota > Metazoa > Arthropoda > Insecta > Coleoptera > Curculionidae > Listronotus > Listronotus bonariensis. The sequence continues at coordinate 221,314 of JACEGR010000223.1, read as the reverse complement.
GTTTCTAACAAAAACAAATGCGTGCATTTTTTGAATAAACGTTGGGTTAAAAGTCAACCATTAGAAAGATAGAATATTAATTAATTGGTGACAGCAAATAAATGGATTTTTATAAAATAAATTTCCCCGTTCCGATGCGTTTTGAATTATATTTTATTATTAGGTCGGTAAGTTTATTTTAAAAATATAGACGAATTAAAATTAAACAGGCTATTTATATTCCTTTTTAAGTCTTTGCATTAGTTTTTCTTCTTTCTATTGGTTAAACAAGAATGCCTATTTCCACCTTGATTCTAAGGAAATGCAAAAATAATCAAAGAGTGTATTTTAATGATAGCAATATTTTTCTAAAAGTTTTTATTTAAATGCACTTCGTTTGAAATTATAAAAAAATCCTAATTTTTTTGCAATATTTGTTCTCCGATGTCTCCCCAATAGTTTTGATTTTTGAACCAACAAACTACCCTCTAATTAAAACAAAAAATACCTTCCCACAATGTTCCGCATTTATTTTGAAATACCCTGTACAAAAATTGCACATCTTCTTTTTATTATTATTATTTTTTTTAATTTTAAAGGTTTAATGGGTTTACATTTATGATATAAATGATAAACACATTAAAAACAAACATTTTACTTTTACTAACCAGAAACTTGTTTTTGTAACATTTTCAAATGTCCTTGCCTAAATGTTAAAGTGTGAGATACCCACATCATGATTAATATTGTAAGTAATTAAATTGCTAAATAAGTGGAAACTTAGAAAGTTAGTCATATAGATATTTCTGGGTCCGGCTATCTATAAAAGGAACCAACAAAAAAATTGGAATCTTTATAATTCCTAAAACTACGACGACACACTAAAAATTTATTTAATAAACTTACGGCCAGTTTCACAATATTTGGTTAACACTTACCATAGGTTTGTTACCATAGAAACAACGAAATACCGAAATGTGATTGGAGTTGCCAAAATAGTTAACCCAAAAGTGATGGTAACCATATATTGTGAAACTGGGCAATAATAAAACATTACCATATACAGGGTGTCTCTAAAAGGTATGTTCCAATGCAACCTATTCTATTTCTATTTCTATTTTTTTTTCTTGGTTTTGGACCCTTCAGGTCCAATCCACCACTCTCCCCCTTCCGGACTATGCTTTCCATGGCATCGTCGGCGGAAAATCTAGATAATCGAGCTCGTAGCTCCCAGAAATTCCAAAAAGAAAACAAAATAAATCAAAAATCGATGCAATGCATAAATTATCGGCTGTCAAACCAAGATCTGCTACTGGTGTTACGTATAACCTTCACTTTCACTACTGACAGTTCCCATGGCACGCCCATCTATTTCCCGCCATTTGAAAAACACCTCGTGTTCACCACCAAACAGGATACCATCAGCTTATAGGAATCTTCGCTTACAGTGCTTAGATCCAGAAGAAAGATGCCGTCAATTTAGCGTGGATCTTTCCTTGATCCCCGAAGGTCAAAACGTCCGTACGGCACCTCTAACTGCCACTCCGGGAAGAACTTTGTAGTCCTTTCGCACGTCCGCACTGTCCGGAGGTCAAACAAAGAGTCCAATGCAACCTCTTGAGCCAAAATAAAACGATTGAATGTAATTTACCCTTGTCGAAAAGTTAATAATTAAAAAGATACACGGTTTCAAAGATTCTATTTTATTTTTTTTTTTACTTTTACAATCTGTATCTCGCAAAATATCAACTTCTTAAGAGAGGTAAATTGCGTTTTACCATTGTATTTTGGCACAAGGAATTTTTCGTATCATTTTGTACACACTTTTTAGAAAAATCCTTGGCTTCGGTAGAGCAAGAAGGCATACAGAAAACGTTCTTTATGTGGAATAAAACGTATAATCTGGAATGTCTTAAAAACGGTTGCCCGTAGCGATACTTACTACGTATACATTTTTTATTTGAAAAATATGGTAAAATAGAAATTATATTACAGGGGTACAAAAAGTAATAAAATTTTAAACATTAGAAAATGACTGCAGGTGGCTCCCTTTACATTTTATGACAAAACCGCTGTATTACCAATAATTTTGTTTCGATTTATTTTATATTTTTACACAATATTCTTGAAGTGTTCTATATTAAAAAAATTATATTAAAAAATGTCAAAAAACTAGAAACTACAGGTTTGCAGTTTGTTCAAATAAAGGTAATTTTCTAGAAACCGGCGGCAACTCTACTTTGACGAAATTTGGTAGGGGGTTTGGGGCGTTGATCACGAATCTGAAAGAACTATTTGGCGGAAACGTTTCGTTCTTGAGATATTCATCGTCAAAGTTCAAATTTGAACTAAGCTTATTTTCACCATATTCCCCTTCTTGAACACAATTCTTAATTTAAAGCTAAAGTGTCACAAAATGTTTGATTTTCACCTCTTAAAACCCCGTTTTTACGTATTTTACATTATTTTTGCATTAAATTGCATAGCTATACTTTGAATCATTTCAATCCCAGTGTGCCATGAAGCTCTATGTGTATGTATGGTTGCCGCATTATCAAAGAAAAGCCACGCAATTTATTGCAAAAATAATGTAAAAACATAGAAAAACGGGGTTTTAAAAGGTGAAAATCAAATATTGTGTGACACTTTAGCTTTAAATCAAGAATTGTCTGTAAAAAGAAGGAGAAATATAGTGAAAATAAGCTTAGTTCAAATATCAACTTTGATGATGGATATCTCGAGAACGAAACGTTTCCGCCAAATAATTCTTTCAGATTCGTGATCAGCGCCCCAAAAACCCCCGTATACCAAATTTCGTCGAAATCGGAGTTGCCGCCGGTTTCTAGAAAATTACCCAAATAAATACTACAGTTTCAAAGAAGTTTTATGCACTACAAAATTAATATTTTAGTGGATTTTTACTTCTTCACGAAAAAATATTACAAATAGGATAATAAACCTACTTTTTTATGATTTTGTAAATATTTTGGTGGTATTTGCGAACGCTTACCCATCAAACCATATGGAAAAAATGCAAAATACTAAACATGTCAAAAATCTTTTAAACATTAAAAGCACCTTATAGAAGGTTTTATATGTCGAAGAGAACCTGAAAAAAAAGAATGCAAGCAACTTAGAAAATAAAAGAACAAAAAAATTTCATCTAATTTAAAATTCAAATTTCTTGGCAATCAAATTCACTTACCTATCACAAACTGCCAATTTTTACCCAATTAAAATTATTGGAAGCACAACGTACCCACAAGTTAACAAGAAAAATCGTTTAGCGGTTAAAAATAATGACCTAGAAGCTATTTTCTGCCAAGACAAAGTAACTGGTGCTGCGGTAAAGGTTTTGTTCTTATTTTAAACTGCCTATTCACCTAACCTTTATTTAACGAAGGTGTCTCACAGCTGTCACAGGAAAATAAGACATGAAACAACAAATATAGTAAAAAGAAAAGATAATGCCTGTTTAGGTACGAACTTAATAGGACATTTCTTAAACAATTTATATTTAAGAAACCGTTCTTTGTATTGGACCAATTATACAGGGTGTTTCCCAACTTATCCGACAAACTTTCAGGACTAATTCTATATTAAAAAATATGAAAAAAGCTCCATATGAACAATGTCTTAACATCAGTTTTCGAACTACAGGGTGCTAATGTTAATTGTAAAATATGATATTCACTCCACTTTTCAGGTTCCCAAACCAATCTCTCAACCCGACTTGGAAAGCAAACGCAGGGCGATGCAGATATCTCTTTCACAGCTCACAATTTGATATTGAATTGGGGCGCCAAAAATCTCGTTCAATTTAATGCATCCAAAACATAATCATGTTCCTTAACGCGAAAAAATCATCAAACACTCATCCTTTGCGTATGAGTGGCCAGGTTTTGCAGAGCGGGGACACATTTAATCTTGTGGGCGTCACATTTGAGAATAACCTTAACTGGCATAAACACATAGTATCTATAGCCTCCGCGGCTTCAAAAAGCTTGGATTTCTTTTCCGAGCCAAAAAGTATTTTTCTCCTTCCAATTTATACACATTGTATGTGTCCCAAATTCGACCCTCTCTGGAATATTGTTCTCATGTCTGGGGAATGGCATCCAAAGTCATGCCATTCAAAGAAGGGCTGTTCGTCTTATTAATGATCCTTTACTTACTCAAGGACTTCCTTCTCTTGCCCATCGTCGAGCTGTGGGAGATCTATCGCTCTTCTATAGATACTTTTACGGCTTCTGCTCCGACGAATTATTTAGTATAGTCCCTCCTCTTGCAGCTCCCAACAGAGAAACTTGTGGTGCAGCGCGTATGCATCCCTATACACTTCAATTGGACAGGCCCCGAACTTCCCATTTCGTTCGTTCTTTTATCCCTAGAGTTTCTAGACTGTGGAACCTACTGCCAGCGGAGGTCTTTCCTTCCCCCAAATCTTCAAGTTTTTAAGTCCCGTGTTAACAAACTTCCTCTTACCCTACTTAAGACACCCACGGTACGTTAGTGTTTAGGCTTTCAGCCTTCGTGGATTGTCCAAAGATAAAAAAAATGTCAATCTTTGACATAAATATAATTCGGTTTAACTCGAAATGACCGTTTCTATAAATTTTAAATTGCGCACCTGTATGTACATTGGGGATATTAAATGTCCTTCACCCACACTTAAGCTACTTTTTGGAATAAATTTATTTCTGTCACGTGTCCTAGTACCAAGGAGGCACTAACAACTTTTTTCTTAAAACTACTTTGTTTTTAAAAATCGGTCCAGCCGTTCCAGACTTTGAACCATTTGACATTTGGCTTAAATATTTTAAAACAATTCAGTTTTAAGGAAATTGGCTTGTAAGTCTGAAACAGCTAAGCCGATTTTAAAAACATAGTGGCATTAAGTAGAGAAATAAAGGGCCTTTAAAACGAGGTACTCTCATTCCATTTCCATTTGAAAAAAGTTACTTGTGCCCCTTGACACTAAGCAACCTCTTTTACCCAAATTTTATTCAACTTTGATATCTTGTCCTATTTAAAAGTTATGAGGGAGAGAACTTTTAAAAACCGCACTGTATGTACAAATTGGAGCTAAACGACAAACGCTTGTAACTATAGATCAACTCGGCTGATTTTTAAAAATAAAACGGAGATGACTAGTGAATAAAAAGGTCTTAAAAACGAGGTGCTACATGACCACCCTTTCCTACTTAAAAAAAAGGTTGCTAGTGCCCCTTGGCACAAGGCCACGTCACTAATATCATTTTTATGGCAAAAGTAGTTTAAGCAACTCCCTTCTACCCAAATTTTACCCGATCTCGATATCTTGTCCCATTCAAAATATAAAGGGGGGAGAGAATTAATATCCTTAATGTATATTCTTCTGCTTGCAAAAATATAATTTTTAAAATTTTAATCTAAAAGGATTTAATTACGATAAAACGGTTAATTTAAAATCAGCCTAATTAACACATACATTCTCATACACGTTCATTTAAAAACTTTCCACTCAAGTTATCTTTGAAACGAGACAGATTTGAGAAAATCGCCGAAACACGTCAAGATATTTATTGAGGGGGAACGTTTTTACAAAAAATTGGACGGCGCCCCTTTAACCCTTAACCACCAGGGCCACCACCCCAAAATTCTTAAACGAGAAGGCGGGTCGAGTGAAACATCATTTTAAAGCTCCTGACGAGTACTTTATAACCCTAGAATATGAAGTCAATATCTTCACCTATTACAAAATGGCGGTACTTTAAAAATTACCTAAATACCTGATTTGGATATGAGCTTTAAGAAAATACCACATTAGGTACATCTAACTTTATTAGTTTCGGAAATATAGCCATCCAAATCAGGTATTTAGGTAATTTTAAAGTACCGCCATTTTGTAGTAGGTTAAGATATTGACTTCATATTCTAGGGTTATAAAGTACTCGTCAGGAGCTTTAAAATGATGTATCACTCGACCCCATCTCATTTAAGAATTTTGGGGTGGTGGCCCTGGTTGTTAAGGGGTTATAGGCCCGTCCAATTTTTTGTAAAAACGTTCCCCATCAATAAATATCTTGACGTGTTTCGGCGATTTTCTCAAATCTGTCTCGTTTCGAAGATAACTTGAGTGGAAAGTTTTTAAATGAACACCCTGTATGTATTAAACAATAGATGGCAATATAATTTATTTATTATAAACAAGTAATAATTTAAAGATAAATATTGTTTTAAAAATTTGTCATAATTTTTTTCCCATAAATATAGTATGTGTACACAATTCGTGCTGTTTAACAATAGATTTTGGTATTTAGGTTAGGTCATACATAGTAAAAAAATATTTTTTATTAATGCTGCGTAACAGTATTGTGGCCAGTTTATATTAAGAAAATCTCATTAACCTTGGGAAAATTATATTGTAGACTATACTCTGTAGAAATTGCTATTTGTATTTATTTTTATTTAATTTTCTGAAAAAAAAACATTGTTTTACTTTTTTTATTTTTTCACACGAGCTAGATGTATTTTTCTATAAAAACAGAATCGCATAAAATTAGTGGGTGTAAAGCAGTCATCAAGTTTATGAATTTTGAAAAATTTTGTCAGAAATCATAGATTGTATGTCTTTTACAGTGTCACCAGCTTTACCAGTAACGTATGTCCTAAAAGTTTTGGCACACAATATTTATCAGTTTTTTTTTAATGAAGAAATTTATTTAAACACTAACTAGTTATCATAAATTATAACTCAACACTTAACTAAACTATACTATCGAATTATGTGGAGTGGCCCATTCTGCTCTTACCAGACGCAAATTTCTTCGAATTTCTCTCATGAGTTCCTGGACGGAATTCAGTTCAATTTCTCTTAATTTCTCGTAAATTCGCCGTCTTAATTGTTCCTCATCTTGTGCTTCCCAGCCTCCATGATAAACCTTTCTAGACAGTACAGCCCAAAAATCCTCTATTGGGCGAGCCTGCGGCAAGTTTGGAGGATTATCGTTTTTGGGAACAAAAGGTATGTGGTGTTGTCGAAGCCAGTTTTGGGTATCTCTTGAGTAATGGCATGATGCTAGGTCTGGCCAAAACATGATATCGTCATTAGCATGATGTTCGCGGACAAAGTGAAGTAATTTGTCCGTATAAAATCCATCGTTTCCCTTCATTTCAGAATTACTCAAAGTGAAATACTTTTCGTCATCTAAAATAATGATTTTTTCATTGGCAAAATGTACCCGCCTCAGTTGACAACAACATCTTGGTATACGAAGAAGCTGCGCTAGAGAGTATTTGGGGCACATACGTCTCTTTCGATATTTAAGATCATTCCTCCTCAATTCCAACGATATCGTACTCTTAGAAGATCTGTATTGCCTAGCCAGTCTCCTCGTTGACATTCCAATCTGGTTTTTTGCTCTTTTCGCCAATCTCTCTGACCTCTGTGCGGTAAATGCACGTGGTCTTCCACTTTTGGGGAAATTCAGACATGGTATTCCCTGCTCGCACTCCGCTATTGTTCTATAAATGGTTCTGCGTGAAATGTTTTCATTCTGGAATATTCGACAGATTTCAGCTTTGGGTATCCGCCCAACTAACTTGTAGATACTTTTTCTTATTTCTAATTTATACGATATCTTAAAGCAAAAACTTCAAAATAAATAAATCTCAACTAACAGTAAATAAAGTAAATAAACTTTTGTTTTCAAAGGCAACTTGATATTATTTTGCTTTTGTTAAAATTAAAGACAATGAGTTTTGTGCCAAAACTTTTAGGACATACGTTATTTGTTACTAAAGTAAAATATAATCATGTTATATGTTTTCTATAATATAAAATTACATTCTTTTTGGTTAAGAAACATAAAGTGTGTATTTTTGACATCACAAAAACAAATTTACCAAAGGTATAAGTTAAAAAAATAACTGTTAACTATTTCAACAAGTATTTAAGTATTTAGTTTCACTTCTTCTAGTTTCACTTCTCGTTTATTAAAAATGATGTGTTTGCATTGTTGATTTAAAAATATTTTGTTTTTTTATGAATAGGTATTTTATAAACAAAATATTATTTGACTTTTTTTCCAGAATAAAATTAAAAACTTTATTTAACATTTCAAGAAAATTAAAACTTTTATACATTATGAAGAACTATTCTGCTTTTACACAATATAATAAAAGTTATTATTACTTTAAAAGAAATAAAATAATGAAATATTCAATATTAAGTTACTTTTTATTTCATTATTTTATTTCTTTTAAAGTAATAATAGCTTTTATTATATTGTGTAAGAGCAGAATAGTTCTTCATAATGTATAAAAGTTTTAATTTTTTAAATGTCAAATAAACTTTTTAATTTTTATTCTGGAGAAAACACAAATAATATTTTGTTTAAATTTAATCTCATAGAAAAGAAATAAAACATAAAATAGGTATTTTATTTTTGTGTTCAGCATCTTAAACACTTCAGGCATTTTTTTGTTTTTTTTTTTTTAATAAATAAAAAGTATAATAATATTTTTAAATATTTTTTTTTATAAATGTTACTGGTAATTGGGATGAGGGTAAAAAAATCGTAAAAGGGGTGTTTTGCATTTTCTTAAAAGTTTGGAAAAAAGTTTGAATTATTTTTTTTATGTTTAATAATTTTACCACCAAAACTTAAATTTTAAACTTTTTTTTAATAATATTAATACGTTAACTATACGTTAAAAAAGGATTTACTATTTTTATGTATAATATGTGATAAGAATAATGGTAATTGTTGGGAAAACTTTTTAATACATATTATAATCTTGAAGTTAAACCTACTATTTTAATTAAATTAAATTTAGTTTTACATTGTTAATCAGTATTGTATATTTCAAAAGGAAGCCAATACTTTTTAAAGCAGATTAAATAATAATAATAAAAAAATATCCACTATTTATTTAAAAATTTAAATTAAACAATTAGAACCCCCAACTTTTTGTAGCCAGTTGACCCAACCAATAATGGTTTGAATTCTAAAGAGACACAATTACAATAGTACTGATACAAATATGTATAAATAAATGATGTAAGCTTATTTGACCTTTATGCATGTAAAATACCAAATAAAAAAAGGAGTGTACTCTAAAAAATACCTTTAAGAGCCTTCTGTCAAAATACTAGATTTTAAATATTTATTTTAAATCGAAAATCAAAATCTTAAATGGTTTTAAGTAGCACTTATTTGTCCTTAAATATTTTAAGTAACTTTCAAGGAAAAATATTAGTCAATGATGCTAAAAATAAACGGTAAGGGACCATCCTTTCATTATGTATAGAGATAAAACCTGTTAACAATATTTATTGTATGATATTAAAAGGATATAAAACTTGTTAAATTATTTTTAAACATTTTTAATTAGCTTCTAGTTAGGTACGTACTCGTATATTTAATTATTTATTTAATAAGGTGAAACGTGCTATTAAAAAAATCAAATTTGAATTAAAGTTTTGCAATTTACGCTAGGTAAATGCTAAAAATACATTTTAAATATGATATTTAATGCTTTAGTATACGAGTAACTATAGATTTGGTCCATTATCTTACAATAACCACACCCTATGCTCACAATTAGTCAGTTTGACACAAAATTTATAGGATATTTAATGTGAAATGTATTTAAAGTAGCTATTTTGTAACTTATACTTATTATTATAAAAATGTATAACCTTTCCTATTTTTGAAAATTAGCATTAGCAAACGAATACACTAGTATAAATTATAGCATTTGGGGACATAAATACTGGATTTAATTTAAAGTTTATGTAAAACATTATTAAAAATGAAGTTATAGAATTTTATTTTAAAATAATCTAATAAATATACATATAAATGATAAAATATTTTATTGTTTTTTAATGCCTAAAGTATTTTTACTTATTTTTTTAACTTATGACGCAAATAACGATAGACACGCTCAACTAATTAACTGCCCGTTACCATAAAATTTAAACAAAACAAAAATTATATTTATTAATATTGAATATGAAAATTTACTTGTTCCTTGATAAAAGATAAAAGCGTTTTCTTTTATTTCGATAGCAATCAATGAAATTTAAATATTTAACTATTTAAATTGAAGCAGCATTTTAGCAATTTATATGCAAGTAAAGATATGATAATTTACTATTTCTATATTATTTATAGTCCAAGAGCCCGTGAGCGGCATCCCTTTGTTATTTTGTAAAAGCTAAAATTTGTCAGTGCATGTTCCCAACACAGGTAGAAGAAGTAGTATATTATGAAGTTTTTCTTATAGTGGCTTTGGCAGGAACCAGGTACCAAAGGTTAATGAATTGAAACCTAACTTTTGTCGTCTTGTAAAAGCTGAATTTTACATACGTTACTTGGGTACCTATATATAAGAAGATATTTCCTTAGTCGCCAGACAATTTTTACAGTTCCAACGCCTTGGCAGACAAACATTTTGGGGTGGCCCAATGGTCCGAGAAAATCCAATATTTCTGTTATTAAATAAGAATGACAAACAGTGATATATAAAAGTTGTATGGTTTCCAAAAGGCATGTCCCTAAAATATTTTGATGTATACAGGGTGTCCAAAAAACCAACCTCACAGCAATAATTTTTCTTTGGGACAGTCTGTATACATAAAACCATTTTTAGGATATGCCTTCTTGGAAACTCTACAACAAACACTTTCATTTAATACTTTTTGTCATATCTTGTTAAATAACAGAAATATTGGACTTTCTCGGATCATTGTGTTTGTCTGCCAATGGATTTGAACTGTTAAAACTGTCTGGCGATCAAGAAAGTATCTTCTAATATGCACAGCTTTCAGAAATTAACGATAGTTAGGTGTCAGTTTATTAATCTTTGGTACCTGGTACCTGCCAAAGCCACTATGAGTTAAACTTCATAGTCTACCATCGCTTCAACCTATGTTGGGACCATGTACTGACAAACTTCAGCTTTTACAAAATAACAAGTCCGCGCTCGTCCGGGCTCTTACTCTACTCAAAATATTGTTTTGAGGTTTTTGTTTCAGTGGTATTTTTAAAATTTTAATGTAAATAATCTTTATAATTATATTTTAAATAATTTTAAAAATATGTAATATTAGTTGTTGTCGTTTTTGATTATTTTTATCACCATTCATAAGTGATTGGGTAAGTTACCAATTTTTTTGCTAAATTAACAGCTTTTACGCGTTTATTCTTAAAAATATTAAACATTTATTAAAAATATATATATTTTTTAAGCTATTTTAAACGTCTAGTAATAATTCCTAAAATTTTAAGGGCATTATAACTATTTTTATATGTAAAGTTCCAGTCTAATTTTTACAGGTTTTTTTCGGAGGGAATACGGTTACCTAATTTGGTCCTAGTTTTATTTAAAATTGCTTTTATTTATTCGGTTATTTATTTGTTTTGTGTTTAAAGATGTGTCAAGCAAAGTGGCACATGGTTACCAACTTAGAGTTATTGGACAATATTTGCTTTAATTGTATGCAACTTTAATTTATTTAAAGTGTTGAAAAAAAGTTTGTTTGCTTATAACAGTATGACAATCAAATCACTAGGTTTGCCTGAATTAAAATAGTTAGGCACATCTGGGCATGCAAAGCAGACTTTATCTGTTAAAATACATTGTTGATAGAATATTTGCAGAACTATTTGCCAAACAATTTGCTGCCAATTCAACCCTTGACCCTCCCGTAAATCATCCAATTCCAACGGTTACCCCAGTTCCTCATAAAATGCCCGATATTATTTTTAAAGTAAAACACATTAAGCGTATCCTTTCCTCCCTTAACACCAAGAAATCGTCTGGGCTGGACGGCATACCAGCAATCGTTTTAAAAAAATGTGCTCCAGAACTTGCACCAATCTTAACTCGGCTCTTTCGAATTTCTTACGACACAGGTATCTTTCCGGAGAGCTGGAAGGCTGCACGTGTTCAACCTATTCCCAAGAAAGGATCTAAATCGCTTCCATCTAACTATAGACCAATTTCAATTCTCTCAGTTCTTTGTAAAGTAATGGAAAAATTAATTAATTCACAAATTCTTAAGTACTTGGAAAAACACAAAATTTTGCACGACAGGCAGTATGCATTTCGCCACAAAGATCTACAGCAGATCTTCTTTCCTTCGTATCACACTGTTGGAATAAGTCTCTTGAGTTTCTAGGTGAGTCCCAGATCATTGCTCTTGATATATCCAAAGCTTTTGACCAGGTCTGGCATGCCGCACTTCTTAATAAACTTCCCTCCTATGGTCTTTCAACTAAACTCTGTACTTGGCTCTCTAGTTATCTATCTGATCGACGTATATCAGTTATTGTGGACGGCCATTCTTCAAGCTTTCACCAAATAAATGCTGGAGTCCCTCAGGGCTCAGTTCTGGCACCAACATTGTTTCTTCTTCACATCAACGACCTTCTCTCGTCCACAACTAATTCCATTCATAGTTTCGCCGACGATAGTACCCTTCACTCCAGTTTTCAGGTTCCTAAACCCATCACTAAACCTGACTTGGAAAATAAACGCAGAGCGATGCAGATATCTCTTTCTCAGGATCTTAATTTAATATTGGATTGGGGCGCCAAAATCTCGTCCATTTTAATGCATCCAAAACACAGTCATGTTCCTTGTCGCGAAAAGAGTCATCAAATACTCATCCTCTACTTATGAGCGGCCAAGTTCTACAGAGCAAAGACACATTGTATCTATAGCCACGGCAGCTTCAAAAAGCTTGGATTTCTCTTTCGAGCTAAAAAGTATTTTTCCGCTTCTAATTTATACACTTTATATGTTTCCCAAATCCGACCTCCCTTGGAATATTGTTCTCATATCTGGGGCATGGCGTCCCCAACAACCCTGAGCATTCTTGATTCTATTCAAAGAAGAGCTATTCGTCTCATTAATGATCCTTCACTTACAGAAAGGCTTCCCTCTCTTGCCCATCGTCGGGCTGTGGGCGATTTATCGCTTTTTTATAGGTACTTCCATGGCTTCTGCTCTGAAGAATTGACCAGTATAGTTCCTCCACTCACGGTTCCCAACAGAGAAACTCGTGGTTCCGCCCGTATGCATCCCTATACGGTCCAACTGGACAGGCCCCGAACTTCTCACTTTGTTCGTTCTTTTATCCCTAGAGTTTCTAGATTGTGGAACCTGCTGCCCGCGGAGGTCTTTCCTTCCCCCAAATCTTCAAGTATTTAAGTCCCGTGTCAACAAACTCCCTCTTACCTCGCTTAAGACACCCACGGTACGTTAGTATTTAGGCTTTTAGCCTTCGTGGTTTGTCCAAAGATAAAAAAAAAAAAAAAATATCAGTATTTTATTTTTAAACAATGCATTTTTTTAAAGTCTCTTCTTTTATTGTTTAAACGACACAAATTAAAAAATTAAATAGGCAAATGTAATTGATGCTTAAATACTATTTTTGAGAGTAAAATTAATAGATTAAAATTTTAAGATGGCTTCTGGTCGTAAACTCCGGCAAAAAATCAAATAAAAAAAGGTGTGGCCATGGTGTGGCACATCATACTAAAGCTTCCAACGAGTATTTTATGACCCTAAAATTTAAAGTCAATGCCTTTACTTACGAGAAAATGGCTATACTTTTATGTTTTCCTGAATACCCGATTTGGATAGCCATATTTCTGAAACTAATAAAGTTAGATGTAACCAATGTAGTATTTTCTTAAAGGTCTTTTAAAAAGTTTTGTTCTATATAGGGGCTCAAAATTTAGAAATATGTGAAAGTGAATCAAGACAAAACTACCTTTATTATTAATAGTTTTGCCAAATGTTAAATCAAAAACGTTTTTAGAATTGAATAAGAATTCCATATCTAAAATGTCACATAAAATAAACCTAATTTTTTTAGTGTCATATTTTTTTAAATCATGTTTTTACTTTTTTGACGTAATTTACCTAAAAAATGTGTAAAAAATGATGAAAACAATATGATACCGAAAAAAAAGTTTATTATATGTGAAATTTTAGATACCGGATACTCATTTAATTCTAAAAACCTTTTTATTCAAAATTTTGCAAAATTAGTAAAAATAAAGGTAGTTTTGTCTTGGCCCATTTTAACATACATAGATAACTGTACAAAATAAAATAAAATTTTCAACGTAAGATCCACGTTTAAGAAGCCTGAGCAGTGGCCATACACGACTCTTTTAAACATTTAAATTTTTATTTCATTATATTCATACTGTATACCATTTATTTTTTGTTTTTGAAACTTTTATTGTGCCCTTCAGTAACATAATTAGTATCTTCCTAAATTTTGATGAGCTTGTAAAAACTTAGTTAATACCGTATTAAATATTCTTGTTAAAGTTCTAAAAAACGATTCCATTGTATACATTTCGGCCATTGTTGCAGAACCAAAATAACACATGTAAATTTCTTAAACGAATCATAAACACAAATAGCACATAACTTAAGTCTTTCAGATTCGAGATAAATTTCCTATAAATCCTGATACTGATCGCTCTACAGTCGCGGAGCAAATACAAAAGGCCTAATAAGAAAAAAAAAAGCTTAAGTAATCTTCTTACGATGCTGAGATATCGATAAACCAAAGCGAAAGAGCTGTCTGTTTCGTAAAAAGACTTTTGAATGAGTCAATGAATTTAGGTGTCTAGAGTTGACACTTGATTACGATAAACTTGCTTGGTAAAAATAAATGAACAAACAATTATTTTATACCTAATTTGGAAAGTAACACGGGTAAAGTTTGCTTTATGTAAAGATTTTTAAGGTACTAGTAGAATTTACAAAAAATCTTTTTTTTTTTGTTTCATTACATCTTTCTAAAATTCAGGGTGATTCTTAAATCGATCACGAAATTTAAGGGGTTGATTCTACTTGATAAAATAAGGGTAGAGCTTCATATATTTTTTTTCAAAATGTCATTCGTTTTCGAGTTACAAGCCGTCATGGTTCAATTTTTATTTTGGTTTTTCGCCATATGGCATTTATTTTTTAACCAATCCAGTTAATATTTGGCACACAAATCGAACTTTGCAGATTCTAAAATTTAAAGACAAAAGTACTTTTTTAAATACCGCCAGAGGGCACTTAACCTAAAACTTAAAATTTATTTACATTATAACTTTTGTCTTAAAATTTAAGAATCTACAAAGCTCGATTTGTGTGCCAAATATCAACTGGATTGGTTAAAAAATAAATGCAATATGGCGAAAAACTCAATAATAAACATTGAACTTTGACGGCTTGTAACTCGAAAATTAAAAAAAAATTATATAAAGCTCTACCCTTATTTTGTCAAGTAGAATCACCCCTTAAGTTTCGTGATCGATTTTGAATCACCCTGTATAATTCGAACTCTAACACTATAAAAAAAGTGAATGTGCATACGTACTATCAGCTCTGCTACGTACGAGTCAACATTTTAAAAGCGTTTGTTTCAAAATGACTTTTTTCAAATGGCCGTCAGATTATCTCCGAAATTACTGAACCAATTTTAAAAAACCCTGTTGGGTTACATGTCCTGCATGACAACCAACTACAATTAAGCCAAAAAATAAAAATTTACTATATTCACCCAAAATCTGTGAAAAGATAGGCCGTTTTTTCGACTGTTTCCAACTATCCATTTTATTAATTAGCAGATTATTACACAAAGTAGTTAAAAATTAGGATACCTTTACAAAGAAATTACAATAGTCGCATAAGCAGCCAACTTTGTATAGCTTTTAAAATCTTATATGTATAAAAATTCTCATGTCACAGTTTTAGTTATCTTACTCCTCCGAAACAGCTTTACCGATTTTTACCAAATTTTATATGCATAAGTATATGCATATGCTAAATGGTTTTATTATTAATTGCCTAATTATAAAAAAATATAAAACGGCAAAAACTCAGTGGCGTACTATTTTTTCCCAATAATATAAGTTCCGGTGCCCACTGAGACGCCACTGGACCCAATAGTAACAATATGGTTAAGGCTAAATAAGCGCCTTAATACTTTAAATAAATGTACTAAATTTTATTCAAATCGGCTCAAGCATATTAAAAATATTTAGAAAAAACTGTTTTTTTTCTTAAATTTTAATGCCCTGTATCTCAGTAAGGAAGCAATTCCGAAAATATGTTTATAGGAACTTCTTTTTATCAAATAACATAAGGAATCACACCTTAAAGTTTGATTCCATAGTTTTGAAACACCCTGTTTAACGATTTAGTGCAATTTGCCGTACTCGCAAGTTTGCTGGTTAGCAATACACAGGGTGACAAATGTTCATGTTTTTTTTTTTTTTTTACTCGGACACCCTGTATCTCGCAAACGATCAACTTTTTAACAAAGGTATATTCAGAAGCGGTCTATAGGGGTGTGTAAGCAAAAATTAGATGTGAGGACCTTTTTTTTAAAAAAAATATTTTTTTGGGGGCACTCCAACTCATGAGTGATACAGGGCCCCTACAAGGCTCGCTACGCCACTGGGTATATTGGATTAAATTATTATATTTTGGAGTAAGTACCAATTTGTACAGCTCTTATAGAGAATCCCGGGAGGCCTAAATAAAGCGTAAAGGAATGCGAAAGAAAATTTTATTATTAATAATGTGAAATAAAACGTTTATTCTGAAATTAATTCTAAAAACGGTTGCTCGTAGCGATACTTATCAAGTATACCATTTTTATGCAAAAATGTAAAAGAGTAAAGATTATCTACTAAAAACATAATAAACTGGGACAAAAAAATAATACTTTAAACAAAAGTAAACAAAAGCAAAGGGCTGCGGGTGGCTCTATCTACATATGTATATTTTATAACAAAAATATGGGTAGCTTTTGATTTTTAAACCAAAATAAAACCCTTTTGTAAAAGCAAATTCTAAAAATTAATAAAATATTTAAAAATAACTAAAATAAAAAATCTTGCCCTTGCCAATGATCAAAATTTCGACTAAGGTAAATGACGTTATGTTTTTTTATATAATTAAATAATTTTCAGCTTGCTATACTCAGTTAAGATTTTATGTGCATATTAAGTATCCGTTCGACAATAAATTATTACAAACCTTAAAACACTAATTTAAGGTTAAGTGCAAAAAAGATGGTAATAAATTTTATGGACAAAGTTTACTTATACACAAAACTAATAGACTTTTTTCACCGTTATTTTTTGCCAGTCACAAACAGTTTTGCAAAATTTTAATTTTTAAATAATAATTACTTAAGTTTTTAACTGCTTACAAAATCAAAGGTACAGTTATGTAACAGGCATTAAAATTTTAAAACTCATTATAAAGTGGTTTTGTGTAAATATTCAGATGTTTGTTTAGAGATATCAATAAAAACGTATATAATATAACAGGTTTTTTACAAAGATCACTTAATTTTATTAAAAAAACATCGTAAAAATCTAGTTTTATATTTTAAAATATTACTTTTTTTCTTAAAAAGAAAATTAAAAATAATGTATAAGTTTAAAAAATATTTGCAAAAAATATACACGGTGTTTCTTAACTACGGTATAAAACGGGTGATTTCTTTATTTTATGAAAAATAGTTTCTATAATCATATGTCCGGACTTACTTTTTTCTAAGATACAAAGCGTTAAAGTGTTTTAAAAAAGTGGATATTTTTAAAATAACTGAAATACCCCTTAACTGTTTTGAATAAAATTTAGATATATATATATATATATATATATATATATATATATATATATATATATATATATATATATATATATATATATTGTTTAGTACCGCCGTTAGAAAATACTTCCTATATTTTTTTAATTAAGAAAGTTAGCAAAGTAAGCAATTAAATAAATAAAATGATTTTGCACCATCAGAAAAGGTGATTCTTTAGGTAATTTTGTTTTCACCTAGTCTGATTGCAATGGAAAATATCAAAATAAAAAAACGCCTTTACCAAAAAATCTACTTTTATGCTTATATTTTTTAACCGTGTATAATGCTAAAAATTTAAACCTTAAATATCCAAATAAAACAAGTAACGTATGCCTAACTAATTCAATATTATATAAAAAAAATCTATAGTCTTTTTACCATCTAGAGTTTCAAATAAATAATATAAATTTTGACAGCCATTTGGATAAGCCAGAGCTAACCAGAACTAGAAAACTTCTACTTAAATTACGCCCTACTTAGCTTTTTGAGTAAATAAATTGTTACTTATTTTATTTAAAACAATGCTAAAACAACTTTTTTGATTTTACTACCCAGTCTAGTAAATTAAAACGTCGAAAATGTTTATTGAGTATGCAGAGTCAAAGTGCAAATACAAAAAGTTAGTGGATTTAGATCTGGAATTTTAGCCGGCCAAAGTATATCAGTTGTATATGTATATTAAATATATTATTATTCAGTTTAAATAAAACTACGCTTCTGGTATATTAAAAAAAAACTTCAATAAACAATAATAAATTAAGCTTCATTCGACCTTAGCTTTTATTATGTCTTCTTGTTACCAAGTTTGTTTTAAATATCATAATATTAATTACCTAACTCATCCTTTAAAAAATCTAGTAATACAAATTTACTAAAGTTAAACTAACGGCTAAGTCAGATTTCACAATTTCGCGAGGTCATCCGGTCCATAGAACTGGTCGAAAGACATTTGCTTGAATATCGGTCTCCCACATTATAGCACCTACGACCAAACAATAACTATTAAGTATACGAGGAATGGTTGAATCTACTTAGCCTACATAGGTCAAATTGTGGAAAACAATTTTTCATTACTAGAACAATGGAAATAAATTAGTAATAACAATACTTTAATGTGTTTTCTTACATTAAAATAAAAAGAGCTTATTAAAAAAACTCTTAAAGCATAATATTTAACCTTTGGTTTTAAGCAACGACGTATGGACCAGGTTTGTTTACGTTGAAGCTGTTGTCATCAATACATCACAGTAAAAACGCTAAAATACGGTTTGCCAAATTTAATTTTTCCACTCTAAACTTACTAACCACAAATAGTTGTTGGATAAGCCTCTATATTAAAAAAATACTTTTTAAATGAACAATACATATATTTTTATTATTTTTAGATATCATAATAAAAAATATGTTCAAATATTATAAGTTATTATCTTTTTAAAAAAAGCAAAATTCTGAAAATAGGTGATTATTTGTTAATCCCGGCAACACCGCCCAGGGATTTTTACTCCATCGTAAATAAAACATGAATGAACTTTTCCTAAACGCTTGTGGGTGACGCCCCCTTGCTTTGTCATTTCTTTGGTTTCTGTCATTTGACAATTTGGAAAGCCAAAAGTGATCAAATAAAGCTTATAATGCGTTTTTTGTGTATTTTCTGGTGTTTGTTGGTAATTAGAAAGTGTTTTTAAAGACAACATGGGTAGGCAGTGCTTTGTTTGTAGAAGGGTAGACCATTTATTTCCGCACCTCACTTTTCACAGGTAAATAGAGACCAACGTCGTTGGGTGCATACTATCGACCAAGGTCAAAAAGTAAGTCCGCCATTTTCATTTCTCGCTTGCCTCACCCCCTTTGCCTATTAGGATTGTTGGCTTAATGTTTATCATAAAATTATGAATGAATCGTTGGGTCCATACGTCGTTGGTCTTAAGCAATGCAGGATATTTTTTGATTGTTCTTAAACAAATATGTTTTTCTTGTTCTCTTTTGTTTTTGTATGAGTAAAAAAAGTAGCAAGGGATTAAAAAATTTTAACCGATTAATTTAATATTTTAATTATCTTGCCATAATTGAAATTAACAAATACGTTTAAATAAAATAAAACGTTAAACGGGTAATTTAAAAATTATATATTTTTACTTTTTAATAATAATTCTACTACTCTTACTAATTCTTGGTAATTACAAGATAAATGTGTGAAAGTTATAGTAAGAGTGCAAAAATTTATTAATAGCGTAATTATTACTTACGTTTATTTTCTACAGTCTAGAGAAGAAATTTAAGATCATTGCCTAACTAAACATCTAGGTTACCTAATGATTATATGATGTATAATATTTTATATGTTTTTAATAATTTTATATAGGATTGTATTTAACACACCAAGCGAATAAAAAAAATAAAGAGGGGTAATTTTTACCATTTATATTAGAGAAAAGTGGTTTAAAGTGAAATTAAAAATGAAATATAAATAAAAAAAGGTATTATTTAGTTATAAATACCTTTTTTTTTTTGCACGTGAAATAAAACGTGCTTTAAAAATAACTATTTAAAAACATAACCTATGAAATTAAGATTTTGTCCCTTTTATTGAACATGCTTGGTTCATTTAACATTATGATGTATTAACCCAAATTTTACATTTAAAATATTGCAAATTTCTGAAATAGTATTACTTGACAAGTAAAAATTACGTGAAAATGCAGCTTTTAATTCTATTTTATAAGTTTTTAATGAAATTTTAATCATTAAATCACTAAATCCAGAGATCTAATATATTTTTGTGGGTATATACAGGGTGTTCAAAAAATGCACGGCCAAATTTCAGGAGGTGATTCCTCATTGAAAAATATGAAAAAAGTTCCTATAAACATAGGTCCGAAAATGCATAGTTTCTAAGATACAGGGTGTCCAACATTTAGGTTCAACATTCACCTTCTTTAATCTTCAGTTGACCTTCACTTTTTAATGTCATTAGATAGTCCTTAAGAAGTTAAGATAGGAAAGTGCAATTAATTTTGCTCTATCTTTAACTGTTTTCGCTCAGTAAATCGTCAAAATTCAAAAATTCCGTCCCAAGAAACATGCAATAAAGTGGTTTTTATTTTTTTCTCGAAAACGAAGCAAGATACAAAAAAATTCAGGAGATAAAAAAGTTGTATTTTTAGTTGCTTATTATAAAAAAAAAAAGTTACAAAAAGTCAGTGGCAAACATTTTTTTACAATTATTTTCGATAAGATGTCCCGTGAGACGCCACTGGACTTAATAATTTTAATTTAATTATGCCTAACTTTGGCCCTCATTACTAGAAATAACACTGAAAAATTTCAAGAAAATCGGTTAGAGGGTATTCAAGATAATTACAAAAAACCTATTTTATTTAAAAAGTTTAACACCCTGTATCTTGGAAACCATGCATTTTCGGACCCGTGTTTATAGGAACTTTTTTCATATTTTTCAATAAGGAATCACCTCCTAAAATTTGGCCGTGTATTTTTCGAACACCCTGTATATAAAACATATAAATTAGAATGAAAAGGATACATTTTACCGTAATTTTTACTTGCCTAGTAATAGTATGTCATTTGTATGTTTATTATAAAACGTAACTTAGTTAATAAAACTTATAGGTTATTGAGTTTTTTATACATTTTACCCTTAAATTTTTTTTACCAATGCTGTGCCAGTAAAAACTTCTCTTTTTGTAATAATATTGTTTAAATTACGCAAAAGAGTAATTGTTTTGATAACTCCAAAAATTTTAAATATTTAAAACTTTGTTTACTACATTTTAGTGTTATTTGCAATTTTCAAAAACCAATTAAGTTAAACAATGGGTGGTTTTCATTTGCTTTTAAAAAACTTTTTATTACTTCAAAAGAAATTATTCTTCTGCTAATTTATTCCTATTTTAATTATAAAGCACATAAAAAAATATTTTAATTGATGGATATTTACATAGTCCCCTGCATAATTATAAAGCCATATATTTTTAGTACCGGCCTTGCATATAGCTTTTTAGCGTCGGTCCGCTGAATTTAAATAACAATAACAAAAATGAAGAAGATTTTAAGCCCTAAACTGCTTTGTGGAAGATTTTATACCAGTTTTGGCTTCTAAGAAAAATAATAGCCTCATAAATCTTGGTGGATAAATTCGCAAATTTATTAGTTTCGTGCTAACTTAGACAAAAGAAAAAAACTTTTACTGGCGGGTATAAAATTTAGGTCACAAAATTATCATTTTTTTAGTAGTCTAAGATCCGAATAAGAAGCGACTTGCACCCATCTGTTTACTATACTATTACTATATATATATATATATATATATATATATATATATATATATATATATATATATATATATATATATATATATATATATATAAAAGTGAATGGTTCTTGAGCCTTCATATAAATACATTAATAAATTATAAAGTTAAATAAAAAATACCCTGCTGGCATAACAGTATGTTGTAGTTTTAACTTTTGCCATATACAACTAGATGGCGCACTTTTTATCTACCACCTTTAACCTCTCGATGCTATGGCTGGTTGTTTTTAAATTTCTTGGTAAGATGGCACCGCTGTCTGTATTTATTAGTTCTGGGATAGAGAAAGAATATTTACAGTCAGTCGGGGCGTCATCAAGGCGTCTAGCGACCTGAAGCGGTTTGACAAGTCTTAACGAAGACGAAACACGTGTCACCGTCTTGGTCGGGCCTGGGGTATTCCATTTTCTTTTGGAGACTCCGTAATTTTTAAACAACCAACCAAAGTAGCCGAATTCTTACAGGGTATTTTTTATTTATTTATTTTTACAGTCATTGATGAGCCATATGCCCAAAGAACTTTACCTTTTATTAATATATATACAGATGGGTGCACGCAGGTCGCTTTCTATTCGTATCTTAGACTCTGGAGGTATGTTTGTAAAACTAGAAAAAATCGTTTTAATGGGTGCTGGACCGTGTCGGCTCAAATACTAAAATCCTGTGTTTAAATAGGAATTTAAACAATGAGGATTCAAATACAAAGAAAAAGAAGTAATCGAATACTGCTGTATTTGAATACCAGGATTTAGTATTTTGGAAAAATTGGGTTTCTAATTTAAACTTGTCGCTAAAAAGAACTCTGTACCTTAATTCCAGAAATTAGTATTATTGACTGCTTTTTGAGGACCAAAAAAAAATGTTCTAAACTGAAAAAACATATGTTTGAAATATTAAAATAGAGCAAGTATTCAAATACTCAAAACATATTTTCGAATACAGGGATTTTAATACCAGAATTTAAGTACAGGATCTGAATATCCAAATATAAATACAAAGCAAGTCTTCCAATACTATTAATTAAAAACCGTATTCACAAATCCAAAATCGCGAATACTGACCAAAAAGTATTTAGTCGAATACTAAATACTAAACACACAAATGTATTCAAATGCTATTCGAATACCAGCCAAATGTATTCCTAATGGGATTCAGAATACCGTGTAATCCAATAATACCCAACTCTGGTACTAGGTTATGGGTTTTAAAGATATTTAATCAGCTATAATATGTGTGTCAAAAATATGTGTATTGTGTCTTTTGCCTGTAATATGAAATAACTGGGGACCACGTATACGAAAACATATACCAGCTTCAAGAACTGCTCACGAGCAAAGAGAGTTGTTATTGTAGAATTGAATGCATGTCTCGCCGACTTTAAGCAGTCGGTGTCGCAAGAGAGGAAATTACACGGTAATAGTAATTACTTTTCAAACAATAATACCCATTATATTTTAAATGTAAATTGTTAACCTTATTGAAATAAATCAGAGATAAAAATAATGCTTTGCAATTTAATATTCATAGTTACGATACGAAAAATACCAAAAAATCATAATTTTAAAGTGACCTAAATTTTTTGTTTGTTAGTGTATATTTAAAGAATTTTGTATAGTTTAACACAAATAATATTTCTTTATTTACCTACTGGGTATATAGTCTCCTATTTTTTATTAAAAGCTGCCAGTTTATTGTCTTTTTAAATTTAAAATTATTATTCTATTCCCTCCCCATATCATGACAATGTGTAATATTTATTTAAAAGTTATATATAAAACCTTATACTGAAAAATATAAAAAAATTAAATATACCAACACTTAATAACATTTTTTTAATCCTTCTTATGTTTTTTGGTACAAATTCTATTTTCCAAACATGCCCATAGGAGATCTGCAAAAATGCATGGTAACAAAAATAACCACCATGAAACCTCTTGTGGTTATTTATGTTGCCTGTGAGAACGGCCCGAACAAGTTATACTTTTATTTTTGATGTTAGGCCTTAAGACACTAATGATTACTATAATACACGGTCTATCTTGATCGTAACCTCTCATAATTTACCAATTTTATTAGATTTTAATTATATAAGTGCCGCTTTTTATCGTCAAATCGGTTAGCAGTTATTAAAATATATTGCCTTATTAAAATGTATATTGCAAGTGGTAAAATACTTTACTTTAATATAAATTCTGTCGCTTAACCTACTAATATGTTAAATGATACAACCTACCCGTACAATTTTAAAGATCAGCTGCATCTACATTGCTCATAGATACATAATTTTTATTCCTGTAAATTTTTTGCCTAAAAATCACTTTAATGCAACAATAAGAAATCTAAATAAGAATTTTAAAACAACAGTATTTCATATAAAGAGTGTCCAGTAACTGCCCTGACAAACTTTAAGGGCCGATTCTTTAATATTATTATTATTTAATGTTATTTATTAGGCAACATAATACCATACATATATATATATATATATATATATATATGTATATATATATATATATATATATATATATATATATATATATATATATATATATATATATATATATATATATATATATATATTACAAAGTATTTTACTCCCTTTAAAGACAGTCAAAAGAAAACATCCTGCTTTTCTATGCTATCCACCACGACTCTCTCCCCAGACCGGTTTCGCCTGCCTTACAAGAACTCATCAGTGAGGCTGTATCGAGGAGTGATGGTAAACAGCATACAAAATCAGCGTCTACTTATTTCATCATTTTAATTTTTTTATTTTCATAAAAATTACTTTAAATTCGGCAAGTTATAACTCACAAAAAAATACCATATGTGTCTATTATATAACCGTTAAGTGATTTTTATTATTATTTTATTAATAGTTCTATGCAAAACCTTAAAAACCACTCTAACGGAAATAATATTAAATTAACACAATAATTTCACGTATTATCGTTATTTACTTTATATTTAAGCAACCTTGGCTAAATACAAGAAATGTTCTTAATTCAGTCAATTTTAGACCTAAGTTTTTTTTTATATTTCATCATTAGATAAGAGCAACATATGGTTAATTATACACCAGTGACTTATGTCACTTGTGACACAAATGTCATACTATTTTCGAGGTTGATAAACCAATAAGCTTTAAATTTTAATTATTTTTAATTTAAATATAAGTTAATTTTTTATTTTTATTTTTTAAATTAATTTTAACTTGACAAAGAAACGTCGTTTTTTTAATTAGAATTTTTTTAGGTTTTTCGAGGGGTTTTTCTTTATTTTGTATTAAGCGATCGGCCAGTTTACAGGGGTCAATAGGGTTAAACAGGGTCAGCGCAGCGGTCCCGTTCTTTCCAGATAGATTTTGACGTGTACCTAATAAAAACGACCATTTAAATGGTAAGGGCCAAAAGTTTGAAATAAATTCGATTAAAATTTAACGAATTATTTTTACGAAAACGCTCGGACATGTCAATTTTTGATTTGGGAGAAAAAATGTTTTGCCACTTTCATCCCCTGTACTGTAACCATCAGGAAGCAGGGATGAGACTCACCTCCAAAATTTTAAATAGAAAAAGGGTGAGGTAAGGGAGTGATTTACCCTTAAATTTTAGGGGTGAGTCACACCCTCGATTAATATCTCATTTGAATGATCGTTTAACCGTTATCATATTTCCTTAGTTAAAAATAGCTTGCTTTTACAGATCATTTAATACATACATTAAAAAAATTAAAATTAAAATTTTAACTAGCCGTCATATCATCGGATATAATAGCAGATACTTCAAACTTGGCAGTTGTAATCAGGGTCAGGAAACCTTAAAGATAAGGTATCACTCGATCCCTCTTTCTATTTAATATTTCGGGGTGAGTCTTATTCCTGCTAGAGGGTTGCTGTTCAGGGGGTGAAGGTAGCAAAAAAAAACGTGTCCCCCTGAAAATCAAAATCTGACTTGTCCGACCGTTTTGCTGAAAAACTATTTGTTCAATTTAATTTGATTTATTTCAGACTTTTGGCCCGCACTGTATGTAATTTAGATAAAGTCCTCACCTCTTTTTTTTACGTTTTATCAGTCGTATTCAAATTCTTTCAATAAAAACGGTATTTTGAATGCAAAATCCCGAATACTGACTAAAAAGTACTTTCTTCCGAATACCGAATACCAAACACACGGATCTATTGAAATGCTATTCAAATACCAGCCAAATGTCCAGTATAGTTCCTTCACTCACGGTTCCCAACAGAGAAACTCGTGCTTCCGCGCGTATGCATCCCTATACGGTCCAACTGGACAGGCCCCGAACTTCCCACTTTGTTCGTTCTTTTATCCCCAGAGTTTCTAGAATGTGGAACCTGCTGCCCGCGGAGGTCTTTTCTTTTCCCCCAAATCTTCAAGTATTTAAATCCCGTGTCAACAAACTCCCTCTTACTACGCTTAAGACACCCACGGTACGTTAGTATTTAGGCTGTTAGTCTTCGTGGTTTGTTCAAAGATAAAAAAATGTATTCCGAATACAATTCATAATACTGAGTATTTGAATTCTACCCAAGTACCTAAGTGGTTAGTAATTAGATGTTTAACCTTTATGAACTTATCACAAGATAAAAAAATACCTTTTCATTAAAATAAATGTCTTAAGACAAGATAAATTAAAAATGTTTTAGAATTATCTGTAACTAGGAATAAGCTAATAAAAATTTATTCATAAACATCTACTTAAATTTTTAATGTAACACGTTAAACACCATTGCATTCCACAAAGAACATTTCCGAAGACCACGTAGCTCCCTAGAGAGATCTATTCGCAGTCTGCCAAACGGATGTTGAGAAAACAACAAATACCATGACCTTATCATACTGTTTTGATTGGCATCAAGTGCTTACTAATCGACTAATGCAATAAAATAGGCAAGAACTACGGCAAAAATTTCAAGTCGAACATGACCACTAATGGAACCGCCAAGACAGTTTTTTACTAAATCCCGGGCAGCCTAGGGACCGCTAAGATAAAAATTTAGAAACCCAAAACTATTTTTTTAGCATGACTGCTTTACCCGTGCTTTTGTAACTACAGATTCATAGAATACACTTTGTTTCAGATGTGGTGAATGTTTTTCACATTACCTGACGT
Source organism: Listronotus bonariensis (assembly GCA_014170235.1). Taxonomy (NCBI): domain Eukaryota; kingdom Metazoa; phylum Arthropoda; class Insecta; order Coleoptera; family Curculionidae; genus Listronotus; species Listronotus bonariensis. Next base: position 194,197 of record JACEGR010000223.1, on the reverse strand, counting down.
CATTAATTAAAACAAAAGAAAAATTTTGACTTTTTAATTTAGACGTTAAACTATATATAAATATATATATATATATATATATATATATATATATATATATATATATATATATATATATATATATATTAAACTACTTTATTTAATTTATAAAATATAAAACTTTAAACTTAACATCTTCAAAATAAGATCTTGTTCGGCTTCTGTATATCGTTGCGGCATATTTGATAATAACAACCTATATTAGAAATACTCTTCACAGTAATCGTATATTAAAATCACAAAATAGCACTTAACATTCAAAATTGTTTTGAATAACTTACGCAGCACAAGTAATTTACAGGATAAGCAGAGGTTCATAGTACAACAAAATAGGTCTGGATGGTTGGTTAGCTCGAAACATAAGTACTATATTTTATAATTTTCCTATTTACTCAAGTTTTACATAAAAATTAATAAAACTATTTGAGATGTGTAAAATATCCAAAATTATTACAATTCTTGACATTGGATTGTTTACTAACTGTTTCTCTCAGACTTACGTAACGACAACTTAAATACGAGAGGTGTACTAGAAAGAATTAAAACATTAAAACTTTATTTTAGAGCATTTGGCACAAAAACGCATAATTCGCCTGATATTTGGCTCCATTAGAGTCCTGTAGATCCACGTTTAGGGACAATAATATTTTAACTTTTTTATTGTGTATATATTTTAAAGTGTGTGCTTGGACGGGATCATAATTATAACACGCGTAATGGTCATGTTCTCAAAGCATCCCTATCCATAGAACTTCATTTTTCAAAAGGTCTCCGATGTATAATTTTATTCTTTGTTACAATAAGTTACCAGAAAGGATAAAAGGTATTACCTCATTTGAAACGTTTAAAGTGAAACTAAACGTTTTCTTGTACAAAAAGGCTTTTACTCTTTAAGTGAATACGTTGAGTCTTTATTTTTTAACTAATTTATGAATGTGGTCTCTTAATTTTGTGTAATTTTGCCAACATGAGTGCAAACTATGTGTGAGTAAGTGTTTATATACAACTTTATAATGTTCAATTTTTTCAATCATTTTTATTCTTGTTTTAATTATATGGGTAGACTTTATAGGGTTTTTATTCGATTTTAAAAGTTTTTAACTTTATTTTAAGAATGTGTATTTTAATTTTAGTTTGTGTTTTTTACTTATTTTATTTATACATATTATGGATATCTGACAAATGTTATTTAACATTATTGTTTGGTACATTGTATTACTTATTTATTGTACATTATTTATTTGACGAAACCGATACTGTTAATCAGTCCTATGGCTAATAAACAATTTCATTTCATTTCATTTCAAAAATGTTTCATTTATAAAATAATTTAAAGAAGGTAAAAATTTATTTTTCTTTTTATCCAGGAATCTAGGAGCTAAAACTTTAATTATACTCCTTATAAAACCCGTTTTGATTCCCAAAATCCGCAAAACGAAATATTTTGTATAGTAATTATTTAAACCTTTTGTTAAAAAAATCTTGATAAAAAATTTAAAAACATTGATGAAAAAAAATACATTTATATTTTATTTAACTGGATGGGGAACATTTTATGCTGATTCATTATTTTTTTTTTTTAAAGAAAACATTAATTTGTGTAAAAATTTACAATTTTTGCTGTTTTGACTTCAACTAAAGATTTAAAATTATTGGTAATATGTTTGTTTACTTATATTTAAAATATTAACTTGTATTTCCTATTTTAAATTGATTCGACATTTTTTACTGTCAAATATTTAATTTATTTAAAAGTTCAAGGAGCCAACCGGTTATAGGTACATTATACATGGTGTTTATAAACTAAACGTTCAAGTGCCAAATTTTTAAAAACCAATATTATTAAGAATATATTAAACAAAAAAAAAATACCCACAAATTAGAATAGAAATAGAATTACAATTGGTCAAATAATTTTACTTATGGAAAAAGGTTGTATTGAAATTAAATCTTATGGACAAAGTCTTTTGGAACTTTAGTCTTCAAGTAACTGGTTAGTTTAGTGGCGCGCTTGTGGCTGCTCCGGTTGTATCGGCAAGCGTCGATCTCCCGAGTTAAGCAGTGAAGTGCGCGCCCATAACTTGAATGGGTGACCGGCATTGTGGGTTTTGGGCAACGGCACGCGGTGTTCTGCTCGGGGGTGAACAAACGGACCGAGCAACAACCATCCAAGTTATGGAATGAATGGTGTGTGAATGGGAAGGAGTAGGGGTCAAGGTACAATAAGCCTTCAGGCTGCAGTGCACCACCTAGGAGGGCGGTCGTCGGGCCTGGGTGGGATGACCCCGAAAGGGCGAAAAAAAAACTGGTTAGTTATAGTAATTTTGCTTTTTTACTGAAAGTACTTAAACTACATTTACTTAGGTTTATTCACAATACTGAAAAAGATGTTTAAAAGAGAAAATATTTTGGGGTACACAAAATGGACGCTACTTCAAATTCAAACATAGTATGGTATTTTATTACAGTTACTCTGTCTACATGTCGAAATGTCTGAATGGTGTGGTCAATAAATTTACATGGAATATACTGCAAATATATTCCTTTACCTGTCTTTTCATTAATTCTTGATAAAATTAAAAAAAATTAAATGTAGCAATTTACCTTTTACATTTTTTTTTAAGTGGTTTTTAATGAGACACTAAAAACTTTAAGAGAAAAAATTACTTTTTGCTATTAGCCTGGACGCCAGTACAGTATCATAAAGACTGTTTTACAAGAAGATATTGTTGGTTTTTAAAAAGTATAAGGATCTACCGTGTATGGTAATATATATTATTGAAGAATGTTTTGTAGTTTGGCGGATTCATTTAATGGATGGTATTTATTTGGGTACACGCCAAAATAAAATTAAAAGTACTAAAAAACCAAAAAAATTTAAACAAGTAAAAAGATAATTAAAAATCGACGTTTTGGTGGCAAATCTGCCACCGTTGTCAAGACAAATGGAATTAAAATAATAAAAATAAGAACTTACTATTATTTAGATTTTAAAATTAAAAATTTTTATGTTTTTCTAGGATATTCTGAAAACTTTGACATTAAATGTCAAAACATGTTTGTTTGGTTATAGTGTCATAGTGACATAGATAACTGGTTGCTGGTGTATTGATTGTTTATTTTACAAAAAAGGTGAATAGTTAGTTAATTTTTAGTCTTCCTGAAGATACTTCAGTATCAAGCAAAGGCAACCAAGTGTTATTTAAATTAGCTGAAATTGATGCTACACAATTATCTTTATTTAATAATATATACACACTTTCTTTGATTTTGCGTTTTTAGAACAAGTTTCCTTTGCTAAAATGCTCGAAGCATCCCAGTTTATTTTATGATTGTTATCAAATGCGTGTTGGCAGATTTTTGATTTATGAAATTCTGTATTTTTAATGTATGATCTGTGTTCTTTTATGCGTTTGGCTAATGGTCTACAAGTTTCACCTATATAAAACTTATTGCATTCGCAAGGTATTTTATAAATGACATTTTTGTATTTTCATCTAAGTTGTATGGTTTTGTTTTTGTTAATTGAGATCTTATATATTATTACATACACGGTAGATCCTTATACTTTTTAAAAACGTGTTAAAATCACTATTAATTACGACCCTATTATTTGACTCCCTAATGCAAAGAAGGTGGAAACATACTATTTAAACTAGTAAAGTACAGAAAGTTTATTTTTGATGACGTAATAATTAAATATTTAAGTATTTACTAATTAAAACTAGAAACGCATTTTTGGTGTAAGGCATAACATTCTAAAACATAATTTAAAAAGAATTTAAAATATTATGTACAATATAAATTATTAATATACTCGTACATCTTTTAAAACTACTACAAATAGGAATATTAATAAAATAATACCGCATTTCACGGTGCGGTAAAGCATAAAATTTAAAAACATATTTTTAGGAACCAATTTAAATATCTTTACATTCAAAACGAGCACGATCGCGTTTGCTAATCGCGGGAAAATAATTTTAATTTTTGCTTTGCTTCTAAGATTTTTTTTATTTTCAAATTAAATATTTTAAAGTTCGTCCAAAACCGTAACGAAGTACCGACGAAAACCAGCAAGAATTTTTAGACATTCATGATGGTATTCATTTTCGCTCTGTGCAAGGTAATGTCCAAATTATTAGTTACGCATCCATGATTACGTTAGTTACTTACATTACTTCTTATAATTTGTTACGGTACTTTGTTTCTGTATGCCTAAAAATGTGTTAATACAAACTGTGGTAGGTACATCTTAATCGAACGTCAAGTCAAATTTACCCCCTCCCCAAAAAAAAACGTTTTTACCTTTTATCTATCAAAAGAAACAAAAACAACAATTTATTTGAGTAATTCTGTACTTTCCGAAACAGTAATTGAATTTTTATTATGTCTTAGGATTTTACAGGACAAAAGTTGGATTTTTATACGGAACAACCTAAATATTGGATGGTATTTATTTGGGTACACGCCAAAATAAAATTAAAAGTACTAAAAAACCAAAAAAAATTTAAACAAGTAAAAAGATAATTAATAATCGACGTTTCGGTGGCAAATCTGCCACCGTTGTCAAGACAAATGGAATAAAAATAAAAACTTACTATTATTTAGGTTTTAAAATTAAAAATTTTTATGTTTTTCTAGGATATTCTGAAAACTTTGACATTAAATGTCAAAACATGTTTGTTTGGTTATAGTGTCATAGTGACATAGATAACTGGTTGCTGGTGTATTGATTGTTTATTTTACAAAAAGGTGAATAGTTAGTTAATTTTTAGTCTTCCTGAAGATACTTTAGTATCAAGCAAAGGCAACCAAGTGTTATTTAAATTAACTGAAATTAATGCTACACAATTATCTTTATTTAATAATATATACGCACTTTCTTTGATTTTGCGTTTTTTAGAACAAGTTTCCTTTGCTAAAATGCTCGAAGCATCCCAGTTTATTCTATGATTGTTATCAAATGCGTGTTGGCAGATTTTTGATTTATGAAATTCTGTGGTTTTAATGTATGATCTGTGTTCTTTTATGCGTTTGGCTAATGGTCTACAAGTTTCACCTATATAAAACTTATTGCATTCGCAAGGTATTTTATAAATGACATTTTTGTATTTTCATTTAAGTTGTATGGTTTTGTTTTTGTTAATTGAGATCTGATTGTGTTTTATGTTTTAAAGATTGTGCGAATATTAAATTTATGCCCCATTCGTTGAATTTTATTTGATAGTCCGGGAATGTATGGTAAAAATAAATTTGTAATAGGTCTATTTTGATTTTGTCTTATAACTGGAGTTTCAAATTCAAGGAAACTTTTTCTAAAAAACGCAAAATCAAAGAAAGTGCGTATATATTATTAAATAAAGATAATTGTGTAGCATCAATTTCAGTTAATTTAAATAACACTTGCCTTTGCTTGATACTAAAGTATCTTCAGGAAAACTAAAAATTAACTAACTATTCACCTTTTTTGTAAAATAAACAATCAATACACCAGCAACCAGTTATCTATGTCACTATGAAACTATAACCAAACAAACATGTTTTGACATTTAATGTCAAAGTTTTCAGAATATCCTAGAAAAACATAAAAATTTTGAATTTTAAAACCTAAATAATAGTAAGTTTTTATTTTTATTCCATTTGTCTTGACAACGGTGGCAGATTTGCCACCGAAACGTCGATTATTAATTATCTTTTTACTTGTTTAAATTTTTTTGGTTTTTTAGTACTTTTAATTTTATTTTGGCGTGTACCCAAATAAATACCATCCACCAAACTACAGAACATATCTTCAACCTAAATATTATTTACTAATAAAGAGATCTTTTTAAATGCTTCAAAAAATACCATATTTTACATATATGTCTCAATTAGTTCCGGAAATATGGCCATCCGAATCTGAACAATATTTTTAATTCTCATTAGAAACGTAATTTTAGATCCCCTGAACTTTTTGATGTTTTAACGTATAAAAGAAAAAAAAACACGTTTTTAATGGGTTCATTTTGTAGTATCCGTGTCTTTCATCAGAATGCTATTATTTTTAAGATATACAGGGTTCGACAAAAAGTATGAATTTTTAAAAGGGATCACCGTGTATATAAAAACACTATTAAAAAGAATTCAAAGTACGTTACAAAAATACCATATTTATTTTGTCTGTATTTAATAGTTTTGGAAATTTGCCTTTTTTTATTATTATTGCCGTAATATACACTATCGGGGAAAAGTAGAGCAACACTTTGATAAAATTTACATATCCCGATTTTATAATACTAAATGTAAGATATCGCTTTTAAATACATTGTGTTTTAAAACATCAAAGTAGGCTGCTGTCATCGGCGACAACGGCGCTTTGGATGATCAAGCCAGATCATGTCATTTTGTCATAAAGTTTTAACTGTAAATAAGTAATGCGTCAAAAGTAAAGCAACATTTTAATTAATTCATCAAATGATAAGTTTTCGGTGAAAGTAGAGACAAAAATAGTTTTGTAAAATTAGTTTTTTTATATTTTGAACATTTTTGTGCTGAATTAATTATGCCGAGAGGTATTCTAATTTCAAAAGACTTAAAGCAGAGAGTTGTGAATGCTTTCAGGGAAGGTAAAAAGCAAGCCCATATATCAAGACAATTTGATTTACCCAGTTACAGTGTATCTAAAATAATTTCATCCTATAATGAAAGGAGGCATTTAGAGAATCTACCAAAATCGGGAAGACCAAGGAAAACATCAATATGGACCGACAGACGTATTAAAAGAATTTCTCAAAATGATCCTTGGAAGTCTGCACCTAGAATTATTGCTGAAGTTCCAGGAATTATGGTTGGTCCACGGACTGTTCAGAGAAGGTTGGTAGAGGCAAAGTTGTTTAGTAGACGCCCCGCTAAAAAGCCGCTAGTTTCGGGAAGAAATAGAGCAGCAAGACTTGCATTTGCACATCGGCATTTAAACTGGACAGTAGACGATTGGAAAAAAGTTCTTTTTAGTGACGAAACGCGATATAAAATTTTTAATTCCGATGGAATGAAACGTGTGCGGCGACCAATAAATAGCAGGTTTAATCCTAAGCACGTAAGACCAACAGTTTCTCGTGGAAAGAGGTAGGCCCTATACACTTTATTAATGAAAATATGGATCGATTTATTTATAGGGATGTAATTGAAAATGTCATGCTCCCTTATGCAGAGTGGGAAATGCCACTGCGTTTTACGTTTCAGCAGGATAACGATCCAAAACACTCTTCGCGAATTGTTCAAGAGTGGTTTCGAGAAAACAATGTTCGAGTTTTGGAGTGGCCGGCACAATCCCCCGACCTCAACCCAATTGAGAACTTGTGGGAAGAAGTAGAACGTCGTATTCGAACACAAATGTTTCCGAATAAACAATCGTTGATAGATAAAATCCGCCAAGTTTGGACAACATTATTCAAAATTTGATTGCCTCAATGACGCGACGTTGCCAGCAAGTAATAAATAATAATGGATATTCTATTAACTATTAACATAATACTTTTTGTAATTATTATAATTAAATTTGTTGTCTTTGTTGTAATATCTAAAATAAAAAATTGTTGAATACAATTTGTTGCTTTACTTTTGTCGCACTGATTTTCGTCAATATTTATAATAATAAATATATTTTATCTAAAATTTATCATAATGTTGTGAAGTATTCCTTTAATCTTAGAGATAATACTTCTTCATTAAACATATTCAGAAATCACCTGAGAACTTTTTTTGTCGAAACAAAAAAACACTTTGTTGCTCTACTTTTGTCCGATAGTGTATATGTACCCAATTAAACTATATACATTCTTCACATTTGAATGACCATATTTTCAAAACTAATAAAGATTAAAACATCAAATTCGTTTTTTTTAAGCTCTTTAAAAGCTCTTTTTATTGATGATATGAAAATACAGGGTGTGCCATTAAAAAAAAAATGTTTCTAGTCGTACCCTGTATGTCTTAAGAAATAAGAAAAAAGTTGAAGAAGTGTAAATTTATTAAATGACTGTACAAAAAAATTGGTTGGGTCTAATAAATCCATGACTTCAGGCCTAAAATTCCCAAGGCATCTCCTTTGATAACGGCAGATTGTAAAAATGAATACTAAAATTACGTTCTTTTGTTGAAAAAGAAAAACAAATTCATCGTTACCAAAAATGTTTATTTTATTGCTAAACTTAAATAAAACAACCTAATATTTCGCAAAAATTATTTTAAATTATAAATTGTATGTCAAAATAATTATATAGAAACGGTGAATCCTTGTATAAACATATAATTTTTTAATACAAAAAGTAATTTTTTGTCAAGGCGTCTCGAGTCAATGACAATGGCACTTTAATGATAATTGTCTAGTATTAACGTATAAAAATAAATTTGACCTAAACATTTAAATTACGTTTCTTAGTATTATATAAAATTAAAGCATAAAAATAGATTTTGTTTTTAGGATTTTATTTATTATTTTTGTATTAAAATACGAAAACAAAACAGGACAGCAATAATGTAAAACAAGATATTAATACAAAAATTATTTATGTGTTGATAAACTTACTATGGATAAAGGTTTTGGGTTAATGAAAGACGCTTTTTAACACGCTTTTATTAGCTTGGGTTGTATCTATCTATCTATCTATGTAACGGAATCTTTGAGCCTAATTTTTACCAACTCCCAGCGATTCAATTTCTTTGAAACTTTGTACACGTATCAAGGACCGATGACAATGCAATAATTTAAAAACAGTATTCCGTTATCCTGATTAGGACCGCCAGGATAAATAAATTCCTTTACAGATCCTCTGTGTCCTAATACTACTCTTGACAAAATGGCGAAGGAATTTTTTAGTGAATAAACTGGAGCATTTATTTTTTAAAAAACTAATTGATATAACGAACTAAAAAATGAAAAATAAATAATAGTTAAAAAAAACACGCTTTTATATGCAACCGAACTAAAAATTAGAAAATAATTTTTCATTACAAAGAGTTTGTCACTTCAGAATAAAAGCGTGGGGTGCTTAATATATTAAATGTTATAATTATTCTATTTGCAAATATCTATGAGGAAAAAGAAGTTATGAAAAAATAGTAAAATGCACCCCACGCTTTTTACTCTGAAGTGACAAACTCTTTGTAATGAAAAATTATTTTCTAATTTTTAGTTCGGTTGCATATAAAAGCGTGTTTTTTAGTTTTTTTAAACTATTATTTATTCAGATAGTATAAACTGTAGGCATGGCACTATGGGATAAAAATGAAATTTTTTGGCCAAAATTCTGAAACTTACCAAACTAACTTAATTTAGGTGTTCTTTACTGAAAAAATATTTTAAAAAATATCATGCAATATTACAGGTGGTTTTTGGGGAACTGTGGTACCGAGTGTCAAATTATAATTTTAAACCCCATTAACTTTATTATTTTATAGTGTATAAAATAAACTAAAATATTAGCTTATTAAGGTAATTCTGTAATTTTCCCATCAGAAATCCGATTTCACTTTTTTATATGATATATAGGGTAGGACAATAAGTATGATTTTTTATAATGAAAAACCCTATATATAATAACACCACTATAAAGATCTTTTGGAAAGCGTTTAAAAAATACGACATTTTATATGTTATATGTCTATCTTAATTAGTTATGGAAATATGACCATCCAAATCAGAAGAATATTTTTTAATTTTCAATAGAAGCGCAATAAATTTACATCTCCCTATTTTTTTTTATTTTTTAACTTATAAAATAACTAATAAAAACACTGTTTTGTTGGGTCCATCCTGTAGTATACGTATCTTTCACCAAAATGCTTTTATCTTTTAAGATATACAGAGTAGGACAAATATATTATTTTTTTAATGTAGTTTGGAGGATCTGCTTTAAAACTCATAGCATGAGCCATTAAAATTTCAAAGTTGCTTTTTGGCCAAAATAATGGATGTCTATCCCATAGTGCATGACAGTGGCACGACTTATTGCTCTGTCAGAAGGTACTAGTTAGGCACAAAAAAATTGTTTAACTGCCACTAACCAGAACTAACCAGAAATCATGAAAATATCTATAAACAGGCCATAAAGCTTACCGCTGAACAAGAAGAGATTTTTTTATTATAGTTCATTTTACGATCTAAGAAAGTAACTTAGGCTTGGAATGCAATAAAACCATAAAACTTCTCAGATTTATTGTGCAGGGTTGCCCTATACATAATAGAAAAAAGGTGTACTAATTCTTAAAGTGGGTTGGGAATAAAATAAACAAACAATACCTTGCAGTAATTATCTCATCTGAGGTCAAATCACTTTCTTAGATCGTGAAAAGAACTATACTTGTATGTAGAAGTAGAAACTACACACGAAGTTCGATAATATTTTTGAACTCATATTTGGTTATTCTCATACCTTAACCTTTGATACAGCTATTTTATATTCACTTAAATGTTATTTTTAATCTTTTGTTTTGGCGTATTAAAACACTGTTCTATATTTGTTCACGGCGTGGCTGCTAACAAATATAGCCTTGTAAAATATAATGTTGTTGCTTGCAAGACATTTTTTTAGTTTACAACCTTTCACATTTCTTGTGTAAGTAAAATAATCTATGTAGGTAACCAATATTATTTTGTTTTCTATAGGTCCGACATTAAATTTAGATTTTGGTGTAGAATGGTTCTTCAAAGAGCTACGTAATTGTCCACTGGTAAACATAATCCTTTTGTGTCCATGGTTATTTCATAATATATCTATAAACTTTATACTCAATAAAAAGTTGAAAATATAGAAAAAAATCATTGCTTTTTTTCCAACTTACCCAGTTGACCGATTGGATTAAAGTAAATTAACTAGTGTAAATAATCCTTATTGTCATTAACTTTTGAACACATCAAATATGTGTTATTTTTAAAGTATTTAATTAAATGTAAGGAACTAACATAAAAGTAACAGTTTTTTAGTTTTATTAGACCTGAATTTAAATGTATCTTTAAAATTATGTTGATGTTGAGGAGCTAAATATGGGCCAAGTATAGTAGCAATTACTGATCCTAAAATTTTAAATTCTTCATAAGTATTCCGGTACCTTTAACCAAATAATAAGAGCTATTACTAATTATTTAATCGTTACTAGCTTTCAAAAATTAATATGTTTTTCGAATCTTAAATTTTTAATTTTGAGCCGCCTACAACATTTTTTTGTCCTTGAATGTCTTTATTTAATACAGAACTTCTTTAATCTTGCTTACCAATTAATTAATCATGCTGGCAAATGTTGACCATTTTGTGATTAATTGCATTCTTTTGATTAAGCTGTGTATGATTTACTTGAGGCGCTAAAATTTTTTCGATTACCTTGATATTTTAAACACCCTGTAAAAGTTGGTGTATGGATGACCAAATTGTCACACTTACTGACCATTTCGAAGCTGTTTTTCAAACCTCAAATTTTATATTTTGGGCCGCTAAATAAAATCTGTATTATAAGCAAATCATGTTTTTTTTTTTTTTAATGACTGGGGTTAAATAAAATTCTTATATTTTAAAGCTGTCACTTTTTTTTAAGCTGGTTTTATACTTATTACACTTCTTGTCAATTAGGTTTGATACAATTTATTTGAAGACAGAAGTTTTGACAAACTTCTTTGATGCAAATATCAGGGTAAAAACCAAACATCACACCCATCACGATAAAGGTTAAGTAGTTATCCTAATTGCCAACTGTCAATTTTTAATTCACTGGGTTGGTAGTTTTAAAATTTTGCATCAAATATTTAATGAAAAATAGAACGTGTTTTAATCCCTCAAACAAATTTGACGACCTTAAATTTCTTTAATACACAATTTTATGTTTTTATTATTAAATTTATTCAAGGTAAACTTGGTCCAGCTTATTTGACCAGAAGTTTGATAAGTGTTAAACCAGCTTATAAGAAATTATTTGACAAGTAAGGTTGCCAAGTGGGGAGATTATTTAGTTCCGCACTGATCTTTTAGTTTTCCATAAAAGGTAAATACTTTATTTTAATAAGCACATTCCAAAGTTTTCCTGAAAATCTTTATATAAACACTCAATAAAAACCACAACAAAAACTAAACACCACGAAATCACCACAAAATTGAGATTAAGTGGTTGCTGTCTATTTTTAATCCATTATGTTGGTAGTTTTGCATCAAATATTTAAAGAAAAATAATCCTTTTTTAATTCTTTCAAAAGAAATTGACAAGGCAACCTTAAATTTTATTGATATCCAATTTTCTGTTTTACACTGTCAAAGTTCTTTAGGGCTATTCGTCTCATTAATGATCCTTTCCTTACAGAAAGGCTACCCGTTCTTGCCCATCGTCGGGCTGTGGGGGATTTATCGCTTTTTTATAGGTACTTTCATGGCTTCTGCTCTGAAAAATTGTCCAGTATAGTTCCTCCACTCACAGTTCCCAACAGAGAAACACGTGGTACCGCGCGTATGTATCCCTATACAGTCCAATTGGACGGGCCTCAAAGTTCCCACTTTTTTCGTTCTTTTATTCCTAGAGTTTCTAGAATGTGGAACCTGCTGCCCGCGGAAGTATTTCCTTTCCCCCAAATCTTTAAGTATTTAAGTCCCGTGTCAACAAACTCCCTTTTACCTCGCTTAAGACACCCACGGTACGTTAGTATTGAGGCTTTTAGCTTTCGTGGTTTGTCCAAATTAAAAAAAAATGTAAACTAGGTCCAACTTATTTGACAAGCAATTTGATAAGTGTAAAACCAGCTTTACACGGAAAGTACGTGTAAGTAATCGTAAAATAATATCTTTTAAATAGTGTAACTCTATATTAGAAACAGTTAAAGAGGTGTCCGTTATGTATTGTATAATAGGCCGGTATCCGAAAACATTAAAACCCTGGGAATAAAATAACAACTACGTAATGTAGGCCAAGCGAACAAAGACGGTAATCTAAATATTCATTTTCTTGAACATACGTTCGTAGGTACTTTCAAAAAAATCGTATCTATTTTATGAATTGAACTGTTAGCTTGCGTTTAATTATAAAATTATTGTCTGTGTTTTTTTAATAAAATTTAATTGTTACAACAAAAAGGGAAAATAGGCTCGTTAACTACAGATTTTATTTAAAAAAATCTGTGTTAGTAATAGTAAAAGAATTCTTTATTTTATTAAAAAATTACAATTTTTTTTTCTTTTAGACTTGCCTTCTTCACCAGTAAATCTGTAACTAAAATCTCACTATAAAAACTTTGTTTGTTTATCAGTTCGATTCCCAGCGGGGAGACATATTTAGGTAGTAGTTATTTAAAAATAACGACCGTGGTGGCACTACCGCGTTGTATAAAAGGTGCTGTGAAATGCAACTGCATGTTTCAGTGCTTGGACAACGTTGACGGAACAGGGGGAACGATGGATTAAACATCTAATAACCCGACACCCACGGTACTCTGGTATTTAGGCATAGACCTTCGTAGGATGTCAAAAAGATAAAAAAGTTCACTATTGGGTTTTTATCCAAAATTTTTGATATAATTTAAAAATTTTGTACCTAGCAAATATTCTATACAGGGTGTTTTCTAATTAAATGGTAATATTAAAGAAGGTGATTTTTGGGTTTATTTTAAGAAGAAAACTTTATATAAAGGTATGTCCTAAACGTCTTAACTTTTGAGATACAGGGTGTTAAAATTTTTAAAAAACCAATAAATTTCGAAAACACTTATTTTAATAAAAACTGGTATACCGAAAATAAACCTTATTTAACTAAGTATTTAATATTTTTGTTACATAATTGCTAATTAAAAATTATAAAACCTAATTTTTAAAAGAAAAGATCCCGCAATGCTTCTTTTATAATCTATAAATATGCAATTAAGTGAATTTATTGTTTTCTTTTAAACTAAACAAGATAGGGAAAAACATTAAAAGACATAAGAGCAGTATTTTTATTTGCTTTATTCTAAGAAAGCACAAACATTTTACACACATTTACACAGTCAGTGGCGTACCGTTTTTTTGTTGTAAATATTTCTTTAGTTGCCTCACGAGACGCCACTGGACTTTCTAAATGTAATTAAGTTAGTGATAAATTACCACCTTAATGTTATTTATAATATATAATAAATTAAACAAAATTGGATAAAGAATAGTTGGGATATTTAGGAAAAGATAAAAAGATTTGTATCTGAAAAGTTAAAACGTTTGGGACATACCTTCATATGAAGTTTTCTTTTCTAAATAAATCCAAAAATCACCTTCTTTAATATTGACATTCAATTAGAAAACACCCTGTATACTTACGGTTACAAAAAAAAATGTTTTAAATTCCTAGAGTCGGTAGTAATATGACAGAAGAGTAAGAGCCATTCACTTATCACTTATTTATTAAAAATAAGTCTTAGGGTTATTTTAAAATAGTTTTAGGCAAGAACCGTTCATTTCTTATAACCTATACTTTTTATCCTAGTAAGACTTTGTTATTTTATTAGAGACATTTTGCATCTCTTATTTTGCAATTCCGTTGTGGTTAAAGGTATTCTGAGACTGCGCAGTAACGCAAACATGATCCGGTATCGTTATTAACCATACCGGACTCCTTTAATTACGGATGAATACCGAAGAGCTTATCGTTATCGTTATCGTTATCGGTATTGGTAAACTGCGTGGTTGTCAAATTGTAAAATTTTTAATATCAATTATTTAAGAAGGTTGAAATTTTAATACCGTATTAATTAAAATATTATTGATACATAATGAATAATTAGCGAAAAATTCATAGCAGTAAGAAAAATAAAATAGTGTAAAAGAAATTAAAACGGACTTGCATTTTTAAGGATGGTTTAAATCAGTAATTAATTTACATGTTACAATCTGGCACACTTGTTTTTTGCTTATACTGTATTGTTTACATCTACTTTAAAAAACAAAATCAAGAGAACTGTTTGCATATATTAAAATATCAATTTATATCTTATAAAGAATAAAAGTAAATACTGATTTTTCGTTAACTTTAAAATCGGTGAACCACAGGCAAAAATAAGGATATGGGTCGAAAGCGCAGACGCAAGATAAATTTCTTAAAAGAGGTTGCAAAATATCTGTCTAAAACTGCTGCCGTAATCGTTATGTTTAATAACGATAACCATAAGGAGGCCGAAAATCGTCTGTTATTTTAAGAGGTGCAAAATGTCTCTATATTATGGAATAAAGTAAAAATTAACGGTTCTTCTCTCCCCTGTCAATTTTGAATTTTTTAATTTTGGACTATTCTGTATATGCAATTTTCTATTTAAATAATATGTGTTGTAAAGTGTTTTAAAAGAAACCAGAACTTTTATAAAGATTTGGATTTTATACAGGGTGTCCAGTTACTTTACCGACAAACTTTGAGGGCTGATTGTATAATGAAAAATAGAAAAAAAAACTTTATATTCTTGGTTTTTGAACTAAGGGGTGTCAAAAAATTTAAAAACTTTTTGTTGTTTTATTATACCTTTTTATTAATTCAAATATTTTTCTTGGCATCCAAGACACAACAAAACAAAATTAATTTTTACAAGTGTCGTTTATGAAGGGCTTAAGGTAAATATTTTTTTAAGGAAAAATGGTACGCGACTACATTTTTCTAATATTAAAATATTTTTAAAATTCTTAATTAGTTTGAAAGAAATTTAATCTCTTGACTTTTTTTATTTAATGTACGGTTTTCGCGTAAATAAATAAAAACCCTTTCTCAGCAGAAAACAGTCTTTAAATAAGAGAGGGTAAAATAAATAAATTTTATTGAATAAATATCTACCATCGTCCCTAAAGAAAAACTGAAACATTAAAATACAAGTAGGGAAGTGTGCTGGTCTATAAACAATCGCATTCTTTATATTTAAATTTTTTTTAATGTGGCTGACACAAAATTACATTGCTTTGACAACATCAAAACATATTATTCTAATAGACCAGGACAAAAAAATTATTTTGTTGTCCCTGTTTTTTTTTTTTGGACACGATGGAGATGGGGAGAAGGATTATCCTTAATTAATTATGTGTTTGTCGTTATTAAAATGTTTGTTTTTCTTAAGGATGGGGGACGCAAGTTACTATGGTTGTAGCTCACAGATGTACCACAGGTTATGCTTTAATAGGCACATAATCGTTTTTTTGCATGTATATTAAAAAAACTTTAAATTATTAATCAAAAGATTAATCAAGCGGAAATAACCTAAGAAAATAAAACATTAGTTATGCATAATACAATATCATCATCAATTATCTACGATTGACACTCCTTGTGAGCATTTAATTAAACAGATTAAAAAATTTAAATTGTATTAAACGAAACTGCTTAGAATACAAGACTTTTTAAATATCTGATATCTTTTCGTCATGATGGGTTAATGATCTTAGTAACACAACCGAGTAAAGTTGTGTAGACATAACGCCTTAATTCAAGCACCGAAAAAGTGACATGTCTACCTGCTCCTAAAGATAAGGGCCTGATATTGTGTTAACATCATTTTTTACGTCTACAGCGCGTGTTTAACTTCATTTTGAATTACCGGTTCTTTTGAAATTACTTCTGGCTGGGATAACTTGGCTTTGTGAAAAAACTTACCGAGAGATAGACATGTTACCTTTGTTTTTGATTAAAACTAATTTTGAAGCCGTCTTGGTAATTAGTCCTGATGTTTGGTTGTTGTATTATCTTGTATTATGAAGAAAGATCGAGTAAAAGAACAAAAGAAACGGTTTAATAAAAGAACGTTAACTGATCTATCTTACTTGTTGGGTAAATCAATGTTATTAGCAATAAAATATGGTAATAAAAAAATAAAGAAGCATTATGCGACTGTAACTTTCTCTCCTTTAATATATCTAAAACAAACGTTTTACACTTTAACTGCACTTTGAGTAATGTTTATTTGGGTGATCAGCTAATAGAGAGTAAAACTAGCACAAAGTTTTTGGGTATTACCTTAGATAATAATCTAAGGTTTGAGAGCCATATTGAGAATTTGGCAGGAAGGCTAACCAGGGGTTGCTATGCCATTCGCATAACTTTTAGGGAACTGGGGTTATCGGTTTCTAAGCAAGTATATTTTGCTCTTGTGGAGTCTCATTTAAGATATGGTTTGCCCTTTTGGGGTAGTTGCTCTAAAACTCTCATTACTTCAAGATTTTTAATTCAAAAGAGGGCTGTTAGATACATGTGCAATGCTAGTCCTAGAGAGTCATGCAAGCCACTTTTTAGCAGACATAAAATATTAAATTTACCATGTTTGTATATTCTGGAGTCTGTTTGTTTAGTTTTTAAAAGACAGGAAGAATATAGAAGAGAGGAGATGCCATATAACACTAGAAACTGTCATAATCTGGTGTTACCAATATCCTCTAGTACATTGGTGCGCAATTCTCTTCTGTACAATTCCAAAAAATGTTCAATCACTTACCTTTGTACATTAAATATCTATCAAATTATAAAAAATTTAGGAACCAACTTAAAAACCTACTGTTGGGCAAGATTATTATGATGTAAGTGAATATTTTTCGGACAGTTTGGAATTTTAAAAAATTTAATTTTTTAAATATTTTTTTATGTGTGATTCTTAAAAGTTTATAAATGATGTGTTTTTGTGTGTTTTACTTGTAAATATTTTAATTATTCGATTTTTTTCTCTTTGTCAACAAGAACTATTTATTTTCTTAAGAAAATAAAGAATATTTTTAATTTGAATTTTGAATATTCAAACCAGCTGTTACAATAGTACATAGTTTTGAAACACTGTTTTAAGGTTAGGGTTAAAATAAGTTTATACAGGCAATTCAGAACATTGTTCTAAAAATTAAGTCACTATTTCGGTTACGCCATGTTCAATAACTTACAATTGATAAAAATTATTGTCATTTTGATGACTTTTACCGGTAATAAAATTATAAACCAATAAAAAAAGAACCTTGGCATATCGTTAAAAGTGTATAAACCCAAAACATATTTTCAAAGTATGAAACACCGTAAAAATTTAAATCGTAAATTCGCCGCACCTATCATATCGCCTTTGGGTGTGTAGCATTCGCCCATAAGCGCCGTCTGTTTAATTGATCCACTCGGTTTAACACACGCATTGAAAATCAAAAACATATAACACACGCTGCTTAAATAAATCCATCTTACTTTCGTCTTTTTTCAGCAGGTACGAGATGCAAGGGACATCCGTTGTCAAATATCCTCGGCCGTTTTTGTGCTGATAGAGAAGTGACTCTTTAGTTATTTGAACGGTAGTTGCGACGTCGCGTCGTTGCGCACCAATTATTTTAAAGTTAATTAACCGGCAAGCTGTGAAACGGGGCGAACCTCGAGCTGCAACGCTTATGAGGTTCGCATTTATCCCGACGTCCAGATATCTTCGCTATATAGTACGGTGGCAGGTCGTTGTTCAAATCTGGAATCTGGAGCACCTTAGAGTAATAAAAACATAAAGTCGATGGATATGGATTTAAAATACTTTAGATAAATTATTAGAGAATATTTTTTAATAATAGCATTTTTGCACCTAAAAAGTTAATATCATTATGCAGTAGATAACTTGTTGGTGTAATAAAATATCTCTCAAATATATTAAATCACTAATTCAAAAAGAAAATAGTAGTTTCATGTTTAAAGTTTATTATCTATAGCCACGGCAACTTCAAAAAAGCTTGGATTTCTCTTTCGAGCCAAAAGGATTTTTCCCCTTCTAATTTATACACTTTATATGTGTCCCAAATCCGACGTCCCTTGGAATATTGTTCTCATATCTGGGGCATGGCGTCCCCCACAACCCTAAGCATTCTTGATTACATTCAAAGAAGAGCTATTCGTCTCATTAATGATCCTTCACTTACAGAAAGGCTTCCCTCTCTTGCACATCGTCAGGCTGTGGGGGATTTATCGCTTTTTATAGGTACTTCCATGGCTTCTGCTCTGAAGAATTGTCCAGTATAGTTCCTCCACTTACGGTTCCCAACAGAGAAACTCGTGGTTCCGCGTATCATCCCTATACGGTCCAACTGGACAGGCCCCAAACTTCCCACTTTGTTCGTTCTTTTATCCCTAGAGTTTCTAGGTTGTGGAACCTGCTGCCCGCGGAGGTCTTTCCTTTCCAGCCAAAGCTTCAAGTATTTAAGCCCCGTGTCAACAAACTCCCTCTTACCTCGCTTAAGACACCCACGGTACGTTAGTATTTAGGCTTTAAGCCTTCGTGGTTTGTCCAAAGATAAAAAAATATTTAAAAATAAGATAAAAAAATTACATAAGAAATAGTAAAATTATTATTGTATAGAAATCTTGTCTCATCGCAAACACTCTGTATTTATTAATATTATGGTTATTTTAAACTAATTTTTGTTTTATTTTTTTAGCGAAAATGAAGATAATTCTTCCGCTAGTCGTTTGGATATGGCTGCACTTCATAACGACAACGGTAAGTGTCATTTGTTCCTTCTTTAGCTCTGTTGGTAAAAATCACTGAACAGATTAATAACCTGCAAAAATACAGTACCTATACTTAACTGGTGTAACCAAGAGTTTACATACATATCCGCCTTTTTAGGGCAAGTAAATTTTTACAGTTTATGTAAAGTAGTTTAAAGGATAATTTTAATAATGTCTCTTATAAACAACTGAACATATATATTTTTTTAGTCATATAAAAATGTATTTTAACTCAAGACCGTACGAAAAATTTTCAATGTTTTTAATCTAAATATGCTATTGGCCCATAGAGAAACACTTTAGTAAGAATTTTTGGTAATTTTCTCGAAAGTGGGGCTTCGCCGAATTTGACGAAATTTGGTATACGAGAGTTTTTGGGGCGCTGCTCACGCATCTAAAAGAATTTTTAGTCGGACACGTTTCATTTTCGAGATATCCATCATCAAAGTTGAAAAACAAACTAGCCTCATTTACACTATATTTATTCAGACACGTTTCATTTTTGAGATATCCATACTCAAAGTTAAAAAACAAACTAGCCTCATTTTCACTATATTTCCTCTTCTTTTTGCACACAATTATTCCTGATTTGTGTGCCACAGAATATTTGCTTTTCACCTTGTAAAGCGTTTTTCTATATATTTTAAACATTTTATTAAATAAATTTCAAAGGTTCACTTTACAAACGCGGCAACCATGTATACATAACGCCGCCATAGACTCCTGCGGTGTAAATGATTAAAAGTAATGCTATCGCAATTTATTTGCAAAAACCGTGTAAAATACGGGGTTTTAAATAATAAAAATTAAATATCATGTGCCACTTTAGCTTTATATCAAGAATTATGTGCAAAAAAGAAAGAAAAAATGTAGTGAAAATAAGATTTGTTTGATATTTAAGTTTGATGATGGATGTTTTGAAAACGAAACGTTTCCGACTAAAAATTCAGATTCGTGATCACCGCCCTAAAAAACCCCCGTATACCAAATTTGGCCAAAATCGGAGTTGCCCACACGAGACATTTACCGATTATTATTTTGAACTTTACTAAAAAAAAGTTGATTTTGTGGTTTGTTCTCCTTCCCTCCCAGAGAAAGTTTTAAAAGCGAATCCTTTAACTGTGCTTTTCGGGAACTTGATTAATTTTATCGTCAAATTATAAATTTCGCAAAATGATCTGCTTTTTCTAATAATCATCTTAAAACTCTTAAAACCTTGCATAAAATAATATTTGCAGAGTGAAAAAAATTTTTTTAAAGAGTAAAGGATAATTTAGCAAAATTAAAAATTTGTCAATAAAATTTAATCACTATATTTATCAACATTGTGACTGCAGTTTCGAAGCTTTGCTACATTTTCAAACTGAATATTCTAAACTACTTGAAACTTGTATATATATACACGTACAATTGGTTAACACATTTTTAATAATAGTGCCTATCCTAAATTTTAAAAACTGTAAATAGTGGGCTGCTCCTCAGGTCAGGGCAGCCCACTATTTACAGTTTTTAAAATTTAGGATAGGCACTATTATTAAAAATGTGTTAACCAATTGTACGTGTATATATATACAAGTTTCAAGTAGTTTAGAATATTCAGTTTGAAAATGTAGCAAAGCTTCGAAACTGCAGTCACAATGTTGATAAATATAGTGATAGAAAACAAAGTAATTTGTCTCATTTTAATTTAAAATGGACTATCACAAAGTAACGGACAACTCAATCCAGTATTTAAAATTTAATCGAATTTATAAAAAAATACAATTAGCTTTAAAAACATTTTTAGAATGATAGAAGGGTCGGAAAAGGGGGAAATCAAAAATTAACCTTCTTATTCTCAAATTCCAAATTATTTTTTTACCAAAGTGTTCCTCTGTAGGCTAATAGCATGTCGTTTATATTTGAAGGGGGTCCAAGGTCCTATTTTTAGATAAAAAAATTAAAATATTCGGTACTGCCGTGTTATAACCAATTACTTTTTAATGTGCAATCTTGTTTATTTAGAAAAAAAAAATCTGCAATAATGGTAAAAATTTGGGTTTGTTAATAATTACTGGACTGCATTTTATAATTATTAATATCATAGGACTGTTTTGAATAAACTTTTCAAATTAAGTATTAATAAAACAAAAAAAAAATAAAATGCACTGATGTCAAAACGTTAATTTTCCCGATTTTCGCAGAAAAAAATCTTTTTTTTTTTGGAAAATAACAAAATTGCATAGTTTGCAAAATTTTTTCTTTAAAACAATTTGCGATATTAGCAAAAATACGAGTACTTTACCCAAGTGCAAAAATATTATTTTTGGACAAACCTTGTAGATGACTGACACGATTTGATATCTGATGATTGTATTTTCTGTTTTGGACCATGCTTATAAAGAATAACTTTTTTCGTAGAATTAGTACTAAAGAAGTTTCCCATATAACGCCAACTTACGTAGACATACTGTATACTTTTTTGGTTCTCCTCTGCATGGTCGTTTTTAAAATCATTATTATTTTGTTGTTAAATAAATGAAAATACCACAAAAATGGAAATATAGCTTATAAAATACGTAGTACGTTGGATATATAAAATATAGATTACGGTTAAATTTAACCATAGTAATTCAGTGACGTCAAGACAACAAAACCTGAATTAATTTCTTATAATTTTACCCGTAAACCCTTGCTAATTAGAAAATAGCTGAAACCTAATTTCCCAACATAAATCTTTTAATCAAAATGTAAAAATTGTGTAATTACTATTTAAGATGCGATATTTTTAGTAATTTATGTTTTTACAGTACTGGTTCTCCTTGATCTTAAGCTTAAAGATGCCTATAAACGTTTTCCTTTTAATATAATTGCACTAATAAATGGGTAATACAGTCATCTTCGCATTTTTTTTTACTTATAATAGTGGTGTTTCTGCAGTAATTCATTTTTATGGGGTATATTATTATTACTTTTGTAATATATGGATCAAATTAAAAGTATTAAAAATATCATACAAAATACTTTGTAAGAAATTGGTTGAGTATGGTTATTTTAAACTATTTTAATTTTCTATTCTTTTACATTAATCTTGTTTTTGTTTCCTTGAATAATACGTTCGCATGGTATTTAATGCAGTAAAAATTCTAAAGCAAACTATAAGCATTTCTTCTTAGGGCTTTTGCTAAATAAGTAATTTAAAAAATACCTATGTTTTTAGTAAAACACAAAGTGTGGTACTTTAGATATGCAACAACGAGAAAACTCTCTTATTTAAAAAAAAATATACAGGGTGTCCCAACTCTATTTATACGCGAAATAACTTCGCCCCTGTACAAGATATACAAAAAAACTTAAAATAAAAAATGTTATTATACAAGGTGTTTCCAAAACAGAATTTTTATTGTCAAGTACGTTTTTTTAAATAGAACACCCTCTATATTTTAACAAATTTTTACTCTGAATTAAATTCTACATTAAAAACATATAACTCACTATACGTCAATTATTGCTAGTTTTTGAGATATCAGCAGTACGCTGATATACTCATTAGTATTAATTACATGTTAGTATATTATTTGTCACCTTGACAGTGACAGAAATTTTTAAAAATAATGGCAACTAAAATTTTATTTTCTTTCTTTACTTTTTATCACTGATAGGTATCTGAGCTTCCTGCTGATATCTCAGGTATCAGCAATAATTGACGTATAGTGCCTTACACTTTTCTGATGTAAAATGTGATACAGAGTAAAAATTTGTTAAAATATATAGGGTGTTCCTTTAAAAAAAAACTTGACAATAAAAATTATTGCAATTACACAAAAATAAACAATGACCCTACTGAATGTATTGAACGACAAATTTATAATATGTTAAAGAAATATAAAAACTCTTTTACAAATAATGAAAGATTTAAACTCACACCTCACAACAGTAAAACACCACATTTTTACGGAGTACAAAAATACATAAACCCAATATACCTTTACGTCCTATAGTAAGTTGTATAAACTCACCTACACATCCATTAGCCAAATGTTAACTTAACATTTTAGATTCTTTGGTAAACAACACTGATACATACATTAAACATTTTAAACATTTCTTAGAGAAATTATCAAACATTGATATTGATCCAAATAATACACTGGTAAGTTTTGATGTTGTTAGTTTTTTCACAAATATCCCAGTGGATAAAAATTAAATATTGTTAGAAATAAATTAGAAAATGATGTCCACCTTGGCAAAAGAACAAAATTAAGCATCAAACACTATTCTTGAGCTATTAACTTTTTGTGTCAAAACAACATATTTTCAATATAACACTGATTTTTATAAACAAACCTCTGGCATGGCTATGGGTTCACCTTTCACCTTTATTAAGTAATATTTTTATGGAAAACTTTGAATCAAATTTTGTAGAAAATTATCAATATAAACCTTTAGTTTGGTGGAGATATATAGATGACATTTTTTCTATATACCCACATGACGAACACTGTTTAAATAATATTTTAACACACATTAATACCCAAGAACCAACAATTAAGTTTACGTTTGAAAAAGAAAACAACTCACAACTACCATTTCTTGACATTTTAATAAAAAAGATTTAAACAATTTTGAAACAAAAATCTACAGAAAGCCTACACATACAAATAGATACTTAAATTTTAACTCAAATCACCCAATAATGGTTAAATAGGGAGTTGTAAAAAGTCTATTTCATAGAATTAAAGTCATTTGTTCTAATCAAAATATAAATATTGAAAAAGATTTTTTAAAAATATTTTAATTCAAAATAATTATCCTCTTGATTTTATAAATAATTGTTTCTTTGAATTTGACACTCCAATTATAATAAAAATTATGTTTTTAAGACCCTTTGTATATTAACTAGCACTGTCAATAAAAAGATTGTATTTAAATAAATATTTTCTATTTTAAACTTTATTTTTGTATCTAGTACAGGGACGAAAATATTAGCTGTATAAATAGAGTTGAGACACCTTGTATATGGTGCGTGGTCTTAGGATATTTTAGAAGTGGTTAGTTTTGAAATAACTTTAGCGATATAAATATAGGTTAACAAAACTGCCTACGAACAATCCTTTATTAATAAAAATACAACAAAATATTAAATAGAAAAGATATAAAAAAGTTATTTTTATATACCAAATCGTAGCTTTCCATTCAGATTCTTAATTTCTTTTAAAAAATAATGTAATATTTCTTTAAAGCAGTTATAACTAACTTAATGTTAAGAAATTTAATCAAATGAAAGCAAATTCGTAAAATTTAACTGACCACCAGCTTCAAGTTTGTTGCCGGCCAGGATAGTTAAAAGGACTTTAAAATTTTACTAATATGCTTTTTAAAAAGGCAAATATTTATTTGCAATAATAATGTGCATATCAAAAGGCCTTATTTAATAAAAAAATATATTTTTTTTTATTTATTGGTAAATTTTATGTGTTAACTATAGGGTGCCACCGACGGTATTCAAGAGTAATGTAGAGCCTTTTTTAATAAATGTAAAATCCAATATGGCGCCTATAAAAAAATAAAAAGTTAATGATGGTTTCAGAAAATTGAAACTTAAAAAAATAAATAAATCAAAAATCATATTTAACACAAATTTAAAAAATTTACAGAAATAACAAAGATGTAGCATTTTTTCAAAAATTGGGCAACATTTAAGTTTTTAAAAAACGTCTAACAGAATGGTCTAAAACGTTTTTCTATCTCTCGTAGTTTCCGAGATAGCAATAAATCCATTACCAATTTGGACACACTGTATGTGTAGTTTAGTTTAGTTAATACGTTGTAGGATTTGGATCAATCTTTATTTAAAAGAAATATTTACTCCACCCCTCTACTTAGGCGAGATATAATACAATAGAATTAAAATACAGAGTATTAAGTAACTTATTTAAAATGGAGATTGGTCAAATATTTACTATCACAAAAGAAAGTGATTGAGTTAGTTTATCCACTGACCTACTTGACATTTTATAAACGTTTCTTCGTATAATGAAACCATAAGTGTTTACTTTGTTAGATGATTAAAGTATCGGTTAAGTGGAACATGGCTTTTACATTAGCAATTAAATAATTAATCGGAACGTTAACGAAAGAAAGGAAAAGTTGACATAAGGCGGGTAATTTAAAAAGCGTTTTTCGTAAAGGTTTTAAAGAAATTTAACTTCGGGAGAAGTAATTAATATTTATTCCCACGACAACTTATTTAAAGAACAGGAAAACTGTGTAGAGGTAAATAAAATGTTTTATAGCTGCTTGCTGCTCCGATAACATTTTAACGGTACATTTTGCACCTTTTCGCAAAATGGTACATGGTTTTACAACATCCTAATTGCTGCTTGATAATTTTATGTTTACACTCATATTTGTTGAGAAAATTTACAGTTATAACGTATTGTTTCTTTTGTCAAAAGGATTAGCAAGGACCATAAATAGAAAATATTGTATAATACCTAAAGTTCAAGTTGGGTTTTTAAAACCACACTGGTATCTTAAAAATATTTTTGTATCTATATTGTAATTGACAGTATTCATAAAGTTTTTATTAGCTTAAGATAAACGTTTATAACAGATTAAAATTATTAATTTTTATTGCAAACAATTTTATCTGATACAAAATAAATTTTTCCACAAATTTTTGTCTAAATCATTTACAAATTGCCTTAGAATCTTCTTAATAAATAGGGGTTCCTCAGCGGTGTTTTTTTTTGACAAAATATTTATTATTCTTTAAATTGGGGTTCTTTGGAGACATTCAAAAATTATGTAAGGTGTTTTTTTACTTTTTGACCCCCCTTTTGTGAGATTTGCTTTAGCCCCCCATCCCCATTCTCAATCCCACAATTTTGATTTAGTCCGTTGAAATAATTTTGAGGGAGAAAAAAGATCCTTGACCCAACTCATCATATTTTTGTTGTGGAACACAAATTACGTGATATTTGCACAGACTCCCCTCCGTCCACGGTGAGATTTGGTGATATTCAACTCGACCCCCTCCCCCTAAAAACCCCTTATGTAATTTATGGACGATCAGCTAACCGTCCTAATGGCGGTGTTTTTATATACAGCTTGTCTAAATTCAGCACCCACCTCCTTACTTTTAAATTGTTTGGTTATTTTCATGAAAAATTTGAGGACTTTTTTAAAACAACATAGACCAAATTTTAGATAAGAGAGTGACAGATATAAATGTCTACAAGCAGACAGTTGGGCGCCATTTTGAAAGAAAAATTAGGTGAAAAGGAGGATGCTTCTGGCACAACATTTTAATGCTCCTGACCTAAAGGTACTTTATAACCCCCAAAATATAAAGTAAATGCATTTACCTTTCAAAAAAATTACCTGAATATCTGTTTTGGATGGGTGTAACTCCAAAACTAATATGGAAGTAGATATACCTTATGTGATATTTTTTAAAGGTCTTTCAAATATCTTTTTAATGCTAATATAATATACAGAATTGAATCTTTTAAAAAATCAATACTTTTTTTGTCCTACCCTGTATTTCAGCACCAATATTACCATTAAATAAATCGCTCAAAGAGCTTCTAGAAAATACCACATTAAGTGTATCTATTTTATTAGATTCTAAAATACGGTCCTCTAAATGAGGTATCTAGGTAAATTTTAAAGTACCGCCATTTTGTGGTAGATAATGGTATTAACTTTATATTCTGGGGTTATAAAGTACTCGTCAGGAGGTTTAAAACGATGTGCCACAAGACGTCCCTTTTCATTTAATTTTCTTTTGAAAATGGCCCCAACTGTCAGTTTACATTTATATCTGTCATTTACTGTCTAAAACTTGGTTTATGTTGTCACACTAAAGTCCCTTAATTTTCATTAAAAAATACAAAACTTATTCCAGAAATGTAGTAGTTAATTGTCCATTACACCATCTATCGGTGTCAAAAAGCTATTAAATATATAATATTTTTTTATTAACACGTTTTTAAAACTTTTAATAAAGTTTTAAACAAAACGTTTGACAGCTCTCCCTAACAGTCTACTTGAATATCTTGCCTTCTCGACTAGCCATCACCTATTAATCACACAACACACACTTATTCAGGTAATGGCTACATTTAATTATGTCTATTAAAAACTCTTTTTTTAAAGAAACTAAAGCCTGAAAACCACGTAGAAAACAAATGCACAAAGCGGTCACCTTCGGTCGAAATTAACGTAGCTAATTTTACCATCATTTTATTTTTATTCGCTCCAAAATACAGAATAAACATTTTTGTTTGACCTAATCTTTATTTTGCATGATTTTTAACAATAAAATGTTATGAAAAGGCCATTTCCTTTTAAATTATGTAAAAAAACATAAAATAATGTTGTTTAGCTGCCATTATAAATAAAACAGATCAAAAAAGTTAAGCTTTAATGTTAGTTAAATACCAATGTTAATAATATGGTTTAAAAAGTATGAATATGCGTTGAAGGTTTGCCTTCAAAAATTCAATATTTATTTGCCTGCAACAAAAACGCGTGCTTTATTTAATCAGAATTGGTATGCCGCCATTTTTGTATGCCTGCGGGCAATTCGCCTGCATGTAAAATTTATTGGCAATTAAGTATTTATTTAGGGTTGACTTTTTAATGCGTATAAGATGTTGGCATAATGTTGCCACCAATTGCCAATGCTTTACCATCAATGCCAATATGAAAAATGTACATTGCCGGCAAATAGTGTTTGCTGGGACTGTATATATCCATAATTGAAGAGTCAATTCGAACAATGTTGTTTCAACTTTTTAGGAGGGTCGAAATCTATAGATTTGTGTAATATTTGCCCTTTGGAAATCGGATAAATTATGAAAGAAAAATAGCAAAATATTTTATTTATACGAGAAACTTAAAAAAAAACATTCTGTTAGTTGCTTCAGGTCCGATGTAACGTTGTTGTAACTTAATTTCATACTTTTTGCGAGTTACAACGTTCTTCAGAAGCAGAACTACATTCATGGTAAAAAAAGATTGCTATGCTAAATTACTAAAATGTATACATGTTACGCCCTTATTGTGCATTTATTTTGTATAATAATAATTCATATATTTTTCTTAAACTACCGGTGGTCATAATTCAAATGGAAGCCCTTTTATAAAAGTGGTATTTCGTCTTTTATAAACGCCACCTACAGATTTCAATATATCATATAGATTTATGACTAAAGCTATGTGGTAATGTCGAAAGCTTTTGTATGTTCTGATTTATTGCACATAAGTCACGCAACTTTTGTATGAATTTAGTTTTGTGAAAGTAATTTTTGCTTATTTAATGGTGTAAAAAATAAAATAAAATAAAATGATAAGTTATGTTAAACTAAAATTCACTTTTATTAATAAATAAATAATAATAAATGGTAAAATCTCTCAAAAATATCAATAATTTAGTAAAAATTATATACAAAGAAATATATTATTCAATTTTAGTTGCGTTTTTATAATTTCTTAACAGTCAACTTTCTGAACCTGGGATCTTGGAATTTTTTAACAATTTTAATACCGAAACCTTCACATTTTTCTTTTTTGTATTATTTGTTATAATATGCATACAGTATATCCACTGTCCAGAAATGGACTTTATGTATAACAAATGGACCAAACATTTAAATGTTCCAGAAGAGTGCCGTGTATGTGAACTGCTTGTGCTTCTTTAAAAAAAAACAAGATTTACGTGGAGGAATTTGTTTTGTTTTGTAGAGGGGACTTCAAAAACACACATTTAGCTTGGAAATTATTAAGGTTTCTAGAAATGATAATAATCATCATAAAGTATTTTTTTAATAAAATGTATTTTTACATTTTTTAACGCCTTCTTACAATTTTGTATTTAAATATGTTTGAAAATCCTTGACAATAATTACATTGATTATTAAATCTGGGTAAATTACGTAAAAAGGTGACATGAATAAAAAATATGACAGTAAAATAGAAATTTTGTTGTATTTTAAGTGAAATGTCAGATATTGGATCTTGATTGCTTAAATTAACCTTTTTATTTGACATTTTAATAGATTAACAAAAATAAAAAGCAGTTTTATCTTGATCCAGTCATAAAGTTTAAATAATAATAATAAAATAAACGATTTTTTTTCTCCTGCAAAAAACACTAAGCAAAATGTATATTACTTTAACAATTCCTACAAATGTATAATTCTTTGGATTTCCCGACTTACACCAACGACAATTCCTAAAAGAATTAATAATTGCATAGGCAAAATCATACTATTAATGAATTCTTAAAATTAAATATTTAAAGCGTCAGGGCAACTAATCATATCATTAAATAACATCTTCACATATTAAAAGCAACAATTAGGAAGATCGTTATATTGGTCGATGATCTCATCCGTAAAATCTCGTTTATGGTCAAAATACTGTTATAAAAATTGATTTGATGCAGTCACCTGTACAGAAGCTTACACATTTAAGTGTAATTTACACCTTAAGTAGATATTGTCAGACTGAATACTCGATTAATATTCCTCAAGAGTCAAAACAGCATTTTCAACTCCGATGGGTACTACTCTGAATATCAATCAAACTTTCGGTTCTTTCATATACGTTCTTGCATAAAAGGATTCATTCAATTATTCACAAAAGAATATTTATTTTATCAATTGGAAGTCTTTTAACTTGGATACTTTACAAGTAAAACAACATAAGGACCATATAAATGAATTTTATACAGGGTGTCCGGGAAAATGTGGAAATCTCTAGCACACGTATGGAACAGATGAAAATAACACGACAAGTTCCTATAAAATTTTTCCGTTTAAGCCCCCTGCGGAGATATGATCCCCTAAAGGGGGCAGCTAGAAATCGATTTTTCGTGAATAACTTTTAAAGCGCTCTGTATAATTTGATAATATTTTAGTACGATGCATACTAGTAAAGACCTCTTAAAATAGTGCCCTTGAAACTTATGTCGCTTCTTTAGTTTGCCAGGGACGGACTAGTTTTCGCACATTATTGATAATATTTTTACGCCCTGTATGGTGAAGACACAAAAAATATGTTTTTGGGTAGTTTAAACCTTTTGCTAAAAAAAGGTACTCTTGTTTGACATCGATAAAATGAGCCGTTTTCGAGTAAAAATTATTGTAACAAACATTTGCAACAAATTCCTGACCTGCTACGAGAGGACTTCAATACTGAATCAAAATTACAAATTACATCGAAAATAAAATATTGTATTATTAAACAAAAATAAACTCTTATTGTTAAAATAATTTTTTACTCGAAAACGGCTCATTTTATCGATGTCAAACAAGAGTACCTTTTTTTAGCAAAAGGTTTAAACTACCCAAAAACATATTTTTTGTGTCTTCACCATACAGGGCGTAAAAAATATTATCAATAATGTGCGAAAACTAGTCCGTCCCTGGCAAACTAAAGAAGCGACATAAGTTTCAAGGGCACTATTTTAAGAGGTCTTTACTAGTATGCATCGTACTAAAATATTATCAAATTATACAGAGCGCTTTAAAAGTTATTCACGAAAAATCGATTTCTAGCTGCCCCCTTTAGGAGATCATATCTCCGCAGGGGGCTTAAACGGAAAAATTTTATAGGAACTTGTCGTGTTATTTTCATCTGTTCCATACGTGTGCGAGAGATTTCCCATATTTTCCCGGACAGCCTGTATATAAAGAATACATACTTAACAAAATGTTTTAAAAAATAAAAAATAAAAGCGACTACCAAAGATAAATAAAACTTACTAAAAAATGCAGTTGCTGGTTCAAAAATCGATCACGAAACTTAAGGGGTGATTCTACTTGACAAAATAAGGGTAGAGGCTTCATATAATATTTTCAAAATATCATTTCGTTTTCGAGTTCACAAGCCGTCAAAGTTCAATTTTTATTTTGGTTTTCGCCATATTGCATTTATTTTGTTGATATTGGGCAGACAAATTAAGCTTTGCAGATTTTTAAAATTTTAAGACAAAAATTACTTTTTTTTAAATGCCGCCAGGGTACTTTACCTAAACCTTAAGAATTAATTTACATCATAACTTTTTTGTTTTGACAGATATCGCTAGAATCTCGGGGACGCCACTTTTAAAGATCAATCAAAAACTTAAAAATAAGTTATTTCTATTAAAGTTGATAAACCCCACCGTTAAGGCACCAATAGTTTCATCAATTTCAATAAAATTACCTGCATACATACAGGGTGTCCAGTAACTCAACCGACAAACTTAACCAAACGATTCTACAACAAAAAATAAGAAAAAAAACTTTTTATAAACATATGTCCTAAACGTCTTAATTTGTTTGAAAGAGACTAATATATAATAAATGCTAAATAATTTTAGGGGCTAATCGTAGTTTAGGGGAGCTAAGCTCCCCTTAGCCCCTCTTGAGTATACCTTTTACCTTTTAGAACACCATAATTAATATTCAAAAATATGAACTCTACGCACTTTTATTTACTTGCTTTTAAGTTTTAATGCATTTATTAAGTAATACTTAATTGCTTATTATGTGTGTAACTTTATTCGTCAGAATAAATTGCATTCGCCTTAATTGAAACCATTTTCATATCAATCAACCTAGTCTTGTGTAAAACAGCAATTATTCTTTTTGCTAAGGATGTCACTTTAGTTCAATAATAGCAAATAATTATATTTTTTTGCCTCTTCAAGGGTATATAGTACGCGTATAAAAATAATATTTAAATATTTCTGTCGAATTTCTTATATTTTTCATAACAGCAGCGGCGGCTGGTGATGGCCAATTTCTGTGGGTCAACCCGACACCTAAAACAGACACAAAGAAAACTAATGTTAAGGATTAATTCAAATTAAAAAAATTATTTAATAATATATTTTATTTTAAGAAGGCTATT
Source organism: Listronotus bonariensis (assembly GCA_014170235.1). Taxonomy (NCBI): domain Eukaryota; kingdom Metazoa; phylum Arthropoda; class Insecta; order Coleoptera; family Curculionidae; genus Listronotus; species Listronotus bonariensis. The sequence goes on along the minus strand of JACEGR010000223.1, from coordinate 161,806 downwards.
AAAACCCATACAAGTGTCTACAAAAGTCGGCGTATTATGGGAAACTTTTTTATTATAAATTTAACCGAAAAAGCTTGTTTTTAAGTTCTGCATGGTCCCAGACCTAAAAAGCAACCATCAGATATCAAGTTGTATCATCTACGAAGTTTGTGGATTTTTGCTTAAGAGTAATGTACCTATATTTTTGCTTATATTGCAAATTCTTATATAAAAAATATGTTTAATATTAAAAAGAACTTTCAAATATTTAAACTTTTTAATTTATGAGAATTAAATATACAGACTATCAACTAATGGGGTTAACAAGAGAACAAATGGACCAAAAATTTTATTTTTCGAGAAAACTTACTTTATGAGAAAATTTTTGCTTGTAATAAAATAGGATTTACGATTAGCAAATGTTGATTTAGTTAGTATACAGGGTTCGCAAAAACTTAAAAAACATGATTTTTTCTTCAAAAGCAAACTACTTTTATTTTTATTTTTACGCCAAATATTTTATTTATTTGGAATGGGATTTTGAATGACTTTATTCATGTTACAGGGGTATTAAAAAGTTTAATAAAACTGATTTTGGAGTTATCAAAAATTTATTATTTAAAATTTTTACAGTAAAGTGACCTGAAAAACTCTCATAAATTGCTTTTTAAACACCTGCTTTCTTCAAATTTCTACACAACACAATTTTTTAGCTGTAAACAAATGTACTCAAAACGTTTTAGCCAAATTTTGGAGTTCAATAAAATTTTGTATAATAACTTAACTTCGGTGATCGATGCTGTCGGTCCCACCGGAGCAGCAACAAATGCGGCTTTTTAAAGAGAATAACTTTTTTCGGTAAATTAATAATAGGTAAATAAAAATAGGTTTTCCTTACGAAGTCAACCTACATAGAAAGGCTGTATATAATGTGGTGCAATTCGAGATGGATGAAATCGTGAATATACGAATCTTTGGTAGGCATTATATTATTCTTGTTAAAGTATAAAAATAAAGCTGTACTAGTATTATCGTTAAAATTACCAGGATTTGTTACATTATTACTAGATCAAAATCGGTTTCAAATACCAGACCTAAATCCCAAAGAACGTGGCTTGGGAGCTATCATTAGAGAGATATGGGTACTTTAGTTTACCGCCTACGTTCGTTATTTACGTAAGGCGCTATTTAAATACCGCATACGGTATTTAGTGTTTGTTTTTAGAGATATGGAAGACGCCGTATTACGAACGGTTAATTACACCTGTCTGCGAATTTACAAAATTAAAAAGCAAATGATCCTTTAATGTGCGAATACTAAAGTTTTTCCCGTTATTTCAAACACATTTTACTGTAAATTTTCCCACTTTTCCAGATGAATTTTGACTAAGACATTCTCTCAGAAAGCCAGGTCATTGTCGGCCGACAATCTTAACCTTTTCGTTTCTTTTCCACCTGCAACATTTATCCAAAAATAAAAAAGCAAGACTTTATCAAAGATTAGTAGTTTAACTTTACTCTGTGGCTCTATTACAAAAATATTTGTAGAAATCGTCGAAATAAATAATATAACCTTAAAAAATAAACAAAGAAAAATATTGTGCGCATGGCAATTCTATTCGCTATTTTAAATAGCACGCGGCGTTATCAGCCCGCAAATTACTCCATGCGGTAACGTTATTACCACCAGCGACGGTAAAATCGAATCGCGCATAACTTAACTGTCATAATAGTGCTTACGTTAATACCGCATGACGTTACAGCCATAGGTAAATGAGTTGTTTTGGACTAACTTTTTGTTAAGGGTTTTGACTACGACAGCTAATCAATCCGCATTTTAATTGCATTGTAATCCTTGGCCTGGCTTTTCCGCAGGGCCATTTTGTTGTCGATAAATGCTTTTAAAAGCAATTTTTTGCCTTATAAATGCAAATTTATTTTTTGTTTTGTTTTGGTAATTGGCGACTGTTACAAACCATAAGAAACCCGCCTTTTTACTGCCTTGTCTTATTTTATGGCTTTGCACCATTGCAGGTATGTTTTTTGTCGTTAACTGGGCATGAATACATCTTAGATTAATAACTGTACCTTAAGGCAGTCAGATAGGTTAAGAAGAAAATTTTACAAAACCTTCTTTAGCTAAGGAATCTACTGTTTTATTACCTTGTCTTCTTTTATGGCTTGTCACTTAGCACCCATGCAAATATGATTTTGTAGTGTTAGCCTTAACCTAAAGGGCATTCTTGTCTTTAAGATACTAGTTTTTTTTTTGGTTAATTAATATTACTGCCATAACTTGCCTATCTTCGTAATACGCATTTTTATTATTTTAAATTCTTCTATGGTTAGGAATTTTAACTGGTTTCACAAAAGATTGATCAAACAGTCATTTATATGATTTATATATGTTTTTTCAACAACTGCGTAACTAAGGCTCTCCGCACATGGGTCGATAAAACAGCGACGAGGACTCACTTTTTACAGGCCTCGACAGCACGTAGTCATATTAACGTGTCCGATCTCAGCAATCCGCGTCCTTTAATAAACAAATGCAAATAAAGAATCGTTTCGTATTTTGTTTACAGTGTTTGATTCATATTCTAATTGTGTCTGGTTTTTACACGGACAAATTGGTGTTAGGTCAAGAAATTCTTGACCAAGGATGGATTTAATTAATATTAGATTTGTGAAGGAGGTTAAAAAAACGTCCCGTTCTCTATAATTATACTTTAAAAAGAATATTTGCGAATATATATATAATATATATATATATATATATATATACATATATATATATATATATATATATAGCAGCAAATATATATGCATATATATATATATATATATATATATATATATATATATATATATATATATATATATATATTTATATATATATTAAAGCAACAGGAAAAAGTTCCCTACTGTCTCGGTGTATAATACAAAAATATTTTACTCCCTTAAAGACAGTTAAAAGAATACAATCCTAAAGTTTATGCTATCCACCACGACTCTCTCTCCCCAGACCGGTTTCGCCTGCCTTACAGGAACTCCTCAGTATTGTATCGAGTCGTGGTGAATAGCATAGGAAAGCAGCGTCTTCTTATTGAGTCAAGTTTCGTTGTCCAGCGGTAGGATATTAAATCCTGCGTTTGTATATATATATATAATAAGAGTAATTTCTTTGAGCCTTAGAATAAACAATTTAATAAGAGTTTTAAATTCTAGACATAGAGGCTCCTAAATGACAAAAAGAAAAGAAAAGCAAATACATAACCTGGTAGAAACGACTACTTGGCTGGTTACTTTAAAATTACGGAGTCTCCAAATAAATGGATGACCCCGGGTCGCAATGAAGACACAATGGTGACACGTGTTTCATCCTTGATCCTTGTTGGGAATCATCACAATCGCTGTACATTGCTTGACAACTTGGCTATGTTTCTAAGTCGCTAATATATATATATATATATATATATATATATATATATATATAGCGTAAATATATATATATATATATATATATATATATATATATATATATATATATATATATATATATATATATATTTTATGTTTACTTCTTCTTGGGGTTTAAGTCCTTTAAAAATACTTTTCTCTTCTTATTTTTGTTGCATTTATTGACGTTTCGGTACTATTTGACCTTCTTCATCAGAAATAGAAATACAGCCACTAAGCGCTTAAACAAATTTTTCGGGAACTGCTATTTTTTATGTGTTTGTGAAATTTCACTTACATAAACACTTTTTTCTTTTTTGGTTTTGTACATTGTTTGCACTGTTACACTAAGTGATAGATATGAACTGGATGAGTTATATATATATATATATATATATATACAATAAAAGGTAAGCTTCAGAGCAAGGTTCATTAATGATCAATAAAAATAAATAAATAAAAAATACCCTGTAAGAATTCGGCTACTATGGTTGGTTGTTTAAAAATTACGGAGTCTCCAAAGAAAATGGAATACCCCAGGCCCGACCAAGACGGTGACACGTGTTTCGTCTTCGTTAAGACTTGTCAAACCGCTTCAGGTCGCTAGACGCCTTGATGACTCCCCGACTGACTGTAAATATTCTTTCTGTCCCAGAACTAATAAATGCAGACAGCGGTGCCATCTCACCAAGAAATTTAAAAACAACCAGCCATAGCATCGAGAGGTTAAAGGTGGTAGGTAAAAAGTGCGCCATCTAGTTGTATATGGCAAAAGTTAAAAAATGCAACATACTGTTATGCCCAACAAACCATATGGAAACTGGCCGCCCATCAGTCTGCGGGTTTGCAATCACTGCTGTACGCCACCTACCTGGTTTTGGCAAAACTACTCATCCGAAGTCTGCCACCATAGTAGCCGAATCCTTACAGGGTATTTTTTATTTACTTATTTTTACAGTCATTGATGAGCCATATGCCCAAAGAACTTTACCTTTTATTAATATATATATATATATATATATATATATATATATATATATATATATATATATATATATATATATATATATATATATAAACTAACCAGAACTAAGGCTCTATTATGGCATTTTTTGACCCGGTGTGATAATCCAAAGGGGTAGTTTTTACCCCGTCGCGGTCGGGTTCGGGAAACAACTGCGCTCTACGATTGACATATGATTTCATTGGCTGAGATTTTTGTATACATTGACCAATAAACGTATGTTCGTCTCTTGTACGGTTGTCGCCACTTCAAACACAAATATATACATACAGACTGTCAAAAACTTGTGGAATTTCGGTCTCTTCGCTGTATCACCGACCCATGTGCGGATCTTTTCTCCTGTTCAGTCAACACTAAAAACTTGCAGTTAATGCATTTCTCAGCACCTTTTTGACAACGCGGTAGTGCCACCCCGGACGTTATTTTGTTAATAACTACTATCTAAATGTGCCTCCCCGGCTGGTAATCGAACCTGGGCCACTTCTACTCTGTAGGCCAAATGGTGTCCAGTACGACACTGAGTAAACTAAATAGCTTATGCTTTACAAATGGCATCCCTAAAGCTAATGACTTATAAAGTAGCCTCAGTTTATAATAACAAAGAACCAACTAGTTTATTTATAATATTACTTTAGACTTCTTGACAAAAGGCTAAAACACTGCTGAGTCAAATTGCCATTATTATAAATCCCTTCCAGCAATTGAGTGTCGGAGAGAAACAACATCCCATCTGTAAACACGGAAACAAATACACTTCAATAATAACAATAAACCATGGTTAGCTGCCTTTTTGCTATACCATTTACTTAGGTTTTCAAATTAGTATGGTAAGCAAAGGAATTTCAATTCTAGGATGCGCTGAAGAATATTAATCTTAGATACGCCATTAATAGGAAATATGTACAGTGACTGGCAAAAGGTTCGCAATATATGGGATTTTTATTATTAGGGAGAAAGTACGTGTTTTTTTTCCGTCTTGGCGGATAATCTAAAAAAAAAAACTAGAAAGAATTATGAAAATTGAAGTTTTATTGCCAGATATAAAAAAACTTAAAGAATAAAAAGTGCCTAAAATTTAATTTTAACTCCAAATGTTAAGTTTAAAGTTAGTTCAGTTATAAGTAAAAACATAATTATGATTTTTGAAGTTTAATTATTTCTAAATATTTTATTGTTTTTGTTTGGTAAAATACTGAGAAGATTTTTAAAATAAACTGTTGCAACAGCAGGTGTCCTGGCACAAACCTTACTCTTTTAAATTATTTGTTTTACCTAGTTGTCAAAAAAATGTCTAGAATTAGGTTTAATTAAATAAAGCTAATTAGTACAACAAAATGGTACATATTTGCTTACTAAATATTTTCGATATATTGCATTCAATTCCACTTTTTTCTTCGTAATAGTAGGGGAGCACAAGAGGGGACTTCAGTTTGCTGCAGGCACTTTGCAGATTAATATACCGAGGATGCAGCAGTATGGTTGGTATCCACCAATGTAGACTGATAGCCACAGAGGCCGATCACAAAAACAAGATACATTCATTAGAAAATTTCGAGCGCGTCAGATTAGATAGAATAAGTTAGTTACATGTTACAACAAACTATATTCCACTAATCTGACAACTGAAGACGTAAAGAAAGCGGAGAGCTACCAAGACATAAAAAAAACGTAATTTTAACATTATCTTCTAGCTATTTTTTTATTTTAAGAAAATAATTTAAGGGTAAGGAAAAATAAAATAATACGATACAACTCGGACAGTTTCCACAAACCGAAATAATAACAATGTTTTTGACATATTTAAAAAAGCTTCAGCCGCCACCGATAAAGGTAAATAATGTATAACTTATTTTTTCTTCTTATCATCTAAGTCTTTAGCCCAGATCGGTCTTCTGACGCGTTCGAGTAAATCCCCACTTAGCATCGTAGGCTTCCCTACCGCAGGCTGGCTCTCAGGCAGAGTTTCTATATGAGAAGGGGTTTTGACATAAGCAAGACCGGTGATAGCTTTTGTCAGGGACGTGAGGGTGTGAGAATTACGATTTCGGTTGGCAGTTCTGTTCAAAGTTGGTAGCATTATCAGCTGATGACAGAGTCGTGCCTTGTCGAAGCTTTGTTCTGGTAAAAACTGTGGAAATTTGCCATTTTCATTTTGGTTGTATATTTTGCAAGGATTTCCAGTTGTTAATGTTTTGGTTAGTTTAGAGACTTCACATATTATTGGTTCGGACTCGTTTTATTTTAGAGATTTTGATAGTGTTTAGTCGAATAGTTTTCAGTCATTCGTGTTTTTATATACATATGATACAGATGAGTGTCCGCTAATTAATGGTACACAGAAAAACCACAGATTTCTTATGCGAAAATACCCATTTAGGATTTAAACAAACATACCTATATCCAAAAGTTAATGATAAGGAAGATACGGGGTGTTAAAGAGATATAAATATTTTTATTCATGCATTTCGATAATTTTTGATATGTTTTAAACATTTTAATAAAACTCGGTATCCAGGAGTTTTTAGATATCAGCTATTTATATCTGCGCAGTTGTAATTATAGCTAATACGATGTTATTGAAGGTACATACATACTTTCGGGTGCACTGAACAACTAAAACGTGAATACCTTAAAAACGGTTGTCAAGACCGATTCTTACTAAGTATACCTTTTTTGTGCAGAAAGCATAGAGAAGCTTACTAGTTTACATACATACAGAGTAGTAACAAAAAATTGGGTAGTTTTAGAGAATTTTAAATAGTGTACCCATCGCCCTCTAGTCTACACACAAAAATTAATATTCGATCTGAAAAGCTAATGTTTAAAAACCCCTAGATACCGTTTTATTAAGATATTTAAAAGGGGGAACAATTATCGAAATAAATTTACTTTTTCTTTTTACTATGACACCCCCGTATCTTCCTTATTATAAACTTTTGGATATTAGGTATGTTTGGTTAAATCTTAATATTTTGGCATAAGGAATCTGTGGTTTTCTGTGTACCATTCATTAGCGGACACCCTGTATACAAAGTTTTTAAAATGGTTTTTGACTTACGGAACCATGGAAAATGTTTTGCTCTGCCAGGTACCTCATCGTCCTGTCGTCGCTTTGATAATTTTTAATTTTCAATATTTAAACCACATTTATGTTTTTGTTTTAAGTTATGCCTATTAAAATAATCCAATAAATTTTGTTTACAACATACAGTTCTTTTTTGTTTTTCTCCTTGAATTCTACGCCACTGATCTGCCTAAAATCAAACATGGCCGAAAATGGCCCGACTTGACGTCACAGCCGCGCTAGCCAATATGGCGAATGTCGTGACCTTATCTCATTAATGAACCGATTCTGAACCAGAACCGAACTGGTTTAGAATTGTTTTAAAGCGCATGTCTAGTTATTTATTAGTTCGGAATTTTTATTTACCGCGAACGATTTTCTATACAGCTGAGGATGTATTCTAACCTAGCCTTTTGGTTAGGATTTTCATGGTTAAATTGGATACTACACAAAAAAATTAAATTCAAACAAAAGGTAAATTGTTATACTGTCGAAAGCCACTCGAGGTCTCTCGGCGGAAGACGAGGGATTCCTGCCTCCTCTCGTTTTTAACATAAGTATGTGTATTTAACTAAAGATAAAATTCAAACAACAAGAAATGGTAAAATCTTGTAATATTGTCTATATTTTTTAATTAAATCTTTATTTATTTTATTGCATACATACATTCATACGGAATACAATTAAAAATCCTTTGTTTATATACGCTCAGAATCACAAAAATATAAAAAAATATTCAACAGGTATATTAACCCGCATAAAAGTGGCAGAAACAAATAAACTGTAATACAACGGTTTATTTCTGTACCACAAAAACAGAAAACAGCTGACCATGTCGACAATGCGCATGAAATTCCGAACTGAACTTTTAGTTCCAACAAAAATCCCAGGACTGCTAATCGGGTTACGAACCGGTAACGAACTGATTCCATTGTAACCCGCGAACACAGAACTGTTACTAAAAATTCAGGATTTTACTAACCGCGAACGCTGCTTTTTCACTGCGCATGCGAATAGTCCCAGAACCGGTTCAGAATTGGAACAGATGAAAATAACACGACAAGTTCCTATAAAATTTTTCCGTTTAAGCCCCCCTGCGGAGATATGATCCCCTAAAGGGGCAGCTAGAAATCGATTTTTCGTGAATAACTTTTAAAGCGCTCTGTATAATTTGATAATATTTTAGTACGATGCATACTAGTAAAGACCTCTTAAAATAGTGCCCTTGAAACTTATGTCGCTTCTTTAGTTTGCCAGGGACGGACTAGTTTTTGCACATTATTGATAATATTTTTTACGCCCTGTATGGTGAAGACACAAAAAATATGTTTTTGGGTAGTTTAAACCTTTTGCTAAAAAAGGTACTCTTGTTTGACATCGATAAAATGAGCCGTTTTCGAGTAAAAAATTATTTTAACAATAAGAGTTTATTTTGTTTAATAATACAATATTTTATTTTCGATGTAATTTGTAATTTTGATTCAGTATTGAAGTCCTCTCGTAGCAGGTCAGGAATTTGTTGCAAATGTTGTTAAAATAATTTTTACTCGAAAACGGCTCATTTTATCGATGTCAAACAAGAGTACCTTTTTTAGCAAAAGGTTTAAACTACCCAAAACATATTTTTGTGTCTTCACCATACAGGGCGTAAAAATATTATCAATAATGTGCGAAAACTAGTCCGTCCCTGGCAAACTAAAGAAGCGACATAAGTTTCAAGGGCACTATTTTAAGAGGTCTTTACTAGTATGCATCGTGCTAAAATATTATCAAATTATACAGAGCGCTTTAAAAGTTATTCACGAAAAATCGATTTCTAGCTGCCCCCTTTAGGGGATCATATCTCCGCAGAGGGGCTTAAACGGAAAAATTTTATAGGAACTTGTCGTGTTATTTTCATCTGTTCCATACGTGTGCGAGAGATTTCCCACATTTTCCCGGACACCCTGTATATCTTTAACCCTGTGAAAAGAATCAATACCTTTTTCCACCGCGCATTACACTGGTTTAAAAATTCAGTACAGTGGTTACTTAATAGGTGCTTTGGCGATGGTTTGGTTGCTAGCAGGCGGTAAGATTGTATTTAGAGGAGATAAAGAAAAACATCCATACCAGCCAAAAATATACATTTTTTACCTAAAACTGGTTGCAGTTAAAATTCGAAAGTGAAAGGCACTAAAAACAAGCTTTTATTTGCTAGTTACTCACTCTTTGTCATAAAATGTCGTAAAATCATACCAGATATCAGATGGTACTACTCAGGTCGAAGCGTTTTTAGGCATAAAAGCCGTTATAACAGAATATTTGATTAGGATAAAACAAGAAACTAACTGAAACGGGTTATCTAGCGTAAAATCTGATTGCGTGGAGTGCATTTTTTCGAGGCGAAGAAAAGCATCTCATAACAGTAATGTTTAAAAGAATGTCACGAAGCGTATAGTTTGTTGACTAACGTCCTAAAAGTTTTGGCACAAAACTCATTGTCTTTAATTTTAACAAAAACAAAATAATATCAAGTTGCCTTTGAAAACAAAAGTTTATTTACTTTATTTACTGTCAGTTGAGATTTATTTATTTTGAAGTTTTCGCTTTAAGATGTCGTATAAATTAGAAATAAGAAAAGTATCTACAAGTTGGTTGGGCGGATACCCAAAGCTGAAATCTGTCCGAATATTCCAGAATGAAAACATTTCACGCAGAACCACTTTATAGAACAATAGCGGAGTGCGAGCAGGGAATACCATGTCTGAATCTCCAAAAAGTGGAAGACCACGTGCGATTTACCGCTACAGAGGTCAGGAGAGATTGGTGACTGAATCCGAGTCAAGGACCACATTGGGAGACATTCGAAGAAATTCTGGCGTCTGGTAGAGCAGAATGGGCCACCCACATAATTCGATAGTATAGTTTAGTTAAGTATTGAGTTGTAATTTATGATAACTAGTTAGTGTTTAAATAAATTTCTTCATTAAAAAAAACCGATAAATATTGTGTGCCAAAAGCTTTTAGGACATACATTTTAAATATTAAAGTTCTTTATTGCCAAAAGTCAAATTCTGTGGCACTTCCGGTAAAACCAAAAAATTGTGTTTTTACGGTGACAGGACATAAGGGTCATTAATTGTGTGTAGAAAATCGCCTTAGCCTTTTTATCACCCTTAGCTTTTAACAAATCGATAAAATGTCGGTTAACATTACATTTTCGAACGCCATTTTCTTAAAAACTATTTAAGATAGGTATACAATATTGCATATGTATCTGCCTGAAATTTCCCGTGGAATTGATTTTTGGGAAAGTGCAGAATTAGCTAAATATGATAATATATACATAGGCAATGTGAGGAAAGAAACAGTCTAATGTGAATACCCACATGTAAACATTTCGCACTGGATGACAGTAGTGATCTCTTTTTATTAGCTTTACTAGTGATATCCTAATACCTACTTGCATAACCAGTATATATAGTAAGGATATTAAAAGTCCTTTCCTTCTTTATCTTTTAAACGGGACAAGATATCAAGGTTAAGTAAATTTTGGGTAAAGGGTGTCATGAACTACTTTTTAGCATAAAAATAATTTCACGTCACCTGACTGAATTTTTTTAATGAAAAGGGGTAATGTAGCCCCTTGTTTTAAAGGCTCTTGGATTATCTACTCAACGATATTTTGTTTTTGTAAATCAGTCCAGCCGTTCCAAACTTGAGAACTGTTTGAAATGTGACTTTAATACTATAAAAACACCATTGACTTGTAAGTCTGGAAACGGCTGGGCCGATTTTAAAAAACAAAGTGACGTTAAATAGAAATTAAAGGACCTTTAAAAGTAGGTGCTACATGACCCTCCCCTTTCCCTTTGGAAAAAATACCAGTGCCTTCTTGACAGTAGGCTACGTGACTCGGACTTATTTTTATGCCAAAAAGTAGTTTAACTGACACCCTTTTTCCCAAATTTTATCCGACTATGATATCTCGTCCTATTAAAAAGTTGTGAAAGAGAGAACTTTTAAAAACCGCACTGTATATACAACTAGATCAAATTAACTGGAATAATTTTATGCCAAAATGTAGCTAAAGTGTTCCTTTTACTCAAATTTTACCGATCTCAATATCTTGTCCCATTCAAAAGATATAGGGAGGGGAGAAATTTTAATATCCGCACTGTATGGTGTTTTATTTGAAAATAGCAAACTTGGGAGCAATGTTGGTTTAACTGAATGTGCTACATAAAATCTAAAACATCGAATCTGTCCAACCATAGATACGACCAAAATTTTAAAATCTCGTAAAACTTTAAGAAAATACCATGGTTGCTGGTTGTTCCATGGGCCACCGGTATGATATACCAATATGTGTTCTAAATTTGAGTAAACATAACCGAAATCATAGTGCAACTATGCAGCACTAAAAAAAAGTTAGAAAAAATCGACGGCATAGTGTGTGGCACAATAAGAATAGTAACCTACACTGTATCTTAGTTAAAAAAAATGTTTAATATCGACTTATATTTCTCTGGCTTCGAATGTTAAAATATGTCTTTTAAAGACCTGTAATTTTAGAGTGGTATAGTTATATATATATATATATATATATATATATATATATATATATATATATATATATATATATATATATATATTTTGAAAAATAACTATAAGAAAAATGTATCTTTAAAGTAATAAAACTTATTGTATATTATTTACTAGTTGGTATAGTTCCTATCTTTATAAAATTTATTTCATATCTGCTCTTAAAATCTAATAATTGACAAATGGAGCTCCAATTAATCTTTCATTATTTGCTAATTGAACCTAGTCAAAACCTTTCACTTTAAATCTGGGAAAATTACCATTATGGTAACTGTACTCGAGGTTATGCTCCCATGAAAAAGATTTACTTTTGCGATATACCTACATCGTGGTTAACGTGTGGCTATGAGTTGTTATGTATCGTGTATAATGTTTATTAAAAAATTCTTACAGCGCTAACATTTTTAAAAATGTATATAACTGTTTAAGCTACACCACTGAGAGCAACATCCTGGTATAAGACTCCTGACTTATAAACAGAATAATAAAGTGTTTAAGTTATCAAATGAGTATATATATATATATATATATATATATATATATATATATATATTATACTAGCTGACCCGGCAAACGTTGTTTTGCCATATAAATAATTTTTAAGTAATTTCTAGCCTAAAAATTAAAAAAATGTTAAGGGGTGGACAACTCTTATCACTAAGGGGTATGAAAAATAGATGTTGGCCGATTCTCAGACCTACTCAATATGCTCACAAAATTTTATGAGAATCGGTCAAGCCGTTTCGGAGGAGTACGGGAACGAACATTATATGATAAACAAAAAAAAACACTAATTTGATAACTTAAACACCCTATTATCCTTGCAAATTCGACTTCGCGTACGCCTCATTTTGGTCCCGCAACGCCACTGGTAGGAAAAGTAATATTTTTCGCCTTAGTACCTAATTCGAATTAGCAATTGGATGAAAAGTATATTTTTTGAGAGATACACTATAGAAATACAATTTATCACTAAAACAAATTACAATCATTCCTTATCCATATTTAAATCCACTTACCCAAATATAGGTTAACCTATTTAATTTCTTTCTGCTACTGACTTATTTAAAGAAATTCCGATTACTCAGCATCAAGTTGTTGAATTGGTTGGAATAAGAAGCTGCAGCTGGATATCAACTCGAGAAATCTCCTTTTGTTCTATTTTAATCCAAAGTTAAATTTCTGTCGACAAATTACGTAAATTTTTTGTGAAAAAAAAAAAAAAAAATATATATAGATATATATATATATATATATATGCAGTATATATATATATATATACATATATGTTTTTATATTGTTATCAAAAGTGTTTTTTCAAAAAGGGGATATAGTTAATTTTTTAAATTACTTGTAGAATCTTAGTAATAAAAATAGAGTTAGTTTTTAATACTCAGAGTGCTTTTCAAGATGGCAGTTATTATTTACAAAACTCTATTTCTACGGAAAACTTAAAACACACAGGCCATAAAAACTCAATGAGCTTTGTTCAATAGAAAATAAAATTACAGCTAGTAAATACTTTCGTTAGTAAACAAAACACACTATTGGCAAGTATCGACTTAAACAATTTACTTAATGCCTTGTGAGCAGGAACGGCGTCAATGACACCATGACACAATGGGTAAGAGAAACCGGAAGTTATAGTACGTGAAGCTCCAACAAATAAGAAGCGTCGCCGGACGTTCTTACAATAGGAAATGCTTTAACGTTGCTAGTTGGAGATAAACTGATAATGATCAAAAATAAATATATTAATTTTGATATACAGGGTGATTCAAAATCGATCACGAAACTTAAGGGTGTGATTCTACTTGACAAAATAAGTGTAGAGCTTGATACATATTTTTTTAATGTCATTCGTTTTTAAGTTACAAGCCGTCAAAGTTCAATTTTTATATTTTAACCAACCCAGTTGATATTTGGCACACAACTCGAGCCATGTGTAGATTCTAAAATTCTTTAAGACAAAAAGTACCCTTTACCTAAAACTGAAAATTCATTTACACTCAAAACTTTACTTAACAGATATCAAAGCTGGGGCGCCATTTTGATATACAGTCAAAGCATAGGGGCGCAATACTTGAGCCAGTCGAAAACGATAAACCTCAAATACTTTAGGCACGACAGACCTCAATAGCCAAATTACACATCAAAACAGTACTCATCAGCTCAGCCTGAGGAGTTCCAGGAACTTCAACCGACAAACTTACGGGGCGTGATTCTGTCAACACAGATGAAAACTTTATATAAACACGATGCGTCCTAAACGTCTTAGTTTTTGGGAACTACGGTGTAGTCAAATATTTAAAAAAAAAACCCTTTTTTCTTTTTTAATTCTTTAACACCTGCGGCGTGATTTCTGGTTAGACGTTTAGAACATATGTTTATATGATTTTTTTTTCAGAGCTTTTGCTGTAGAATCGTTTGGTTAAGCTCTTGTCTGGTTGAGTTACTTGACACTCTGTAATGTAGGTAGGTAACCTGATTGAAATTGATGAAAAACTTTGATGTCTTATTGGTGCCTAAACGGCGAGGTTTATTGACTTCAATAAAAAGTTCCTTATTTTTTTAAGTTTTTGATTGTTTGTAAAATGGCGCTCCTAGCTTATGATGACATCTGTCAAAAATAAAAGTTATGATGCAAATAAATTTTAAGTTTTAGGTAAAGTGTCCTCTGCGTGGTATTTAAAAAAGCACTTTTGTCCTCAAATTCTAGACTCTACAAAGCTTCTGATCGTGTGCCAAATATATCAACTGGATTGGTTAAAAAAATAAATGCAACATGGCGAAACATTTTTACGTAAAAAAATGTTAATATCTTAATATTGAATTCTATTATAAGCTGTTATACTTTTAGTATCAATTTAGAGTTTTTTTATCAAAACGAGATACGAAGAAAACACAAAAGATTAATAATTTGCAGTTCCTATTGCTTAATCGGAAAAAAATATACTTTATAAAAAGTCAGTGGCGTACTTTTTTATAATAATATTGGCTGTGGTACCCACAAGACGCCACTGGACCCAATATTGTTAATCTAAGTAGAGCTTTAGAAGCCTTAAATTGCATTAAATAGGTGTATCGAATTTTATTTAAATCGGTTTAAGCGTTTTTAAGATATTTAAAAATGCCGACTTAGAATTATTTTTTTAAAGTTTTTGCTACTTTAATGCAAACGCAGTTAACTTAATATATCAAAATAATATAAGCTAGTTAATATCCAGATTTTAATCCCATATTTTATTTAATGGATTTAACCAATCTGCAATGTGGATATAATTGAAAGAGCTTACTTCTCACTATCATTAAGAAAAGCTAATAGGTGCCTTTTTTTATTAGTATGGTCTTTATTAAATATAATACAGCCATTATTTTATTAAATACTGATAAAAAGCACAATTGTTTTTAATTATTATTTTAAGATTCTTTTAAGTAGATAATATTTGCTGATAAACCCAACTTTAAGTGGGAAATGTCAGCTTAATTTTTGTACAAACTATAAAATACAATTGTAGCTCATCAAAACTACATTGCACAATAGCATGATTTTGACATTCTTCCCTAAAATATGTGAATAGCGTCCTTGAACTTATATAAAGATTGCGTTTTTAAAGAAAGGTTCGTAAATCGTCAAAGAACAAGCAGCAGTCTTGCATTGTTTCTTCGGACGCCTCTAGCTTAGAAGAACTAAAAATACCCACGTCTGCTATGCACTCCGGCATTTCTGTAGCACAGAAATCTGTGATTATTTTAGATGGATGATCCTAAGGTTTAAAACGTTTAAAATAAATTGTTCAACAGTGATATTGGTAGAACCAGAAATAATGCCATTTTTAATTATAATGAATTTCGTAATTTTTTAAAAAATGGCAAAGAAAATTACTAATGATTGATATCTATCCAATGACCAAAAATAAAAATGTGTATTTTTTTCTTAATAAAGAAGACGTATTTTCTGTACTTATATAAATGCCGCAATAAGACATAGTCATGATGACAAGGAAAAATTATTATCTGGTTTTTGCCGAAAACAAAATAATCAATGCAAAATTTATCTTTACACGTTCATAATATTTTTAAGTTACAGAAAAAGATTGCTAAAAGTTACAATGGCTTAAAAATAGAAAAAGCCCAAGCGTCATCGTCAGCGGAGAAAAACACTACAAGCCCTTTGTTAACCATAAAAATACTTCGCGTAATTAAAACTACTTAGAACATTTTAGTCTGATTATATCACCCAATAGCGTGGCAACATCGCCAACGAATGTCAAAATAAAATCACGTACTATATGCACAATTTCATGCTGAATACGATACTGTGAAACAAAAATAGGGGTTACAATTAAAAAACTAACTTCTTAGCCATACATTTTTTTGGGACACTCTGTAAGGGGAAAACGCATTAAACCTGATTATGTCATTCCTAACAGAAAGGAAATTAATGGTGAAAGTGGCGAATTGCACCTCGTCGGAGTATGAGATGAACATGAGGTGCTGCACAGGGATCTATTCTTGCCCCGCTACTGTTTATTCTATTCGTGAATGATTTGCAATTGCCCGGACTAACCATAAAATTTGCAGACGACACGTCAGCTGTAATATCAGCAAAAGACGAGCCAGAAGCACTACAAAAAGTCAACCAGGTTTGTGATGCAATGAATCAGTGGTGTTTCTCCAACCAACTAAAACTCAATAAGGAAAAAACGGTTCATGTTCACTTCTACAAGTTCGTCCAAAGGTTCAACTCGATCAGGTTGAGTCAACATCAAAATTCCTAGGAACCTACTTGGACTCTAAGCTTTCATGGGAGCCTCAACTAGATCATGTAGTGTCTAAACTCGCTCAGGCCTATTTTGCACTTCTTAAATTAAAGCAATCAGTCCCTCTTTCTACACAAATAACTTCCTTTTATGCCTTAGACTTACAAATAGGGCGAACGGAAGAGCCGCCATTTTGCGAATTTTAGCGCTGAATTTAAATAATTCATTTTTAGGCCATGACTAAATCCATAACAGGGTATTCACACTTAACAAAAAATAGAGTTTAATAAATTATAGGTCCTTAGTTTATTTTTTTATAAAATGTAGTAATATTAGAGATTTTTACATTTTGGAACTAGCCTCCATAATAATTGTACAATACATGAAATGGGCTTCCTAAAGGTCTCTATACTAACGTATGTCCTAAAAGTTTTGGCACACGCCTCAGTTGATCGACAGCATCTTGGTATACGAAGAAGCTGCGCTTGAGAGTATTTGGGGCACTTACGTCTCTTTCGATATTTAAGACCATTCCTCCTCAATTCCAACGATATCTGTACTCAGAAGATCTGTATTGCCTAGCCAGTCTCCTCGTTGACATTCCAATCTGGTTTTTGCTCTTCTCACCAATCTCTCTGACCTCTGTGCGGTAAATGCACGTGATCTTCCACTTTTGGGAGATTCAGACATGGTATTCCCTGCTCGCACTCCGCTATTGTTCTATAAATGGTTCTGCGTAAAATGTTTTCATTCTGGAATATTCGACAGATTTCAGCTTTGGGTATCCGCCCAACTAACTTGTAGATACTTTTTCTTATTTCTAATTTATACGACATCTTAAAGCGAAAACTTCCAAATAAATAAATCTCAACTGACAGTAAATAAAGTAAATACACTTTTGTTTTCAAAGGCAACTTAATATTTTTGTTTTTGTTAAAATTAAAGACAATGAGTTTTGTGCCAAAACTTTTAGGACATACGTTATTATTGGTATTTTAGAATATAAAAAAAAAAAGTGTGAAATATTTTTTAAAAACATCTACAAATACAAATGGTTATGGGTGAGATATATAAAAATTGCTATAAATTCACCATGAAATATGTAATTCATATCAATTTGTTGCTCTGGTTAGTTCTGGTTAGTTAAATAAACAGTTTCGATAGCAAATCCACGTTACACCTTAAAATATAATTATTATTTGTTTTGCCAAATCAATGAGTAAAGTGTTTTATAATTTAAAAAGGTTATCAATATTTAAGTAATAAAACACCCATAGGGACAGCAGAAATGTATGCATTTTTTTAATCTTTGGACAAACCACGAAGACTAAAATCCTAAATACTAACGTACCATGGGTGTCTTAAGCGAGGTAAGAGGGAGTTTGTTGACACGGGACTTAAATATTTGAAGATTTGGGGGAAGGAAACACCTCCGCGGGCAGCAGGTTCCACATTCTAAAAAATCTAGGGATAAAAGAACGAACAAAATGGGAAGTTCGACGCCTGTCCAATTGGACTGTTTAGGGATGCATACACTCGGCACCACGGGTTTCTCTGTTGGGAACCGTGAGTGGAGGAACTATACTGGACAATTCTTCAGAGCAGAAGCCATGGAAGTACCTATAAAACAGCGATAGATCCCCCACAGACCGACGATGGGCAAGAGAGGGAAGCCTTTCTGTAAGTGAAGGATCATTATTGAGAAGAATAGCTTTTCTTTGAATAGAATCCAGAATTTGTTTTCAGAGGTTAACAGTCACATAAGCAAGAAACTTTAATACAAAAGGGTGTTCCAAACAAAACGCACGATGTTAATTAAAAATTAAACAAGAAGTTTTAAAAAAATCTTTTTATTTTTTTTTATTATTATTGAAGGATCTATGACAATTAAATAAAAAACAAAATAATGGCCAAATGCTTGCCACGGCTTCAATGGCATACCTTTCAGCAATGGTCCACATTTTCAATGACTGAGACATAATTGATTTTCAATGTCGTTTACGTGCCGAATTATCTTATTCTTTATGGATTAATTACCAATCCGACGTATTTGGGCAAAGTAGAGTACAAGGGTGATTGTTGAAAAGATGATGCATCCACAAAAAGTGACTGTGTGGTTTATGGGCTGCCGGCGCCGGCCTTACATTTTCGAAAATGAGATATACCAAGAAGTTACCGTGATTTTTGTGGCCAGAAATTGAGAATATGGATTTGAACGATATGTGGTTTTAACAGGATGGTAGCACTTTGCCAAACACCCAACAAAACAATGACTTTTACTCGAGAAAATCAATAGTCGTGTAATCTCATATCGTGTCAAAACACATCCGCATAACTGTGGATGTGTTTTGACACCTTTGATTTTCTTGTTTTGGGAATAATTAAAAGAGAAAGTGTTTGGTAATAATTTAGGAATAAAATGATGAGATAATTCGGCACAATAAGAACCATGAACCTCAATTATGTCTCAGAGTCATTGTAAATATGAACCATTAGATAGAGGTATGCCAACGAAGCCGTGGCGAGCATTTGGCCGATAATTTGTTTCACACATAATTGTCATGGATCATTCTACCATGATAAAAATATTAGGGGAACTCTCAGTAAACTTTTTTTTATTTACAATTTACAACGTCCGTTTTAGTTGGTCCACCCTTCATTTGTTACAAATTAGTTCTTACCAAATAATGTACATAACTAAAATACTTTTTATTAAATCTGATTTAAAATAATTAGATATAAATAAATGTGTTTAACAAATAGAATTTAAAACAAACATAAAAAATGCACTTTAAACCTACATTTATAAATAATAAAATTCACTTTTAAAATAGTTTTGCTAAATAAGTTAAATTATAAATACTTAAAACGTATGTATCGTGCTTTACGATTATTGATGCTAATTACTCACCTCCAACAACTTACATAATATTTGTAGCTGTTACTAAACACCGTATAATTAACTTAGTACTTTTATGTGTATGAACGAAGTACAGGGAAAAATCTTGTCTTGCTTTAAAAAGTAAATAAATTTTAAAAATAGCTCTTACTGGCAGCTTTAAAAAACCTTATATTTTTTTGGTCTAATTTATACACTTTGTATGTGTCCCAAATCCAACCCCCTTTGTAATATTGTTCTCATATCTGAAGCATAGCGTCCCCCACAACCCTAAATACCATTTAAAGAAAAGTTGTTCGCCTCATTAATGATCCTTTACTTACAGAAAAGCTTCTCTTGCCTATCGTCCAGCTGTGGGAAATTTATCGCTTTTTTATAAGTACTTTAACGCCTTTTGCTCTGAAGAGAATTGTCCAGTATAATTTCTCCACTCTCGGTTTCCGGCAGAGAAACTCGTGATGCCGCACGTATGCATTCCTATATGGTCTAACTGGACAGACCCCGAACCGTTCACTTTGTTTGTTTTTTTTTATCCCTAGAGTTTCTAGAATGTGGAACCTCTTTCCTGCGGAGGTCTTTCCTTCCGTCCCAATCTTCAAGTATCCCATCCCATGTCAACAAACTTTTTCTTTCCTCGCTTAAGACAACCACGGTACGTTGGTATTAGGGCTTTGAGCCTTCCTAGATTGTCCAAAGATAAAAAAAATAGTGATAATATAGAACATAGTCTTCAAACAAATGCAGCAATGTGCCCAAATAGTTTAATCATATTTTTAAAATAATACTATAAGTTTGCTATTTGGGTATATTTTGTTTATACCACTACTTATTTAAAACATTAAAAAATGCTTTTTTAGTTGAAATAGTATATTACATTACAAGTGTGTGAGTGGGTTTGTCGCACTCGGCTAACGCCTCGTGCTACAATATTCCCACTCATGTGAAATTAGTCATTTTCACACGAGTACTGTACACTATTTTTCCTACGACCACAAATTATTCACCAAAAAATAAATAAATTAAAGTTTGGCTGTTCAGAAAAAATAAAAACAATTGAGAACTTTGCAACACTAGGGTGATATTTACTTTGCAACACTAGTGTGATATATACTTTTCCTCACTGCTATATTATACTGTTTTGACAATATTTTTACATCAAAAATCACCTACCTAGAAGCATTATATAACTTTTATCATTTTGGAATTTAAAAAGGCCCTCACTTAATAAAATAATAAAAATTGTATGGTTTTGTTAGGTAATAACGCTAATAGTTTAATACGGTTTTCTGCTATTATAAGTGTTTTTAAAAATTATCGATTCTTACATATTTTAGACACTCTTCTAAATAAAACGTAAGTGGTGCATATCCAAAATATTCCGTTTTTAAAAAATATCAGTAAATAAACTTACGGGACCGGGGAGTGAAAAGGGGTGCTGGGTGGGGTAAAATTGGTAAAACGAGTTAATAAAACTGAACATCACATATAAAATTAAGTAAAAATAACAGTTTTTCCTCATATTTTTAAGAAAAAATATAAAAAATATGAAAATTGTAAATGCATAACCTAAAGTCCTAAAAGTAAGGAAAAACGACTACCAAACGTCAGTTACCATGCAAAATATGGAAAGCATTTGGCAACGTCGGAAGGGTCTGATTCTATTTATGAATGGATAAAAGAAAGTGGATTGATAAAGTGTGTATTAGCCTTAGGTTTAATTAGGGATTAAAAAAGATTTAACTAGTTGTTTGAGTACACGAAGAAAGAGAGGAAGGAATTTGATCTATAGGCTTTTTTTCTCTGGCGCTTTAGGTCGAACGGTCAAGCGGCAAGGCTGCCTCTATAAAGTACGTGCTCAAAGGTAGAAGGGAGATTTTTAATTTGATCTACTTACCTGACAACACTGTGCCAGTCAGTGAAAGTTGTTTTTGTGGTTATGTCTATTTTTGTTTATGTTTTTATTTTTTCGTAAATTTTAATAAATATAAAATAAGATGATTTTCGCTAATTTGGGTTCTAAGGTTTAAGGTAAATAAAAGTTTTTTTACTGTCACTACAATAAATATGTCACTTGCAAGACCAATAGCAGTTTTTAGAATGACATCATAATATGTATCACACCAGTGTTGTAAAGTACTTTGCAACACTAGTGCTGTAAAGTACTTTGCAACACTAGTGTGATATAACGCATTTTCTATGCATGAAATCAGTGTGCTATTTGCTATTTTCACAAGTGGTCGTAGAAAAAATGTGTATTCGTCTTATTTTTAACTTTAAAACATACTGGGTATGCTTGTTTTGATAAATTTTTCGTATTAGGAATCTGTCATTTCTTACGTATCATTAAAATCCTTGTATATGAATCTCTACTGAGAAGGAATGTGCAAACTTATATATTTAAAAAAAAGATGTTATAATTATACAGGTTGGATCGGATCTCATGTAACTGTAGATCCTGTGGCATTAGCAAGGTCTTGATGCTTTAGAGATGATGGATAATGGGATATTTATTGTGGCATTTCCGCGTTAAGTAAAAGGTGTCGTGAAGTGCAAGTGCATGTTTTTATAGCTGCGAAACTTGGAAAAACTAATACTAGCACTTTAGAATAATAAAACTTTTAAAATATTTAAAATAAATGTTGTTTTATTAATTATACCCAAAATACAAAAAACCTGGTCATCCAAATTGATAAATCTCGACAAATGTAATATGTAAACTAATGTATTTTATTTTAAAGTGACAAAAGTACTCTCTTATAATCGTTCTTTTTTATTAATTTTGCGCCAGAATCACCAATTAAAAGTAATTTTATTGTAATAAAATAAGCAAAATAATGTTTATAGTTTTAAGCCATTTTAAACAAATTTTTAAAAACATAGACTGCTTCAATAAATTTTATGTATAATTAGCATTAAAAACGCAAAAAGTCAAAAATTATTAACTTTTTAATAATTATTTTTAGTCTATTATTTTTTGTAGCAGTAATAATTATTTGCACCTTCCTTTAATTCGGGTAATTTTAGTGAAAAGGGAGCAAATCACATTTTTTCTCATGTAAAATTAAATCAATAATTTTTGAAAAATACTTTGGGAATTAGTTTTTAATTATTGTTTAAAGTTAATTTAAAACCAAGTTTGAGATCAATCACTTCTTTTAAAGGAATTTTATGCAAAATTAAAAGTTGAGTGTCCACGGAGTTGACTTTTTTAACATGAAGGGGACCTTTTGTATAATATCACATAATATCCCTCTGAAATCTACCTAATTTAAACAAAAACTGCCTAGATTGAAAATAAGTACTTTATTCAAGTAATAATAATCGAAATTCGGCAATTTTTAAATAAAAATATAAACTTAAAATTAAGGTTTTGGAGAATATTTTAAAATAGTGCAGCCATTTAGCAGTCTCATGTTTTTTGGAATAGTGTCTGTGGTATCGCATCTTATACTTCTTAACTTTCTTCTCTGATTTTTCGAGTTTTTGCTGTGTTCGAATTAGGTTTTTATGGGTTTTCGACTTAATATAGTTTTTCTTCCACATTTTTTCTGGATGTAGATGCAGTGGCTCGCGGAATGGCTTGGCCTTCATCTTCACTTCGACCTTATATTCGCCAGTAGGAGTGGAAGGGAGTGTATCAACCTCCATTGCCTTTAAAAAAATTTGTTTTTTGGTTCTGGCTCTGATTTTCGCATTAGCTTCTCTCCACTGACGTCTTACAAGTCTTTGTTTTCGATTGGACAAGTCGGAAATATATTTAATTTTTCCCTGTTTTTACGCCGATGATACCTTTGCCGTTCTTTTTCTTTAGCGTCTTGATAGAGTTCAGGATTAGATCTTATTTTTTCCCGTCGTCTTCTTTCACAGTCCCATTTTTGTTGACGCCGTTTTTCCGTGGTTAACATTTTATTTTTGGCCATCTCTTCTGAAAACAATTATATCTAAATAAGATTATATTGATTAATATCGACGGTTAAAAAGAAAAATTTATTAAGCGCCGCGATTTCTCCTTTTAACCGTGGATATGGTCAACATATCAGCCTTTTTTCAGCTCCATGGATCCCTGTTCTACTCCATGGACAGACAATGTCCATGGAGTGGATGTCCATGGAGTAGACAAATTATAATATTTTTAAAATATAAAGCTCAAATACAAAGGTAGCGCAAAATATTTTTGTTGGTGATAACATAAACTTAAAATACCTTTGTTTATAGGATTTTATAAACATTTATTGAAAATTAAGCATTAAATAATGGTCATGGAGTTGAACTTATAAAAAAATACCTACCTGATATTGCCTGCGTTTCGCTCTCTCACCACGTAATGACAAACACTAATTTGCACACTTTCACGGCTGTTTGCATACTAATGCTTACTAATAATAACACAAGTTTTAAAGCATTTTAAAGCGCTCTCTATACAAAATTTTACATGAAGTCAGCCGGACCATGGAAGGGACAAAACTTGTCGTAACGCTGTTAAAATTTAATGCAATATGGATATTTTTGAAAATTCAATTGTATTTTATATAAAATATTGCCCGTCCGTCTATGTTTTATTTTTTACTGTAAATTGCTTTCGGAATCGGACATCAAATTTTGGTAAATTTAATAACTTCTATTGATTTTAACAAGTGGTAACGGTCCATGGAGGGAAAAAGTAACATCAAATAATAAATTTTTATTGATTTTTCTTTATTTTTTGTTGAAATTGCCGTCGTGTTAGTAGCATATAGTTTTTCTGTGGTGGCTTCTGTTTTTCTCACAAAACTAGGACAACAAGCTTTTGAGTAAAATAAGTGTAACATTAATTTACAACATTTTGCTGAAATTACCCATTCACGCAATTATAGGATTTCTATTTTTAAGCACGTTGTTGCTTAAAATCGGCTAAATAACTTAACACATAGGCAATGTGAGAAAAAGAGACAATCTAACGTGAATACCCGCATGTAAACATTTCTGATTGGATTAGTCACATACATCCGTTGTTGTTCCTTTACTGGCCGATATTTTAATACCTATTTGCTTAACGAGTATATCCATGATATCAAATATAGTATTTTGAAAATACTTTGAAAGGCCTTTTTATTGGTGACATAATAAACAAAGTGTTTATTTAATTTTTTTAATTTATGATGTTTATTTTTTTTGTTATGTTTAAAAGATAATGGATGAAAAAGTATGAAACTTGTATACGAGACGTTTCTTTCTATTTTTCTTGGTTATAGTAAAAAGTGGGTGGCAAAATATGAATTAAAACCCTGTAAGTGTTTATTTTATAAAATCAAAATAATAAAACAAAAATTAGAAAATAAACTAAATAAATTTTAATATACTTGTTAATTATTGTTACAAAAGCTTTTAATGAATTTAAGCTTACATAAGCATCACTTATGTATATGTGTAGGTATTCTATCTCGTACCCAAAGACTTATTGTGATACGGATGTTGCCGTTACGTCATGGACTAGTACTTTATCACACAATCAAAGAATAAACTGTTAATTCCTAACGAATATATATAAATAAATAAATAAACATATTTAAGAGATGAATAAAACGAAGCTACTGTATTACTATAAGGAGCATTCATGGTTTGATGCATTGGTATATAAAAGGTAAGCATTGATAATTACGACAGCTTGTTTAAAAATGGTTTAAGAATTAAACTTAAGAACCTGATAATAGTTATTAACACCGTGCTATAAGTTGTTTATAAAAAGGAACCAAATAAAACAGTTTATATGATTTAACAGTATTAACGGTACTGTTATATTTGTAACTAAAATCAAAGTCTTACATTTTATAATCATTTAAAAAATAAACTTGACAACTATGTTTTTTTAGATTAACTATTAAGACCCTATTAATTTTTATGTGTAATCCAGAGGGCGCCACTAACACTACTCAATTTCTCTAAAACTTTAAAATATCTTTTATATGCTATTCTGTAAGTAGTATCTGACTAAGGCTGAAGTCTTCTGTGAATTTATACACAAAAAGATATACGTGTTGAAAATTGTTATAACTAACCGTTTTTGAGATATTTGCGTTTAAGTTACTTAGTGCAATCAAAAAATATCTTTAATACCAGCGTATTAACAACAACTGCCACATTATATATTAATGATTTAATGTTTTCTTCCATTATATAGGAGACCAATAAGCATATTATGCTTATGGCTCGGTCATTTAATATGCTTTTTGGTTGCAGCAAACAACTCGAAAACAGTTGCTTTGGTGGATTCTTAAAAAGTATACCTTTTTGTGTAAACAACATAAAATAGTTTAATATGTTATTCAGATAATACATACAGGGTAGCATAAGAAAATTGTGACTTTTTAGAAAAATTAAAAGTAGTGTAGTTGGTGTATTTTAGTTACCTTTCTAATAAATTTTTTATCGCATCTGGATAGTTTGACTGTGACACCCTGTATCTTCGCAAAAAAAAACGGTTAGTCTACACTAAAAAATTTGAAAATACATATATATATATATATATATATATATATATATATATATATATATATATATATATATATATTTGGAAACTACAATGTGTTTTTGGAAAATTTGTGAAATTTTAGAAAATTATTATTTTTTATAATAACTTTTTATCAATTAAGATATTTAAAAAAAATTGGGGGACGCCTTCTATGCACCAAAACACATATTTTGGCATACAAGAAAAAAATCATTTTTACCAGTGTCGTCCATGAGGAGTTTAAGGTTATTATTTTTTTAATAAAAAAATAGTACGCCACTGCACTTTATTAAAATAAAAATAATTTTTAAAATTCCCATTTGGTTTGAAACAAATTTAATTTTTTTATTTATTTTTTATTTGATGGTTGGTTTTCGCGTAAATAAATAAAAACCATTTATCGGCACGGTCATTTTGTTTCGATAATATCAAACTCTTCAGTGAAAAAATTACCTTCAATATGTTTTATTCTTTAACTAGATAGGGACTTGACCATGCCGAGAAATGGTTTTTATTTATTTACGCAAATAACATGCATTAAATATTAAAAAAGTCAAGAGATGAGATCAAATTTAATTTTAGAAAAATGCAGTGGTGTACCATTTCTTTATTAAAAAATATTTACCATAAACCACTCATGGACGACACTGGTAATAATTATTTTTTATCTTGTGGGCCAAAAAATGTGGTGCACAGAAGGCGTCGTCCAAATTTTTTAAAAAATCCCAATTGGTAAAAAGTTATTATAAACTGTTTGGACGTCACTGTTTGAACGTCACTGTTTGGCCCACCCTGTATAAAAAGGCATATTGTTTATCGTTTTATATTTTCTATCATTAAATAATGAGAAGGTCAGTGCCGACTCCAGCAACATTAGCCCACTTAAATAATCACCGTAGAAGAGAAGACACATCAACAAATACCCCAAAGGCATTGTAACCGATCGATCATTAGAAGCATAATTTAGAGTTATCCATTTCGCAAAAAAGTCAAAACACGACTTTAGGC
This sequence comes from Listronotus bonariensis, assembly GCA_014170235.1. NCBI lineage: Eukaryota > Metazoa > Arthropoda > Insecta > Coleoptera > Curculionidae > Listronotus > Listronotus bonariensis. The sequence goes on along the minus strand of JACEGR010000223.1, from coordinate 134,536 downwards.
AGTACAATTTCCTCAGTTACTCTTTATACCAAGTCATGAATATTCTCGATCGACCTTAACAAGAATTGAAAAATCGGAACGGTAACTACAATTGCAAGGCACTGCTGCACCAATTGTAATAGCTATATTTGTTTTATGGTCTATGTTCACGATATTTCTTACTAAAAGGATAAGTTTTGTTACAGTTAGTTTGCGATTACACTGTAACAATCATTGTAAACTTAAAGAGATTGGGAAGGTTTATTCTTAGCAATTTTAAGTGGGGTTGAGTGGCAAGGCGGTATCTTACGGAAATCTTAATTGTTTACAGAAACAAGGTTTCTAGTACATTTTAAACTATTTTTTAGGTGTTAAATTTAATTTATTTTATAACGTTCATTTGATATCATGATTTTATTTTCATATTACCACCGTTTTTAAGATAAAATTTTATTGGTAAAAGTTTGCTTATTCGACACCATGCCGATTTGAATGATGTTTTGCATTCGGGGGTTTTTAGAGGCAAAATACATATTTAAAAAAAAAAAAATAAATAAACGTGTCGTTTTTGTAATATTCATCATCAAATTTTAAAAGAAATCGCTGGCAATACGTTCATTTTTAGCAGCATGACAAAAAAATGTTACATCTGGTAGAGGAACTGCAACATATTTGGTATACTGCTGGTAATTTGGCATACTTCGATATCAAAAAGCTTGGATTTCTTTTCCGAGCCAAAAAATATTTTTCTCCTTCCAATTTATACACTCTGTATGTGTCCCAAATTCGACCCTCTCTGTAATATTTTTCTCATGTCTGGGGAGTGGCATCCCCTACAACCCTCAGCATTCTTGATGCCATTCAAAGAAGGGCTGTTCGTCTTATTAATGATCCTTTACTTACTCAAAGACTTCCTTTTCTTGCCCATCGTCGAGCTGTGGGAGATCTATCGCTCTTTTATAGATACTTTTACGGTTTCTGCTCCGACGAATTATCCAGTATAGTCCCTCCTCTTGCAGCTCCCAACAGAGAAACTCGTGGTGCCGCGCGTATGCATCTTTATACGGTTCAATTGGACAGGCCCCGAACTTCCCATTTCGTTCGTTTTTTATCCCTAGAGTTTCTAGACTGTGGAACCTACTGCCAGCGGAGGTCTTTCCTTCCCCCAAATCTTCAAGTTTTTAAGTCCCGTGTTAACAAACTTCCTCTTACCCTGCTTAAGACACCCACGGTACGTTAGTATTTAGGCTTTCAGCTTTCGTAGATTGTCCAAAGATAAAAAATTAAGGTCATATATGTTTTTTCTCATAAACATAACATCGTAGGACACATTAAGCCACCAAGCATTTAAAACTGGACGCCATTTTGAGATTCCGGCTACTAGACCCGACGGGACGAAAATACAGATTTGAAAACTTTTTGGTTGCAGTAGTTTGCAACCCATGATAATATTTACTGCAATACGTAAAATATTTAGTGTAATTATTCAGTCTGTTAAGTGACCTTTTTAGTTTATGATTTAACTTTGATTTTGTAAATTTTCTAGAATTGGAAATTTAAAATGCCATTTTCGGTTAGGATGGTATGTTGTTAATTTGGAATACTTAAAGTTGTATGTTTTTTTTAGTAATAATGAATTTGAGATGGTATTCAACAATACAAAAAGGGAAAGAGGTGAAAAAGAAGGAAATGGCAGCTACTAAAACATATAAGTTGCTAAGATAAAGTGTTAGCATTATGTTTATAAAAAATGTGAATTATATTCGATATACACGGAATACTATATTCCAAATTACCTGCACTTAAGTCAATTGATATAATTGATAGTTTGTGGTTCCTTTATTTCTAAAGTTTCTAAATTTTGTTCTATTTGATAATAATAAATGTTAAATATTAATAGATTTTTAAATAGAAAAATGAAGCCATCTTTTTTTATTTAATTTTATTCTAAGGAAACAAACTGGTATTCCAAATATGCTGCAGTTCCTCAAGAGATACAATAATTGTGTTATTTGTTTAGGTCAGTGTTTAAAATATGTGATCTATAACCTCTATAGGACATCCCACGAAGGTCTATGCCTAAATACCAGAGTACCGTGGGTGTCGGGTTATTAGATGTTTAACCCATCGTTCCCCCTGTTCCGTCAACGTTGTCCAAGCACTGAAACATGCAGTTGCATTTCACAGCACCTTTTAGACAACGTGGTAGTGCCACCACGGTCGTTATTTTTAAATAACTACTACCTAAATATGTCTCTCCCGCTGGGAATCGAACCGCCGACCTCTGGCTTCAAAGATCAAATCTCTATCCACTAGGCCACGGGGAGACAATACCAGGTCACCAGCGAAATGTACCATATTTTTACTATATTCTCCTCTATTTACACGCAATTCCTAATTTAAACTTAAATTTGCACAAAAGAGTTTACACACCTCTTTTAAAACCTTAATTTTTATTTATTTTACCTATCAATTTTTATCATTAAATTGCAAAGATTCACTTTTAATCGCAGTGACCATGGCGGCAGCCAGTCATTACGTTAAAATTGTTTTAATAAACCAATATTTAAATTCATTTTACATTTATTCTTATTTATACAGACTAAGTAATTCATGGCTGTATACTTTTAGTTTATTATGATTAAGTTCTAAATTACCCCGTATATTAAAAGAAAAATTCATTAATTTTAAATTACTGTTTTTAAACATAGCTGCATGATACTTTTTGTTAATTATTATTGACCAATAAGTAATTTATAAAAATCGACAGTGTATTACATAGTATTTCGTAATAAAAAATCTATTATCTTCTCTGCTTGAACATCAATCGTATTTTTAATATTAGACTGTGTACCTAACAACAAAGCGCATTATTGTACATTGATAAATTTACAATAATTTTGGTGCATCTTTGTAGGTTCATTAGTTTAAATTACATCGCTTATAGTTTCAAATTTAAAACAACCGTTTTAAGTCCCATGTAGGATGTTATAATAATATAATTATACAGAGTATTCTAAAAGTTCAGTCATTAAATTAAACCTCTTGTAGAACGGCCAATTTACCAAATGTTTCTTTTTGTCCTAAAGTTGTCAAATAAAGCAATTATTTATACAGACTGCCCACGCCCATCAGTGGGGTTTACAAGAAGACAAATGAACCAAAAACTTTATTTAAAAAAGTCATTCTTTATAAAAATTTTGCTTGTAAAAAAATGATTCACAAAGAGAAAAATTTTGGGGTTTCGCAAAAACTTAAAGAACATGATTTTCCTCCAAGAGTAAACTACCTTTTTTCATTTTAAAGCAAAATATCATGTAGAAAATTTATAAGGAATAGCATTTTAAATGACTTTATTAATGTTACAGGGGTTTCAAACACTTTTATAAAACTGATTTGTGATTTATTAAAAAGAAATTATTTTAAATTTTATAGAAAACTAACCTAAAAACTTTCATAATTTGACTTTTAAACACCTGCTTGCTCCAAACGCCTACACAACACAATTTTTCAACTGTAAATCAATGTGATCAAGGCATTCGCCAAATTACGAAGTTCAATAAAATTTTGTATTATTGTTTTTATTGATAACGACCATTATTTTTATTAAATTTTTCCTATGACATTTTGCTTAAAAATGAAAAACTAAGGTTTAGTTTTGAAAAAATTATGTTTTTTAAGTTTTTGCGATTCCTGTATACAAAATTTATATTTTATCTTCGTGAGCCTTATTTTTTTACAATCAAAAATTCTTTGGCTCATTTGACGTCTTTTAAACCTCATCCCGTGGACAGTCTGTATATCATAATATATAAATATACTTATATATATATATAGTATATATATATATATATATATATATATTATATATATATATATATATATTATATATGCATTATAAATCAGTATAACAGATTATTAAAAAAAGAGTTTTTATTTAGCAAAAGCTTGTAACATTGGAATTGTTAAAACTAAAACTTTAAATGTGTCAAATTATAACCGTTTGTGAACCACGAAATACATTTGAAGTTTGCTTTGTTATTGTTATTATTATTATTTTTAATAGGAAAAAAACAAAAATAATTTAAACATGTCTATTTTTGTTTAAACTTTGACTACTGAACTATGTGTTCTTTAAGAATTTTTTCGATTTAAAAGTCCGTTTTACTTCTAAACTTTTAATTTCTTTGCTAATTACGATACATAGTTCCCAAAACAAAAACCTCGATCAGGTAAATTCTCCCACCTCAAGAGTTAAGTGGAACTCAGTTAGATTCTGTTAAATCAATATTATAAAATTATTAGATATTCAAATTAAAATCCATAAGATAAATCTTAACAAGTGAGTATCTCTGCTTTCATAATTATAATAACCTAGTAATATATCATAAAAATTGCTATTGGAATTTTCTGATTTTAATTTATAGAAAAGTTGTTCTCATGCAAGGTGGAAATGATGAATGAGCTTAATCGATTTCCATATTGATTTTTCACAACGGTTCGTAGTATTTCTAAAGGTTTAAAGATGTAAATCAAAAGAAATAAAAAAAATAGGATTACCATATTAATTTTTAATAAGATGTAGGCATATCTCTTTTGAATGAGCACTTTAAATTGTTTTTAGGGTGCTTGTATATATGTCAACCAGCCTTTATATTTTTATTTATTTCCATTTTTAGTTTCTTTTTAAAAAATGCCTATACAAAATTATAACGTATGTCCTAAAGTTTTGGCACACAATATTTATCGTTTTTTTTAATGAAGAAATTTATTTAAACACTAACTAGTTATCATAAATTACAACTCAATACTTAACTAAACTATACTATCGAATTATGTGGAGTGGCCCATTCTGCTCTACCAGACGCAAATTTCTTCGAATGTCTCTCATGAGGTCCTGGACGGAATTCAGTTCAATTTCTCTTAATTTCTCGTAAATTCGCCGTCTTAATTGTTCCTCATCTTGTGCTTCCCAGCCTCCATGATAAACCTTTCTAGACAGTACAGCCCAAAATCCTCTATTGGGCGAGCCTGCGGCAAGTTTGGAGGATTATCGTTTTTGGGAACAAAAGGTATGTGGTGTTGTCGAAGCCAGTTTTGGGTATCTCTTGAGTAATGGCATGATGCTAGGTCTGGCCAAAACATGATATCGTCATTAGCATGATGTTCGCGGACAAACTGAAGCAATTTGGAAAGGCAGTTATCAATATAGCTCTGACTATTCAAAGCTTCACCCTCACTCTTCCCACAAAGGTCGGGATACACCCCTGTTAGAAATTGCGCACCAGACAAGGATTTTATCTGCAAATTTCGCTTTATGTTTGTATCTAACATTGTCAGGGCATTCCTCTACGTTGTCCGTATAAAATCCATCGTTTCCCTTCATTTCAGAATTACTCAAAGTGAAATACTTTTCGTCATCTAAAATAATGATTTTTTCATTGGCAAAATGTACCCGCCTCAGTTGACGACAACATCTTGGTATACGAAGAAGCTGCGCTTGAGAGTATTTGGGGCACTTACGTCTCTTTCGATATTTAAGACCATTCCTCCTCAATTCCAACGATATCGTACTCTTAGAAGATCTGTATTGCCTAGCCAGTCTCCTCGTTGACATTCCAATCTGGTTTTTGCTCTTCTCACCAATCTCTCTGACCTCTGTGCGGTAAATGCACGTGGTCTTCCACTTTTGGGAGATTCAGACATGGTATTCCCTGCTCGCACTCCGCTATTGTTCTATAAATGGTTCTGCGTGAAATGTTTTCATTCTGGAATATTCGACAGATTTCAGCTTTGGGTATCCGCCCAACTAACTTGTAGATACTTTTTCTTATTTCTAATTTATACGACATCTTAAAGCGAAAACTTCAAAATAAATAAATCTCAACTGACAGTAAATAAAGTAAATAAACTTTTTGTTTTCAAAGGCAACTTGATATTATTTTGTTTTTGTTAAAATTAAAGACAATGAGTTTTGTCTGCCAAAACTTTTTTTGGGGCATACGTTACAATGTTAAAGTAGTCCAACTTTTAGAAATTAGCTTATTTGCAAAAAGCTTTCTCAAACGTTTTCCTTTACATCACCATTAATTATGTTATTAGTAAAAGATCAAAAGAGCATCATGACCCAGTTAATGTAGCAAGAGACCATAATTCATCGTAAAATTAGCCTTATTGGATAACTGTTAAAGTGTCGTAAATTAAGTGCAAAACCTGAAAATTGTAGATCTAAAACCTTAACTTCAAGTCGTGTATGTTACAAAGTAGCTATTGGGTGATTAATAAATTATAGGTCTCTCTTTGGCATTTAAAGATAGTTGTGGTTAGAGTGAAATGGGAAAATTGGAGATATGTTGTTGTTAAGTAACTGTCTAATTTTGTAGTATTTACTTAAATTAAACATGCTAAAGATGATTTTAAAATTCAGAATTAAAAATTTACGTAAAGCAATTATAATTGTTATACCTCCGATATGATACTTAATAGCATTAAAAGCCACACTTAAGCCAAAATACCAAGAGGGTGTAACTAAATAAGTGTAAAACATTTAAGGAGGTGATTCCTCATTGAAAAATATGAAAAAAGTTCCTATAAACATGGGTCCGAAAATGCATACTTTCCAAGATACAGGGTGTTAAACTTTTTAAATAAAATAGGTTTTTTGTAATTATCTTGAATACCCTGTAACCGATTTTCTTGAAATTTTTCAGTGTTATTTCTAGTAATAAGGGCCAAAGTTAGGCATAATTAAATTAAAATTATTAAGTCCAGTGGCGTCTCACGGGACATCTTATCGAAAATAATTGTAAAAAATGTACGCCACTGACTTTTTGTAACTTTTTTATTTTTTTTAGAATAAGCAACTGAAAATACAACTTTTTTATCTCTTGAAATTTTTTTGTATCTTGCTTCGTTTTCGAGAAAAAAATAAAAACCACTTTATTGCATGTTTCTTGGGACGGAATTTTTGAATTTTGACGATTTACTGAGCAAAAACAGTTAAAGATAGAGCAAAATTAATTTTACTTTCCTATCTTAACTTTTTAAGGACTATCTAATGACATTAAAAAGTGAAGGTCAACTGAAGATTAAAGAAGGTGAATGTTGAACCTAAATGTTGGACACCCTGTATCTTAGAAACTATGCATTTTCGGACCCATGTTTATAGGAACTTTTTTCATATTTTTCAATGAGGAATCACCTCCTTAAATGTTTTACACTTATTTACTTTTATTTTAAAAATTAAAAAATAAAAATGATCATAAAAATGTCTGCCCCATCTAATTATGCCAAAAGCTATAATAAAAATCTCCGTAGGATATACAGGGTGGTTTAAAATTCATCACATGTTGTGTGTATCATTTTTTTCTATGGGTTATGGTTTCTAGGGAAAATTGTGGTTAAATTTAAAAAAATCTAAAAAAATCTTTTTAGAAACAAAAAAAACGTGTTTGATATATAACTGAAAGATTTAAAATTTTAAAGATGATGTTTTAAAAAATTAAATATTTTTGTGACTTCGTATTTTAATAGCATGAAAAAGTGAATAAAGTTTTAACTTTTTGATCAGTAAATCATTATATATTTTTGTGATTCTAAACCACCCTGACTATGTAGCGCGATTTTTGTTATAGCATTTAGCATTTTAGATTAGGCAAATATGTTCATAAAGAATTACTTTTTTTTGAAATAATAAAAAGACAAAAAAGAAGGTATAGTAACTTTATGGGTTTACACACTGTATAGTAAAAGTCGAACCAAGAATGCATACAAGGTGTAACTAAATAAGAGTAAAACATTTAAGGAGGTGATTCCTCATTGAAATATGAAAAAAGTTTCCATAAACATGCGTCCGAAAATGTATAGTTTCTAAGATACAGGGTGTCCAACATTTAGGTTCAACATTCACCTTCTTTAATCTTCAGTTGACCTTCACTTTTTAATGTCATTAGATAGTCCTTAAAAAGTAAAGGAAAGTAAAATTAATTTTGCTCTATCTTTAACTGTTTTTGCTCAGTAAATCGTCAAGATTCAAAAATTCCGTCCCAAGAAACATGCAATAAAGTGATTTTTATTTTTTTCTCGAAAACAAAGCAAGATATAAAAAAATTTCAAGAAATAAAAAAGTTGTATTTTCAGTTGTTTATTCTAAAAATAAATAAAAAAGTTACAAAAAAGTCAGTGACGTACATTTTTTACAATTATTTTCGATAAGATGTCCCGTGAGACGCCACTGGACTTAATAATTTTAATTTAATTATGCCTAACTTTGGCCCTTATTACTAGAAATAACACTGAAAAATTTCAGGAAAATCGGTTACAGGGTATTCAAGATAATTACAAAAAAACTATTTTATTTAAAAAGTTTAACACCCTGTATCTTGGAAAGTATGCATTTTCGGACCCATGTTTATAGGAACTTTTTTTCATATTTTTCAATAAGGAATCACCTCCTTAAATGTTTTACACTTATTTAGTTTCACCCTGTATTATGAACACAACAACCCCTAAGCGGACTTTTTTTAATGGTTTTAACATAACATCTATTTTGTCGTAAACTTTTCTCTTAAAGCAAAAAAATTAAAATAAAAAATATAAGGGACCAAAGACAAAAGCTTACGCACATCTTGGACACAGAAAAAAATTAGTATATATTCTAAAAACTTTCTTTTGCAAAGAAAGAAAACTTAATGTGATATGGAAATTGCCATTGTTGTATAGTAAGAACACGCATTTAAGTTAAACTTAGAGAGTTTTACATTTCTTCCCTTATACCGGATCATCTAAATAACTTTACACATAGGCAATGTGAGAAAAATACCCGCATGTAAACATTTCGTATTGAATGAGTCAAAACATCCTTTGTTGTTGCTTTACTGGCCGATCCCAATACCTATTTGCTTAAACAGTATGTGTGTTTGTTACTCCATTAATATTAGGTTCGTCATAATGAATCTGACACACCTAATTTTCTTTATTTTAAAATTTTTATAGAAATTTTTGCTCACACGCATTAAGGTCTATGACAATGAACTCCATTCGAGGTTTAATAATAACTTATTGTCTAAAGGTAAAGTTAGCTAATATCATACTAATACCTATAATTTTACTTTATGACTAGTTACATCAGCGGTAATTCACTTACATAGCTTTCCTCTAGCTCAAGATTTTTATTGAAGGTCATTGTCGTGTTTTCTAGGTAACCTATCCTTAGAATTTTTTGTCAAGTTTACAGTACTACAGTACTGTTTATTATTATAATAATTATGGACGTAAAATTTTCTTTTATTTAAAAATAAAATAAATTAATACTTTATGCTCATAGTAAAAAAAAATATTGTTAAAACAATTGTATTAACAAAATGGAAAGTTTGGTAAAATGCAAATATTGAATAGAAATGTGACATAATAAACTTAGTTTAGGAAAAAGAATAACAAAAAAATCCGACGTATTAAAATATGTAATAGATGAATTTATTTTGGCTTGTTAATGTGTTTTTATTAAACACGGCATGATATTTATGATTTAAAAAAATTACCGTTTTGGCACATAAAAATAATATATCTTTTTTTGTTTCAGGTATGTAGACCTTAGTAAACTAATGATAAAGGGTGGTAAGTTAAAAATATTACAGGCTGTCACAGAACGTTGTTAAGAAAACTTAAAGGTAGATTCTAGCATTAAAAATATGAAAAAAGTCTATGGAAACATGGATCAGAGCAAATTTCTCGTGTGTTAAACTTGTACAAAAATAATATTTTAAATATTCTTTTTCCATTTTTTTAATTCTACAATGTTGTATTATGTTGCTATAAATGGGGTGTGGGCTGTGGCGTCAACAGAAGCAATATTTCAAACAAAAAAAACGGTACGCTACTGACTGTGTAAATGTGTGAAATTTTTGTGATTTCTTTTAATTTTTATTAAATAAATGAAAATACAGCTCTTATGTCTCGCATTTTTTCTTGATATCTTGCTTGGTTTTAAAAAAAATATAATGAAATCCACTTAATTCCATATTTTAAGACCATAAAACATCCCCCATTGCGGGGAATTCTTCTTTCCAAAATTAGGTTTTATAATGTTATAAGGTTTTATTAGCAACAATGTAACAACAATACATACTTTTACTAAATACAAATCTTGTTCGAACGCAAGTGATAATTTTTTTAAAGGTTTAGAGCAAAAAATTTAATATAATAATCAAAACAAGCGTACCAAATTTTGGGAAAATATCTGGAGTGGTAGGAAAGTTTATTTCTCCTAAAACTTTAATACCCTGTAACTCGAAAAAAAAGCTATTTCGGAAATAATTTAACTTGAAAACATTTTTCTTATTTCTTGTGTTTTATACAGTGTTAAAACGAAAGTATCAATATAAATATAACCCTGCATTTTAACTTTTAACATTAAAAAAATAGGTTTTGTATACGTTTACTTATTGTTGGGTCAAGGAACTTCTTTCGTGCTAAGGTCATATTACATGATTTATAATACTGCTTCCTAGAAAGAACTATCAAACACTAAAATGCTCTATGAGCAAAAGATCTAGAGAGGAAGCCATAAATATTTACAATTAATAGAGATAGTAAAAAGCTTGCGAAGATTTTTATGAATTATAAATGCGAATTGTTGGTGGTGTAAGCTAAGTTATTGCTTTTCGTTTTTGAAATGTTTATACCCGGAAGTACCTTGCAAGGCTACCAGAGTTTAGTATCCCGTGAATTAGAATATGCAAACGATTTCCTTCGCTTTATTCGCTTCGTGAAACATGCTTATAATTTTATCATTGATGTGACTGATTACTGAGCGCTTTAATACATACCTTTTAGCAGTGCCTGAAATAGAATCAAATGTCAGGGAAAACTGATTTATTTGAACGTATTATATAGACTATAATGAAAAGTTATATGATTTTATGCTTTTTTACAAAAAAATAAAATAAAATATTTGACTAGTTGCGAAGTTTAAGGTGCAAAGGTTAATGAACGCCATGTTGCGCTCCGTACATCGTATGTGATGTAATATAATATACAGGGTGATTTATTAAAAATATATACTTTTGTTTTTTTTTCTGTATATTATCACCGGCATTACCAATTAAAAGATCTTTTAAGAAAATATCACATTAAGTACATCTAACTTTATAACTTTTGAAAATATGACAATCCAAATCAGGTATTTAGGCACTTTTTACAAGTACCGCCATTTTGTAGTAGGTAAAGATATTGACCCTATATCCTAGGGTTATAAATTAATCATTAAGAGCTTTAAAATGATGTGCCACAAGGCCCCCTTTCCATTTAACTTTTTTTCCAAGATGGCACCCAGCAGTCCTTCTAGAAATTTTCATCTGTCAATTTTACTCCAAAATATAATATAAGAGCATTAATTTTATCTCAAAGTTTAATTATTCTTAATTTATTCGTTAAAAAAATACAAGGGCTGGCATTAAAAAAAAAAGCACTGTAGATTTTTATGGCTGTCCAATAACAATTTTGGGTTTTGAAAAAAGGCATTTAGTAAGGCCTTGTTTATCCATGAAGTCGCTTTTTCACTCTGTTTTTTATTACCACTATTTCACCCCTTTTCCACATGCTAATTTGCTTGTTAATTGGCAATTAATATTGTTACCAAAATATCCACAATCAATATGCAATTAAATTGTTGTTTAAATTATACAGAAATATAAACCAAATAATGAAAGAGGAGGTTTTTTGCTTAAAACGTGGAACAAAAAGTATCACACCCAAACACGTCACCAATAAAAAATAAAAAAAGCTCTACGTGCAAATATGTTCAAATAACTTTTTTTTTTGTAATTTAATCAAAACCTAAATTTATGAATAATGTATTAATGTATTCACACCAGAAATTGCTCGAAAGACTTTTAACATTCTACAACCACACCAACAAATAAAAGCATTTGTTTTTATTGCCTTGACGGTACTACCTGGATGTGTGGGAAATCACGTCCTTCAGAACACTAAGACCGACCATATATGGATCGAAGATAGGAACTAGCTGGGGAAATCGCTGGTTTTATGTAATAGTATGTAATACTTTATTACTGTACATTTCTATTTTAAATAAAATTTAAATTTGTTTTAACTATTATTATTTGATTTTATTAATTTAAGTACCTTGTATCTAAAGCCTCATAATTCAGGCAATTTTACTTTGCGAACTACTTTTTTCTCTAGCAAACGTATCGTTAAATTTCCATTAAGTTTAAACGAACTAACAATATACAAGGTGTTACAGAATGTTGTTAAACAATTTATAAGCAAATACTACATCATAAAATTTAAAGAAAAGTTCAGATAAACATTAAATTTTTTGCTCTTAAGATACAGGGTGTTTCGAAAACACTTAATATAGTAAAAATTATTAGACTGGCTATATACCTTATTTAAATAAGTATATGTTGTTGTTTTATGATTGCTAATAAATAAATTATAAAACCTAACCTAAAAGAAGATCTTGCAGTGCTTCTGAACAAAATATAAAGAAAAGTTTAGATTTGTATTTATTTTTTAAGGAAAAAAATAGTACGCCTCATTTTGTTCTTCGAATCATAATCAGTAAAATTTTTGGAATACTCATTCACCTTGGGTTTAGTTTTATCTCCTGATATTTTTCCGGACAACGAGCGGTATTCGTTTAAAAAATAAAAACCTTTTAAATGCATGGCAAAATCAATAAAATCTTATACGATGTCTGGTATGTAAAAGTTTTTCGGCTGCTTTATATTTTTTGCCAAAAACCTACATAAATTGTTTTTAAGAAGTCTGCATCAAATAGAAAATATTTCAATATTAAATTTAAATACACTTTTGGGTTTGGTATTTGTTTTTGCTTTAAATTCGATAAAAAATCATGCTTATAAATTCAATTTTAAGACATATTTAAAAAAAGGCACTGGCTAAATAACCGCCGGCGATTCTGCTCAATTATAAAAAGAAAGCCGGCGGTTTTTTATATCTTTGTACATGAAAACCACCGAAAATTATAATTAATTTGTTATTACCGGCGGCTTTTACCTATTTTATCGATAAAAGCTTATAAAAACTATTAAAAACCGCCAATAATAGTTAAAGTTAACCTAACTTTAATATTTATTATTTGTTTTATTGTTTAATGTTATTTATATTTTTGATCAACAAACAAAAAATAAACTAGGAGACCCGTTTGACACCTACAAAGATTTTGTCAAACCTCTTTATAAGTTAAAAAATATGTATGTATATCTTTTAGGAAAAGACAAGCCATAAGTATTTTAGTGGCAAGAAAAAAACTGAACTACAAAAAAACTACAAAAAAATTAAACGCATACGGCACACAATATACATAATAATTATTAAGGTTAGATTAACTTTAACTATTTTTCGGCGGTTTTTATAGTTTTTTAAGCAATACCGCCGGACGGCGGCCTCTATCGATAAAATAAGTAAAAACCGCCGGTAATAAGAAATTAATTATAATTTTCGGTGGTTTTTATATACGTTGATATAAAAAAACGCTGGGCGGCGGTTTTATTTTTATAATTGAGAAAAGCCGCAGGCGGTCATTTAAAAAATGCTTATGTGGACAAATGACAAATTATATTTTAGCTAGGGAGTCGGCATTATTTTTTATAGGAATTTACCTACTTAAAGTTTTAATATTCTTTATTTCATATGGCATGCCGACTTTTTAAAAGACCCAAATTTACTTCCTTATTCTTTTAAAGACTTCAGCTTTAACCGTCCACCGTCAGTAAATCTTCCTAATTAGTCTTAAATATAAATACCTAAATCAAATGCTTTAAATAGAGTTAATTAACCTAATATAAATTATATATTTTCTTTTATGAAACCGCATTCCAGTCATATTTACAACTCGCTCGTTTTTAAGAGAGATAATCTCAAAACGCGATAAAGATTTTGCGTGGGTGAGTGAAGTATCTAATTAAAAGACCGAATATTTAATTAAATCCATGACTTTTCCGTTATATTACTTATTAATAGTCACAGTAAGTTAACAGTTGGATTTTGGTTAGTGACTTCTTGTATGGATTTAATAAAAGCCAATAAATCAAAAGGGTAATAATTAAACTGTTGACAAAAAAATATTTAGGAAACTGTAATCTGTAAAACTTTTACGATATAATAAATTGTTTTCTTTATTTATGGATAAGTTATACAGGGTGTAACTAAATAAGTGTAAAACATTTAAGGAGGTGATTAATCATTGAAAAATATAAAAAAGTTCCTATAAACATAGGTCCGAAAATGCATAATTTCTAAGATACAGGGTGTCCAACATTTAGGTTCAACATTCTTTAATCTTCAGTTGACCTTCACCTTTTAATGTCATTAGATAGTCCTTAAAAAGTTAAGATAGAAAAGTAAAATTAATTTTGCTCTATCTTTAACTGTTTTTGCTCAGTAAATCGTCAAAATTCAAAAAATTCTGTCCCAAGAAACATGCAATAAAGTGGTTTTTATTTTTTTCTTGAAAACGAAGCACGATACAAAAAAATTTCAGGGGATAAAAAGTTGTATTTTTAGTTGCTTATTCTAAAAAAATAAAAAAGTTACAAAAAGTCAGTGGCGTACATTTTTTTACAATTATTTTCGATAAGATGTCCCGTGAGACGCCACTGGACTTAATAATATTAATTTAATTATGCCTAACTTTGGCCCTTATTACTAGAAATAACACTGAAAAATTTCAAGAAAATCGGTTACAGGGTATTCAAGATAATTACAAAAAACATATTTTATTTAAAAAGTTTAACACCATGTATTTTGGAAAGTATGCATTTTCGGACCCATGTTTAAAGGAACTTTTTTTCATATTTTTCAATGAGGAATCACCTCCTTAAATGTTTTACACTTATTTAGTTACACCCTGTATACTTTTAGTATTAAAATGTGTTTCTTTTGAATACGTACTAAAAATGGTTTAAAAAAATCACGAAGGCGTAAAAACTTTTAAAAATGCCACATTTTGATTTAAAATTGTTTCAAAAATTTAAAATCATCTAGGTTTTATTTAAAAATTCAAAATCAGAGCCATTTTCTGATAAATTGTTCGAAAACTAAAAGATATTTAAAAAACTCTACTCTTTCCATACCATTTTTCTTTATAAAGTCCCATTTTGATATGTCTCATACTCCATGATTGGTATATAAATTCGTTTACACCCGATGTACAGGGTGGCGCTTTTTGTTGACCCTACAGGGTAGAGCGAAAACTGAAAGAGATAGAACAACTCTGATGGCGCAATCTCGATTTCAATTTCTGAAACAAATTCAGTGGTAAAAGTAAATTATGGTAAACTTAATTCGTTATGAAGATACACTGCTCAAAAGAATTATCGCATATGCTCGATTTCTTCCATAAGCTTCAATACAAAAATGCTTTCATTAAAATGGTCATATCTCTTTTAATTATTAAGATATCAAGACAATTAAAAAAATAAAATGTTAAGAAAACGTGAAGCTATAACTTTTTTTGACCCTTTCGGGGTCATCCCACCCAAGTCCGACGACCGCCCCCCAGGTGGTGCACTGCAGCCTGAGGGCTTATTGTACCTTGACCCCTACTCCTTCTCATTCACACACCATTCATTTCATAACTTGAATGGTTGTTGCTCGGTCCAGATCCCCGAGCAGAACACCGTGTGCCGTTGCCCAAAACACCGCTGTCGCCGGACACCCATCAAATTATGGGCGCGCATTCCACTGCTTAACTCCGGAGATCGACGCTTGCCGATACAACCGAAGCAGCCACAAGCGCGCCTAGCTACAACTTTATATTAACCATTGTTTTTACTGTTAGCAATAAATCCTACGGGGTGATAAAAAAAATTGAAAAAATGGATAATTTTTAATCGCCCTATGTAATGTGCTGTTAAAATGAAGAAATCTCATTTGTTAATAATTTATACCCTTACCCATTTCTGATATTTTATAATCACAAATAAGATATGGTCATTTTAATGAAAGCATTTTTGTATTGAAGCTTATGGAAGAAATCAAGCATATGCGATAATTCTTTTGAGTAGTGTAGATACATAGTGTTTTTCTAACTTTGTCAATTGGGCCATGCACTTGTAACTCGCTTAATATTACAGTTTTTTTTATCTTTTTTTTGACATCCCACAAAGGCATATGCCTTAATACCAGAGTACCGTGGGTGTCGAGTTATTAGATGCTTAACCCATCGTTCCCCCTGTTCCTTCAACGTTTTCCAAGCACTGAAACATGCAGTTGCATTTCACAGCACCATTTAGACAACGCGGTAGTGCCACCACGGTCGGTATTTTTAAATAACTACTACCTAAATATGTCTCCCCTGCTGGGAATCGAACCGGCGACCTCTGGCTTCGAAGATTAAAGCTCTGTCCACTGCGCCACGGGGGAGACTTAATCAGATAGAAAAAAATGTAATTAGAAAAGTTTAAGGGTTTTTATGTAGAATTCAGTGGTTTAGCTATATTTCTACCATTGAAATTTATTTAAAAGTTATAATACAAAGTTGTTTTTTATGGAAGACCCTGAAACACTCTGTATATTTTATGACCAATAGAAAGGTTGCCTTACAAGCTGTAAAAAATACCACATTTATTATATTGAATTTGTTCTATCCCATCTCCTTTAGTTTTTGCTATATCCTGCAAGAAATAACCAATGCCAAAGAAATAACTAATTTAGTTGATTATAGAAAATAATGGTTCTTGGTTAAAGATGTTTTAAGATAAAAATATGCATTTCTTAAACCAATAAAAAAATAACTCTAATTAATAATAATTGTGGGAGTTAATTGAAAAAACTAAATATCATGTTTTCAAGTTTCCTCTAGTTATGATTAAATTTCTGTGAGAATTATTCCATATCCGTAATAAAGCTAATCTCTATGTTCTCTACTTATTTATACGTCCACCAATTAAGACCGTACATTTAGTCTAATACTAGTTGTAATGAGTCTATACATACCAGAACACCATAGTATATTCAATTTCCCATTGTACAAGAGCAATATGTTTACATAATTGCCTGACAGTAGTTATTATCCGCATTTATGAAATAATTTCTATGTAAAACAAGCCGCTTTATTTTTCTTAATTATGTAGGGATAACCACTTCTTTAACCGCTTACAATGTAAAAGTAAGTTGCGAGAAGTTAATTTTCTTGCCGACACTTGAGTTTGCTTTAAAATCCATATTTTGTATTTAAATTTTATGATTAAATTGAAACTTAAACTGTTTATGAAAAGGTAAAATTGTTATCCAGTTCTGATTATGTGGGGGTTTCTTTATACACCCAAGGTCTAAAAATTCTGTACACTTAACCATCTTAAAAACCCATTCATTTGTCGATAATTAATATTTAAACAAAAAATATTATTGAAAAGCTTCTAATTAATACTTTGTAATCCTAAAATAAAAAGGCACTACCATTACCTATTACAAATAGCGGTACTTTATTAATTACCTGAATACTTTATTTGGATGGCCATATTTTCGAAACTTAAAGTTAGATATAATTAATTAGGCATTTTTAAAGCTTTTTTAAGGATCTTGTTATTTGGTGTACTGGTAATAACATACAAACTATACTACCCTAGCCAGACAGGGCGTCCAAACTCTATTTATACACGAAATAACGAGATACATACATACGTATGTCCCAAAAGTTTTGGCACAAAACTCATTGTCTTTAATTTTAACAAAAACAAAATAATATCAAGTTGCCTTTGAAAACAAAAGTTTATTTACTTTATTTACTGTCAGTTAAGATTTATTTATTTTGAAGTTTTTCGCTTTAAGATGTATAAATTAGAAATAAGAAAAAGTATCTACAAGTTAGTTGGACGGATACCCAAAGCTGAAATCTGTTGAATATTCCAGAATGAAAACATTTCACGCAGAACCATTTATAGAACAATAGCGGAGTGCGAGCAGGGAATACCATGTCTGAATCTCCCAAAAGTGGAAGACCACGTGCATTTACCGCACAGAGGTCAGAGAGATTGGTGAGAAGAGCAAAAAACCAGATTGGAATGTCAGCGAGGAGACTGGCTAGGCAATACAGATCTTCTAAGAGTACGATATCGTTGGAATTGAGGAGGAATGGTCTTAAATATCGAAAGAGACGTAAGTGCCCCAAATACTCTCAAGCGCAGCTTCTTCGTATACCAAGATGTTGTTGTCAACTGAGGCGGGTACATTTTGCCAATGAAAAAATCATTATTTTAGATGACGAAAAGTATTTCACTTTGAGTAATTCTGAAATGAAGGAAAACGATGGATTTTATACGGACAACGTAGAGAAATGCCCTGACAATGTTAGATACAAACATAAAGCGAAATTTGCAGATAAAATCCTTGTCTGGTGCGCAATTTCTAACAGGGGTGTATCCCGACCTTTTGTGGGAAGAGTGAGGGGTGAAGCTTTGAATAGTCAGAGCTATATTGATAACTGCCTTTTCAAATTGCTTCAGTTTGTCCGCGAACATCATGCTAATGACGATATCATGTTTTGGCCAGACCTAACATCATGCCATTACTCAAGAGATAACCAAAACTGGCTTCGACAACACCACATACCTTTTGTTCCCAAAAACGATAATCCTCCAAACTTGCCGCAGGCTCGCCCAATAGAGGATTTTTGGGCTGTACTGTCTAGAAAGGTTTATCATGGAGGCTGGGAAGCACAAGATGAGGAACAATTAAGACGGCGAATTTACGAGAAATTAAGAGAAATTGAACTGAATTCCGTCCAGGACCTCATGAGAGACATTCGAAGAAATTTGCGTCTGGTAGAGCAGAATGGGCCACTCCACATAATTCGATAGAATAGTTTAGTTAAGTATTGAGTTGTAATTTATGATAACTAGTTAGGGTTTAAATAAATTTCTTCATTAAAAAAAAACCGATATATATTGTGTGCCAAAACTTTTAGGACATACGTTAATTTTAAAATATGAAATGTATCTTTTATTGGCAGTACCAGTTGGTATAAAAGGTGTCTTAATGATATACCCTGTATATTTTACCAAAAATTTTATCAAAAACATAATAATATTATATACACTCTACGTCAATTATTGCTAGTTTTTTAAATATCAACGGTATGCTAATCTCATTAGACTGGGCCAAAAAAATCGACTTTTATTTTTTTGGAAAATATATCTAGGATATTGTTTGGGGTGAGAAAAAGAAAATATCGTAAAAATTTAAGCCCTTACTATTAACTAATTTTTTATTTGTACTTTCATTTTTCCGTCAAAGCTCCCTAACTATTAAGGTTAAACAAAATGTGTGCACATGTAATCTTTAGAAAATAAATTTCCTACAAAATACGCATGATTGAAAATTTTCGCTAGACGAAGCGTTTTCGAATAATCAAGCTTTAAATATTGATGGATTTTTAAGATTTACCTTTTTTATTTTGGAATTTTGTAACTAACAGAAAAATAAATATAAAAAAACACAGATTCTTAAAGAGAATTTAATGCTCTGCAAAAAGGTCTCGGCCAAGTTTTACAGAGCAAATGACACCTCTAATCTTTTGGGCGTAACAGTTGAAAGTAACCTTAACTTGCATAAACATATTGTATCTATAGCCACGGCGGCTTCAAAAACCTTGGATTTCTCTTTTGAGCCAAAAAGTATTTTTCCCCTTCTAGTTTATACACTTTTTATGTGTCGCAAATCCGATCTCCCTTATATATTGTTCTCCTATCTGGGGCATGGCGTCCCCCACAAACCTAAGCATTCTTGATTCCATTCAAAGAAAAAGCTGTTCGTCTCATTAATGATCCTTCATTTACAGAAAGGCTTCCTCTCTTGCCCATCGTCGGGCTGTGAGGGATTTATCGCTTTTTTATAGGTACTTCAATGGCTCCTGCTCTGAAGAATTGTCCAGTATAATTCCTCTACTCATGGTTCCCAACAGAGAAACTCGTGGTTCCGCGCGTATGCATCTCTATACAGTCCAATTGGACAGGCCCCGAACTTCATACTTTGTTCGTTCGTTCCCTAGTGTTTCTAAAATGTGGAACCTGCTGCCCGCAGTCTTTCCTTACCCCCACATCTTCAAGTATTTAAGTCCCGTGTCAACAAACTCCCTCTTACCTCGCTTAAGACACCCACGGTACGTTAGTATTTAGTTTTAGCCTTCGTGGTTTGTTCAAAGATAAAAAAAAGTGTGTTATATATTATTGATGTAAAATTTAATACAGAGTCAAAATTTGTTAAGATCTACAGGATGTTTTATTTTAACAAACCTATTTAACAATAAAAATTGTTATATTGGGACACCTTGTATATTAACTAGTATTACCAATAAGAAGGAAGTAAACAAATTTTATTTTAAGTTTATTTTTGCATTTTGTACAGGGGAAAAGTTATTTTATGTATAAAGAGAGTTGGGACACCCTACAAATTTTAAGAATAAAACACCCTGTATTCCAATGAAAAAAGCCTTTAAAAGCAAAAAGGGCTTAAAGAAAGTACGACATTAATTATAGGTATTTTCGGTAGTTACGGAAATACGGCATCTAAATAAGGTGTTTAGAAAATTCTTAACGTTCTGCCATTTTCCAGTGGGTAAAAGTATTGACTGTATATTTAAGGGTTATAAAGTACACACTTTGTCTCCCCCGTGACGCAGTGGACAGAGCTTTGATCTTTGAAGCCAAAAGTCGCCAGTTCGATTCCCAGCGGGGAGACATATTTGGGTAGTAGTTACTTAAAAATAATGTCCGTGGTGGCACTACCGCGTTGTCTAAAAGGTGTTGTGAAATGCATAACTGCATGCTTCAGTGCTTGGACAACGATGACGGAACAGGGGAAACGATGGGTTAAACATCCAATAACTCGACATCCACGGTACTCTGGTATTTAGGCATATGCCTTCGTGGGATGTCAAAAAGATAAAAAAACCCGTTAGGAGCTTCAAAATAATATGCTACAAGACCCCCTTTTTTTCCAAGAAGCAGCGCATCTTGAAAAATCTGTCAATTTTAATCTAAAATATAGTATTTACGCATCAATTGATTTCATGAAGTTTTTTTTAAATTGATTTAATTAAAAAATACAAAAATAAATAGTATTTTTTGTATGTGGTAAATACAGTGTGATCGTCTATATTTTGACTCGTTTTGATCGAAATAAAGCAATCTACTCTTACGGCAACTGTTATTTTGTAAATAACGTATATTTTTGTTGCCTTTTTTTAAACCCTGTATTTAGCATATTTTAATTGTCGAAAATCACTCTTAATTGTCATGCAGTTAATGTTTTGTAGCTCAATAAATCCAGTATTTTTTGAGACAATCGTTATTTGTTTTATTTTTTTAAGACAAGAATTGAATTTTAATAATATAGAAAAATATACAGTGTGCTCCATTTAAAATAAAAAGGTGCCTTTATTGGAACAAACGGCAATTTTGTTATTGAGCTTATGGAATTTCAAAAACAAATAGCTACATTATAAAAACTTTGAAAAAATCTAAGGCTTTCTGCAAACACCTTTATTTATTCTAAAGTTATTTGCGTTTAAAATGGATCACAATATAAACGGGCACCCTGTATAACACGGTTTATAATGCATTTAACACCAGCCGTTATATGCAATAAAAACCATTTTTTGCAACTATATTACCTCAAACTCTCATAATGACCAATTAAATGCAATAAAAACAACCAACTTTAAGTCGGCTTGCTTTTTACTATAGTTTTTAACCCCACAAGATAGAGAACCTAATCTTGTTGCCACTAATAAGGTTAAATTGTACATAAAATCCCAGTATATTTAGTTACGGCAAAATTGTAAACACTAACTGTAAAATTAATTATTAGTTACAGTGCCATGGTGCTGAGGTCTTTCACGGATACTTGTAATAGCATAAATTACGTACATAGTTTAGAAAACATTGCATTTTTATTTTTACATGTAGTTATTTTCCTGATGCTGACTCGTATAAGTAAATAACTATTAAATATTTTTTATACTCAAAACTTATTGCTAAAATACACATGCAGGAAATAGATTTCATACCATTGGCCTAAACAGGATCTTTTTGGTAAAGATTTTTTTTTGGGATTTGCAAAATCTTGGTTAGGTCTCCTTTCCAAAAATAAATGAATTAAAAGTGAATCTTTTATTTGAATCTTTTTCTTTTTTCTTATTTTTATATCACAAGATCTCATTCATCATCAATTAAACTATCCAATATATTTTGAGCAAGATTTTACTTGGGAAATAGTTGAATGTACAATAATTAAATAAAAACACGAGAACGCGCAGCGATCAAGGGTTTTTATAAAAATCATAAAAATCAAAAACACGAGACCGCGAAGCGTTCGAGGTTTTTTTTATATATTGTTTATGAAACTATTTTTTAAATTTATTTGCAGTTAAACAGCTCATGTGGTGTGTTAATCACTACACAAAATTTATCCGAAAAATGGTGGTTTCTAATTGGTTTATTTCCTTTTGAGGGAAATAATCAGTGGAAAACAGGAGGTTACTATGACATTTTGCCAGTTGTTTTAGTAAAATAGTGGCTTTACTAAACAAAATGTATCCAAAAAATGGTTGTGTCTGATTGGCCTATTTTATAAAATAATCTAATTAAATCAAAATAAATCCGCACTTTCATAGAGTACGTATACATCGTTATACTTAATGCGAATAAAAAAAAATGGTAGTGTCTGATTAGTCTACATCATAAAATAATCAAATTCAATCAAAATAAATCCACACTTTTAGTTCAATACACATAGAGTACGTATACATCGTTATACTGAATACGATACAACCGATCGGATAAACTTAGGAACGTGTTTTGATTGATCAATTTCGAACAAATCTTTGAAATCGACCAATCAGAACACGTTCCTAAATTTTATCGGATCGATTGATTCGGTCAGTATAACGATGTATAAGTACTCACAATCGCATTTACTCGCGAGCTTCCTCTCAGTTCAGTAGGCTCGAAGGCCTGACTTACTTACGCCCATTTGGGATAAAAATTTTATTAAACCCACAAAATAAATGCAAATAGATGATTTGCTTTTTGAAACTTAGAGGGCAAAAAACAAATGTTTTTCGCAAATTACAAAAATAAAAATTTCTATATACAGGGAGGTTCCTAATTGCGGTAAGAAAATTCCAGAGCGTATATCTAAGCAAATTTTATTTAAAAAGTTTATATGAACATAGGTCCGAAATGCTTTTTTAAGATACAGGGTGTTAAACTTTAAAAAGGAAATTGGGCTTTTAATTATATCATAAATATGCTTTACCCGACTTTAAGAAAATTTGGTTGTGGTATTTGTTGAGAAAGCAAGTTAATTTAGCCCTAAAATAATTATAATTATTGAGACCAATGGTGGCGTGGGACACATCTTAGCCAATATTATTGGAAAAAAATGTACACTACTGACCTTTCTTGAAACTTTTATATTTTTTCTTATGAAACATCTAAAAATACAACTTTTTTGTTCTTTATTTAAAAACGTTTATGTATAGTCTAACAAATTTTACTAAAAAAGTGTTTTCGAAACACCCTGAGCAAAAATTTAATGTTTATCTGAACTTTTCTTTAAATTATATGATGTAGTATTTGCTTATAAATTGTTTAATAACATTCTGTAACACCCTGTATATTGTTAGTTTACTTAAACTTAATGGAAATTTAACCATACGTTTGCTAGAGAAAAAAGTAGATGTTCGCAAAAGTAAAATTGCCTGAATTATGAGGCCTTAGATACAAGGTACTTAAATTAACAAACTTTTTCTAAAAACAAACATTGCTGCAGTAAATATTAGCACCTTAACTGCTCTAGGCAATTTTAATGAATTATTAATACCCATAATTTATCTCTTATTTAATAAAATCAAATAATAATAGCTAAAGCAAATTTAAATTGTATTTAAAATAGAAATATACAGTAATAATGTATTACATACTATTACATAAAACCAGCGATTTCCCAGCTAGTTCCTATCTTTGATCCATATATAGTCGGTCTTAGTGTTCTGCAGGACGTGATTTCCCACAGAAATTTTTAACGTTTTTGAAAAGTTTAACACCCTGTATCTTTAGAACGAAAAATTTAAAAACCCATGTTGATTTGAACTTTTTATATAAAAATGGCTTAGGAATACGCCCTTAATTTTTTTACCGCAATTATGAATTATCCGGTAAATTTTGTTACATTTTAGATTAAAAAAATTTAGTTGCGCCCCTGTGTTTTAATAAAAAAATATATGTCATAGTTCATATCAATATCAAATTTTTTAAAGTAGGTATATATTTATACAGGGTGTCCGGGAAAATAACACGACAAGTTCTTATAAAAATTTTCCGTTTAAGCCGCCCCTGCGGAGATATGATCCCCTAAAGGGGGCAGATAGAAATCGATTTTTCGTGAATAACTTTTAAAGCGCTCTGTATAATTTGATAATATTTTAGTACGATGCATACTAGTAAAGACCTCTTAAAATAGTGCCCTTGAAACTTATGTCGCTTCTTTAGTTTGCCAGGGACGGACTAGTTTTCGCACATTATTGATAATATTTTTACGCCCTGTATGGTGAAGACACAAAAAATATGTTTTTGGGTAGTTTAAACCTTTTTGCTAAAAAAGGTACTCCTGTTTGACATTGATAAAATGAGCCGTTTTCGAGTAAAAATTATTTTAACAATAAGAGTTTATTTTTGTTTAATAATACAATATTTTATTTTCGATGTAATTTGTAATTTTTGATTCAGTCTTGAAGTCCTCTCGTAGCAGGTCAGGAATTTATTACTTGTACTAATTATTACTCGAAAACGGCTCATTTTATCGATGTCAAACAAAAGTACCTTTTTTTAGCAAAAGGTTTAAACTACCCAAAAACATATTTTTTGTGTCTTCACCATACAGGGCGTAAAAATATTATCAATAATGTGCGAAAACTAGTCCGTCCCTGGCAAACTAAAGAAGCGACATAAGTTTCAAGGGCACTATTTTAAGAGGTCTTTACTAGTATGCATCGTACTAAAATATTATCAAATTATACAGAGCGCTTTAAAAGTTATTCACGAAAAATCGATTTCCTAGCTGCCCCCTTTAGGGGATCATATCTCCGCAGGGGGCTTAAACAGAAAAATTTTATAAGAACTTGTTGTGTTATTTTCATCTGTTCCATACGTGTGCGAGAGATTTCTCACATTTTCCCGGACACCCTGTATATTATTTAAAATTAACTTATTAATTATGTGAGATTTCTTTAAAAGAAGGAAGATATTAAAAAGCTACTTAATATATTATGGCGTAGTGGATTCGTAAGTCAAGTAACTAATTGAATACAGTTCGACTTGAATATACCGTCTATTATTGTTTAATTGCATATTTAAAGTAACTTTACATTGACTCTGTGGGAGAGAGATTAAACTCTACACTATCACTTTATTTACGACTTTTAATAAAATTTCTATGGTTCGTAAAACCGGCAATGCAAATCCATACCATCTGCAAAATAGTTTATCTATTTCCGGCACATGACCATTTTCAATAGTACTAGCCCAGCTATTGCTATTATAATCTGTTTGGTTCTTGTTATACGTTTATAAAGATACTTTTATTACATTACTGTATCTATTTCTTTACGGTATAATTTGCATTTTATAGCTGCTGTGTAAAATATATTTACCGTACCTAACCACTTAGATTTACTTCTACGCTTTTCGTTATTAATCACGAGTACCATGTGTGCTTAATTAATTTTGTAGGGGGTAATCTGGTGTAGAAATAAAACAAAGTGGATTTAACTGTACTGATGCGACATTCAAACTACCTCAGCCGAAACTAATCGAACAACGCTTGGATTGCAATTGACAGCTCTGAGATACGAGCATCTAGCGTAGCGGAGTGATGCATCCCGGGCGGGACATGGGAAATCCCATGTAATTTTTAATGGGGTCAATTATTGGCTCTCCTAATTATTTTAAAGAAAAATTCTATTGAAGTTGATTGAAGAGCATGCAAATCTACGTCCATGGTAAAACTTTAGATTTTTCAGTTAACCCGTTTGCTAGTTAGATGCTAATATATTTTTAAAAATTGTTACATTATTATCGCCTCATATTAATGAACAACAATAAAAATACCAGTTCACGTGACATATCGTTGTCATGTTAATATACAAGGATAAAAATTACTCTAATCTAGATGAATTAAAGAATTCTATTTCTGCAGAATGCAACAAAATTTCTATTTACCAGTTAGCCAATGTAAGAAGACAATTTTATGAACGTCTGGGTTATTGTCTAGCAGTCAATGGAGGAATATTTGAAAATTTTCTTAAATCTAAAGTTTATTTCCCACATATTAATTATTGTAATAGTATTAATAATTTATTGAAGCATGTAAATATTATAAATGTCATAACTTCTTGAAATTTGTTACTCTAGTTTAGTTTACTTTAACGTAATTCGTTTGTTTACATACAACTTTAATCTTTTTACTGTACGATTTTTTGATAATAATAAAGCACTAATTTTCAAAATGACAACGTAATGTCACGCTAACTGGTATTTTTATTGTTGTTCATAAATATGAGGCGATAATAATGTAACAATTTTTAAAAATATATAAGCATCTAACTATCAAACGGGTTAACCAAAAATCTAAAGTTTTTACCATATACGTAGATTTGCATGCTCTTCAATAAACTTCAATAGAATTTTTCTCTAAAATAATTAGGGAAGCCAATTATTGACCCCATTAAAAATTACATGGGATTTCCTATGTCCCGCCCGGCGATGCATCACCCAGTATATAATATATAAAGCGGGAATGACAAATTAAATACATGTTAGTCCAAAATATCAAGACTAAGATCGCAAAAACTTAAGGCCAAATTTTACACGCATTTTTCTCAAATCTGTCTTTTTCAAGACAGTGTCTACGATTTCTTCAGTTCCACTTGCCCGATTTACTTAAAAAATGTTGACAGTCTTCTTTATAGACGTGTCTATTTCCGGAATTAGCATTACCCCCAAATTTCAAATTTTACTGTTTAAAAGAAGAACAATATTGTTTTTTTTGTTTTCATGTGGTCGCCCTTTTCTAAAAAAAAACTTTTCCGTAGTTCCGGACATAGCGACATTACACTAGATTAATAATCTTATTTTTTTCTGATTATTTGGAGTGTTAGAATCGTGGACATGGTCACGTGCAAATTTTTGAGATCTCCCTCTTGATCAGCGGCAAATTTTTAAAATTTTTTACTTTTATGTTTTTTTATTTTTTTTTTCATATTTTTTAATTGTTAAAAATAACTTATAAAAAAATAAAGAGTATAAATATTAATTTTTACGCTCGTTTTTACGGCACAAATGTTACCTAAAATTTATGTCTCTACACCAAATTAAATAGAGTTATCACTTGACCACTTTTTTCATTTGAACTTTGGGATGTTTGGGTTGGTGAGGGGTGGGGAGGGAAAAACAAAGCAAAAATGTCCCTTCCTAAAAGTAAAAATTGACGTGTTTCAGGATTTTCTTGTGAGTGTGCACATAACAGAATTATACGAGGTAGTTTATTTTAATTGAAATGAATATAATTTTAAAGTTATTAATAATTAGTTTTTTAAAATGCAGAAATTTAAAAAAATATATTTTTATTTAAATTTGTTTTACAAATTCCACTAAATAAAGCATCTGTAAAGCATGTAATTTGTTTTTATTGATAAATATTATTTTTAAAACCAAGCCTGTAAATAGATAAAATTTTATTTGTATTTGGTTATTTAGTTACCATTTACTTTATTAAAATATAAGTATTTAAAGGTGCGGCATGGTCCAGTATTCGTTAAAAGAAATCCTAATTATCCGCACCACTTACTTTATTCTTTAGATGTGAAAGCAGCTTATAAGCTTAATTCAAAGCATACGACGGTTTTAAAAGTTAAACTTAAGAGAATATGTTTTTGGCAAATTGTTGTTTTTTTTTTTTTAATTTGGCTTTAAAAGGTTAAAAATTGTAAATTGTAAAAAGGAAGTGGTAAGTGATGCACAAAAATAGAAATACCTAGAAATCAATATCAATTAAAATAACTTTAAAACTATAAAATGAAGTACAAAAGCAGTACCCTAGTAGAATAAATTATTTAAAAAAAAATATGTTAAACGGTTTCATTACAGTATAAATGATGTAGGTTATGTACTAAAAGCTAAAAAATAATTCGGTTAATCCAAGCTACCATATCTCACCAATCTTCTTATTAATCTAAAAATATAAATTAGACAAATTATAAAATCGTTGTGCCTAGCATATCCAGAGTAAAAATTATGATAAAAATTTTACGTGACCAACCATTTATTATTATTTTAGGTTGTTGTAAAGTAATATATATCCGGCCATTTTGTATCGGCAGCCATCTTAGATTTACAATCCTAAGGAATGTATTATATTGTATTGTCATCAAGATTAAGAGTATGTAACAAATTTCAGATCGATCTGGCGTCAGGAAGAAGGTAAAATTTTAATTACTAACTTTTACACAAACAAACAAATAATTAAATAAATAAACTGGGCAAGCTTAATAAAACAGTTTAAAAATATGAGACTGACTAGTGCTGTAATAACATAAACCATAAAACAATCAAAATTTCAGATCCACAATCTTGAACTTGAGGTGATTATTTTCATCGTGGCAGGAAATAAATTTAATTCAATTAAAACAGAAAATAGCATTATAGAAACGAATCCTACACCATTACTTTAACCGTTGTTTACAGTTGCATATTCTTAAAATTGCAGTTACATATTATAAAATAAATAAATACTTGATGGCTCCATTTATGGTAATGTTATTGTTAATACCGTCATGTCTATTTTAAGCTTGTTTGGGTTGTCCCATCAACATGTTTTAATTTTAACAATTAGTAATCTTAAATGTTAAATTAAATATTAGGAATTTTATGATTTTATTATGATCAATAACAGTATTTCTTTCTTTTTATGGTCCTATAAACTCGTATTTTAGCGACGAAAGTTTTTTTCTAATCTTAGTTTCTAAGATAAGTGTAATTAATAAAATAACCTGAAAGCAATGGTATTTATCTCTCTATGATTGTATACATTAATATAGGTTTTAAAATAATTACATACAGAAGTCTGTATACTTATAAGAATGTTCTTTCTTTAATGGTAAAGATAATATATGATTTCTTAGGGTATTAATTAGAATCAGTGCTGGATTAAGACTCTGTGATGCCATAAGCAATGTACTCTTGTGGGGCCTCCTACCGTAAAAATTTGTTGACGTAAAAAAAAAAGTCCTTATCTGTATAAAACACAGACAAAATGCATTTTTCAGATTTTTAAACTACCTTACTTCTCAGGTAGCAAGTGGATTTGTAAAAATAAATGTTTCGTAAAAATGTTTGACTACCAAATAAAAGGTCCTCACCTCTAAAAGCCACACACAAAATGCATTTTGCAGATCAGCCTTACCCATGGGCTGGACCATATGCTTTATTTTTGCTCTATATAGTGCCACCTTCATGGAGCCCCCACCCCCAACATCATGCCCCAAGCAATTGCTTAATTTGCCTATAAATTTATCCGGAACTGAAAAGAATACAGGAATTTTTCGCATAAACTTGGTAAAAAATTGTTAAGGACAAACAATGACTTGTAATGGAGAAAAGATTGGATAATATTTTTGGTTAGAAAGATAATAAAATATTTTAAATAAAAAAACGTGAATTATGCGGAGCAATAACGACTAAGAGTGTAAAACAAGGGATAATACTTCCTAGCGCGTAAACATATGGTCACAACTTATACTAGAGCACTTACAGACATACCAAAATTTATCGTTACTTGTTTATTACTTTAGTTTTAGAAAAAAAAGAATAAAAATTATTTTTACGCTTTGTACCAATACCAATAATAACTTATAATATAATACGAGGTAGTTACCTATTTTTTATGTCAGAAATAATTTGGTACCTATAATAATTAGATTTCAAAATTTTTATTCTAAACAAATAAAAGTAAATTCACACTACCACAAAAAAATTATACTAGAGTACTAACAGACATACCATACATTATCATAACTTGTTTATTTATTTTATTTGTACAAAGATTTAAAATTTATCTAATTAATTTGAAAAAAGCTTACATTTTTTTGCATTATTTGTTGTTATTTTTGCTCACAACTTACTTATAATTAAGATAAGTGATTATCTTTGTAAGTAAATATATATATATATATATATATATATATATATATATATATATATATATATATATATATATATATATATATATATATATATATTTATTTATTTATTTTTAGTTAATGTTTCTACTCTTTAATATCTTTCCAACTTTATGCGTATAGGGTATGAATCACCCTGTATATAAAAGGTAGGTTAAGCCGCGTCCAGACTTGCAACAATTCGCCGTGCCGCTCCACGCCACATACCACGCTACATAGCGCAGACGTGGACGTGGTTGGACCAGAGAAATGGGAGGGGAAATAGAATGCTCATAGACGAGTGCGCATCCAATTTTTCGGGGACACAATGGGCGCTGCCATCTTGCAACCCAAATGTCATTTCCCTATTAATTACAAGGGAGAACAGCGAGAACAGTGTTTCGTATTTTGTGTTGGATTGTTTATAGTGGATTTTTTCTAATTTAGTGTTTATTGTGGATCCAGAACTAACTTTTTTCTTTCGTGTTGTGGATTTTTGGTAGGTGTACCTTTACCATTATGTCGTGTTCGGTTAAAGAATGCAAGAACTATATTCGAATGGCGGCAAAACCATCCGGCATTATGTTTCATCAGTAAGTATCTTTTTTTTATTTAATTTTTAGTATGGAATCGCAGGGCCTATGTCACTTTGGGAGAGAAGAAAAAAATTGTATTAATAAAAAAATATGCACTTCTTTAGCCAAAGAATCCTATTTTTTTAAAGTTAATGTAACCTCACTCAACATTCTTAGAAAAAAATCGTATAAAATGTAACAAAATAGGAGCCTGACGTAAAAATGAACCATTAAAAATATTAATTTTATAATAGAAATCGAAAAAGCGGTCTTGTACATTATAAAGGATCATTGATTTTATGATTTTTAATAGATATTGTAGTGTGTTAGGTATATTAGTTAAAAAAAATAAAAAGAAGAAACGTTGAATATTTACAAATATTATATTATTAAGTACGTTTATTTCACAATCAGCATTTATAAGGGACCATCCCAAATTTTGGATATAAAATCTCAAAATAAACACCTATGATTACCTTATCAAACTAGATGATCAAATCCTGTACATTTTGGGCTTTGATTATCCTGTGGATTTATAAATCTCGATTTCAACACCTAAATCTGATTTTAAGCTCTTTAACTTATCATTAATGACATTTAGAAAAAATCCGAGGTCTTTGATGGTTTTAGAGGTTAGGTGTATTTGCCCCAAATATTTTAATTTATAATTTTAATTAAATTTTTAGGTTCCCCAAGCAGGTAGACTTACAAAAGCTGTGGCTTACTGCACTGGGTATAGAGGGTGATTGGACTTGGTCAAAGAACAAAAAGGTTTGTTCTCAGCACTTTGAAAAAACTGATTATGTTTATGCTGGAGGAGAAAAAAGGTTTTTAAAAGCAAATGCTGTTCCATCTTTATTTTCACAAGAAAAAACCTGTCTTCATCGAGTAAAGATGCCAGTAAAATGGAGTCTTTATCTTCGATATCTACAGATTTGTCAGCTACAAATTTATCAGCTAATATAAGTACCGAGAATGTGACTAAAGAAACCAAACTTAAAACTTTAAAGCGAAAGATGAGGTATGTTTTATAATTAGTTTACTTTTATTTTTAATTGTTAGTATTATTTTTTTAGTATTTTTTCTACAGACATGTTGTTGATTTTAGTTCTTTTTGTATAACAATATTGTTTTCTTAAGATATAGATAAATATAGAGATAGGCATATTCAAACGATCATTTTAATCAAAACGATTTGATTAGTTTGTATAAGTGAAATGTAGTATGCTTACTTTTGGTCAGAAGCACATAATAGCCATTAATCTTTTTAAGGAAAAAAAAGAATAATATTAAATGCTAAATATTACAGAAAAGTGCTTTTACAACTAATACATTCTTTTTATGCTTTATTAAAAATTTTAATAAATCACTCAAGTTTTTACTTTAAAAATTTTAGTACTCCAAAAAGTGCTTCCAGTACTAGTTCAGACAGTTCTCATAAGCATAAAAGACATATGTCAGTTATAGTTCAACAACACCAAAGTAGCTCTAGTACTGACAGTAGTACCAAACGTAGAAGATGTACAGTTATAAAAGAAATGCATAGTTACAGGTTAGTACAAAAACGTTAATATTATTAGGTACTTACACCGTCCCAGAATAGGTGTTGCCGAAAACATGAACGAACTAATAATTTTAAATGGTTTATTGATATGTTTTGCTTGTTTTAAAAAGAGTTCCAAGGCTGAGATATATGTACAAAAATTTATTCTTTATAATTATATTATTATTATTATTATTGTGCAAAAGTTTATATGAAAAGCTGGTAGAAAGGCTAAAAAGTAACATTTATTAAGTATAATGCTTTACAAATCAAGCATTTCTTATGAATTTGGCAATAAAATAATGTAAGTCCAAGGTTTTTATTCTACAATATTGTTTTATAAACAGCTGTTTTATTATAAAAAAATCAGTATTTCTCAAATGTCATCTTAAAATTACAAATATTTTATTCTCCTATAACATATATTCTTGGATAACACATTTAATTTATGTTTTTAAATTTAAACAAAGATGATATTATAATTTAACTTACAAAAACATAACTCCCCCTGTGCCACTGCATACGAGACTACAGTACTTAATTTAAAATTAATATTAAAAAAGTATCATTAAGCATTGTTCCATGTTTTTAAAACACCCTGTATATTTTCTGACATTTTATCTCAATCTACTAAGAAAATTAACCATAAAAATACCTATATGAGCTGGTTTAACCAATTTTTTTTTTTTGTAAATTTAGTTAAGTAATGAAAAAAAACATGTACAGCCAAATTCACTAAGCTTAAACCTGGGTCTAAATATTGAAGCCCCCAATGGATTTAGGCATAAGCACTATTAAAATGAAAAATCTTTTGATGGTTTAAGGTTTAACTTGGTATTCTATTTGCTAAACCACACTTAGGTTTATTACTTTAATAGTGCTTATGGCCCAGAATTTGAGGCCCAGGTTTAAGTATAGTGAATCTGGCTGGAAATTTTTAGAATAGTAGTTTTTTACATCAGATAAAGTACAAATTGCCTACTTATTTTAGTGCTTCACCATCTAGAGTGAGAAGAAAGGTGGAATATTTAGAAAATAAACAGCATGTCACCAGAAGAAAATTATACAAAGCTAGGTCTAAAATCAGAAAGTTAAAGGAGAAGGTGTCTAATTTAAAAGCAGTTGTACACTCTTTAAAAAAGAGCAATTGCTTTCAGATAATGCTATTGAACATCTACAAAAAAGCTATGATAGCGTTCCAGCATTGCTCATGGCTCGATGTTTAAAAATATTCAAAATGAATCCACTACTCATGAAGCATATCCTGCTCCTTTAAGAGAGTTTGCAGCAACTCTCCAGTTTTACTCAAATAAAGCTTATGAGCGTGTTCGAGAACAATTTGCATTAGCTCTTCCACATCAAAGTACATTACGAAAATGGTTTAGCAACTTAGATTGTTCTCCTGGTTTTATTAATCCAGCTTTTGAGGTACTCAAAATGAAATCTGATGAGGCAAAAGAAAATGGAAAAGAGCTTATTTGTTCTTTGATGCTTGATGAAATGTCTATCAGAAAACAAATTGAATTTGATGGAACAAAAATGTGGGGATACATAAACATTGGTATACCTACAGAAAATGATGAACTGCAACCTGCTTCCGAAGTGCTTGTGATAATGGTTGTTGCTACTCAAGCATACTGGAAACTTCCCATTGCCTATTTCTTAATTAAAGGCCTCTCTGCCAGAGAAAAAGCTAATGTGGTTAATGAAAGTTTAACTCGATTACATGAAGTGGGTGTATCAATCACCTCACTAACATGTGATGGACCGTCTGCAAATTTTTCAATGTTAAAAGAATTAGGCTGTGATTTCGAAAATATTTTCCAAATGAAAACATACTTTAGCCATCCTTCAGATGAGTCTGCAAAAGTTTTTGCTATTCTTGATGCCTGTCATATGTTAAAATTGGGAAGAAACACTTTAGCCAACCTTATAGACATAAAGGATCCTGATGGTCAGATAATAAGTTGGACATATATTAAAAATCTTCATGAAATTCAAGAGGAGGAAGGCTTATTCCTTGGCAATAAAATTAAAAGGGCTCATATTGAATGGTTTAAACAAAAAATGAAGGTAAGGTAATAAAAATATGTTTCTCAAAACTTTTACAAAAGATCAATATTACTTTCATTTATTATTTCTGGAAAAAATGCTTAAACTTAAACTTTACAGTCAGATTTACTAAGCTAAACCTGGGTCCAAATATATAAACCCCTAATGGGTTCAGGCATAACCACTATTAAAATGATAAACCTGATTGTGGTTTAGCAAATAGAATACAAAGTTAAACCTCAAACCATCAACAAGTTTATGATTTTAATAGTGCACTAAACCCATTGGGGGTTTAAATATTTAGACCCAGGTGTAGCTTAGTGTAATATTTAAATACACATTTTTTGGTCACCTTTATTGTTTACTTAATTATCTTGACCTAATATTTAAAATTTGTTGATGTCAATTATTTAAAGCCTAAAACTTCATCTAAAATATGCATTAGCACTTCCTCAACCTATTTTATTTTTGCTTTATGAATATCTCCCAACATAATCTTTGGTTAAGCTAGTATAAACTAATAATGGTGGGTTCTTTGTAACTCTCCAGCAGCTAATTTATACGAATGTTTGTATGTTTATTACCTTTTAGGTATATTTGGCTGCTCAAACATTTAGCAGAAGTACAGCAGATGCTCTTCAATTTTTGGATGAGGAAATGCACTTGCCCCAATTTAAAGGCTGCAAAGCAACCACAAAGTTTATTAAAATGTTGGATGGTCTTTTGACATTCTTAATTCCAAAAGTCCTTGGGGTAAAGGATTTAAAGGACCTTTAAGAAAGTGCAATGAACATATTTGGAGACCATTTTTAACAAATGGAATTCAGTATTTATTAAAATGTACAGATGTTGCAGGAAGGCCCTTATGGATTACTCCCAAAAAACCCCATTTGTAGGATTTGCAATAAGTGCCATGTCTGTCTGTGGCATCTTTGATGAGTTTGTCAATAATAAACGATTGTCATACCTATTAACTTACAAGTTTAGTCAG
The DNA here is from genome assembly GCA_014170235.1 of Listronotus bonariensis. NCBI lineage: Eukaryota > Metazoa > Arthropoda > Insecta > Coleoptera > Curculionidae > Listronotus > Listronotus bonariensis. The sequence goes on along the minus strand of JACEGR010000223.1, from coordinate 99,131 downwards.
GACCATTTGGAAACTTATTTTTGTTCTGTAAGGTATGTTCTATTGTATTTTTGTGAATAATTATTATTGCACTTACATAAAGAAGAACTGCAAGATAGAGATTCTTTAAAATTAATTTTGTGATATTGGTATGAAATGAAAATGGTAACTCTGTTTATAAACTTTTATTGGCATATTAGAAAAATTTGATATTGTTATTCATAATAAATATAGCTTGTTTTTACAGTGTTCAAACACAATATACTAATATACAGAATAAATATTTTACAAATGGCAACATCTGCTTTGGAGTTTCAATTCAAATTCAGTTCTTTATGCAATTGTATTTCTCCCTGTATATAGAAAAGTATTATTCTTGAAGGTTAAAAAGTTTTGTATTTAGAAATCTCTGTAGGAAGAGCACAAAATATTTCTGAAAAACCTGAATTAGTATTTATTGCATAGATTTACCAAACAAAGTTTCAGATTTATTTATATTATTAGTTTTTTGTATCCAATTTGACGTTTATAAATGTTATTTATTTTTCCATTAATATTATGGTAACCTTTTAGAAGTCGCAATGGTTGGAACAACAATCCCAGTGCTCTGCAATTTGTCAGAACATTCAAAAACTATTACTGCACTCTAGAATAACTGGAAAGAGTGGTAATTGTAGAGTCTTAGATACTACAACAGTACTACATGTCCCAAGCACTTCAAATGCTACTTTTAAAGAAAAATCAGTGAAAATTGATGTCGGGCTTTGTAGAAAGTATGACATTGATGCCTCTGAAACTGTTACCGTAAATAATTTTGATGTAATATCTGAATATTTACCCTTGACAGATCTAGCTATTAATGTTGTCACGTATATTGCTGGATTTGTTGTTAAAATGCTAAGTAGATCATCTCATTGTGTAGAATGTATCCTGGAATGTTTCAAAAGCAGAGATGATTTACAAAGTATTCACAGATATAGACTACTCATGCAGAAGGACAGAGGTAAGTTCATTCTTAGCAATTTAATTAATAGTTTTTCAATAGCATTTGTTTTTTATGGTTTAGCCTGTCCTAATAAAATATCTAACTCTTTTCTGTAACTAATTATAAACTCGTTTTCAGGTGGTCTGATTGTACCAGCAGAAAGTGTGGTAGAAATTTGTTTGTTGGCAGAAAAAACAATAAGACGACTGATGCATATTACCAATAATAAAATTCCATCTGAAGATAATTTTTTTCCACTTTAACATTAGCAATAAGTCAGAAATTTTATAGGGATTATGGGAAGCTTTTCCAAATTTAATAAACCATTTTTCTGAAACAGCAGCTGACGAGGAAAATCATGGATTTTGGTTAATTAAAAATATTGTTTCAACTTACTGTAAAATTCGAATTTATAACATTGCAAAGAGATATACATCCCAAATTCAAGGTCCAAATGTACGTCGTGAATTAAACAAATTGATATTATTTAACCACCAATAATTATTATTTATTATGTAAAACTTTTTTTTTTAATTTAAAATACTCGAGTTTTTACCAAGTTATGTTTTTATTCATTAAAATTAATTTTAGGTATGACTTTTATGTTTAAAGGAAGGATGCAAAATTCTCTACGCATTTTGATTAACTGTTAAGCTTAATTTTTATATGATTAAACATTTGTATTTTCATATTTGGTATTAGTCTTATTTGTATGTATAACTTTAATTGTACTTTAATAATAAATGCACAGCATTTGCCTGCAAAGGTAAAACAGTTTATGTGCTCTTTGCTTATATACTGTTTTACCTTTACTGAAAAGATCCGTTTATTACGATATTCTGGTCATTTTTGATTGATAAACACCTAGTTCAATCACAGCCTTCTTATTTTTTAAGAGACATTGTATGTCTATTTACTTTTCGTATTGTATGTCTATTTACTTTTTGTAGAAATAATACTAAAACAGTATAAATTCCTTTTCAGTTTCTTAGTCATCCAAATTCATTATTAGTATTAAATTTCAATAATTTCTATTAAATTTATTCGAAAACTGTCAATTTTTAAAACTAGTGACACATGAACTAAAGGAAATAATGACAAAATCAAAGGTAACTTGACTGTTTGGTTCAGTTGATGTCGCGTTTACTGTTACATTGCATAAATTGATATTTAAGTTTTTGTAGTAGGCATTAAAACAAAAAACTATTTCAAAGTGTGAAAAAAAGCTATAAAGTTACTCTTTTTAACGCTATGTAGTATACTAGAATGAAGTACTTTATCTTCATGTTAACGATTAAAAAAACAGCATTTTTTCATAGAAAAAAATTCTAAGTGACAGTCTTCAGTAGAGATCTATTCAATAGTAAAAATGCCACTGCGTCATCAGTTCTGTCTCGCTTTCAATTATTCCCCTTTTTGTTGCTTACACACAACGACTTGTTTATACAGCAATAGTTGATTGCTGTCCTTATTTTTATAACGCTTATGGCATTTTTACTATTGAATAGATCTTTAATGTTAATTTTTAAGCTGAATTTATAGATTGACGTTTCTGTTTCCGTTTGCCGTTTCAGTTTCTGATATTTTATATGAGAATGGTAAACATAAACTATAAATTGACAAATTCAAAGTTGTTGTTTCATCTTCTAACTGAAAACGTCGAATGGCAAACGGAAACAAAAATGTCAATCTATAAATTCAGCTTTACAATCATCACCCATTTGTTATTTATGCATATTATTTAGATTAAACTGACTAATAAAAATTTTAGTTAGTAAATTTGTAGCCCGTAAATTTAACTTAGCAGTTAACCATAAGATGAGTTGAGTATATAAATTATTTTCGTTAACTATTAAACTAAATTTTTTATAGAAAAAAACTTTTGTATCTGACATTAGTTTAATTAATTGCATGTTGACTTTTGTTTTATATCGATAATAAATGCACCAGTTTATTAGTTTTATTTTATACTTTTTTCATGAATTTCCCATACCCTTCTAAGTTAAAATGGAGTTTAGTGAAAAATATTTGAAGTATTACCATTTATATAGATTAATTTTGTAAGGCTACAGAATAAATCGTAGCATTTTAAAGCTATCTAGACCATTTTTTTCTTAAATGGCCTAAAATATTTTTAGTTATTCATTAAAAGCAAAATTAAGTTTCTACTTTTTTCATATTAAAATTATGATTACAATATTTTATTTATTTATTTGTTGATACTCTTACAAACACCAAGTTTTACAGAAATGGTAATTACAAGAAAGAGAAAAACTGCCTACTAACTAAATAACACAACTTTGCAACACAAGATCCACTATTATATTATTTTATTATACACTATGGATTACAGTACAATGTAAAATATTGAATCTAAATATACATAGCTTTGTCATAATAGCATATTTTAGCATCAAACAAATTTATAAACTATTTTAAATTGTAAAAGTCTATGATTTATATGTCAACAATTTTAAAATAATAGCTAATTAAAAGTTCGTCTCTTTTCCATATTACATATTTCATTCTTTTTGTCTTCTAATTATTTTAAATTGATTTTCCACACTTAATCATAACACAAAATAACTCTAGCTACGCAAGCTTTGATAATAAACAACAAGGAAATTGGAGGTTATGTATTAAAAAATCATTTGAATTTTAAATTCCGCGCTTCTGATTGACATTTGAACTGCAAAAATGGCGACATTCAAAATCTTCCCTTTTGCGCATAGGGAAGCGAGTTCTATTTCCCCTCCCATTTCTCTGGGTTGGACGGAATTCAGGTCGTTTTAAGGGCTTTGCGAATGATTCGCCAGTGATTCATAGCTTGTCGGTTTTTTGGCATCAAAGGAGCGCGTCAACAGGTTGGTTAGTTTGGACGGATGTCTGGCGAATTGTTGCGGAGACTAGACGCGGCTTTATAAATAATATAAGTTTTCCATAAATAAACGACTTTAAAATCAAAAGACGACTTAGAGTTGTTTACAAAAACAACGTCTTTAAATGGTGTAGTAGAAATTAAAAAATAAAAATTGTTCCAGTTTATAAATGACTCCAAGTCCCGTTTGTCTTATTGGAACATTTGCTCTCAAAGGGTAATATTATCATTATAGGTAATTTAAGAAAGCAAATAAAAAAATATACAATTAGAATGTATAATGATTCTTAATTCGGTTGGCCCTTCATAAAATATTATGACTGTTTATTTTTTGATGATCATAATCTTTCGGCTCTTGAGATGATAATGCGTACATATTACTCACTGCTCTTTCTTTGTATAAAATTAATGGACCCCCTTGTGTGTTTAAATTGAGAATGAAGCTACCATTATACGGTTTCTTTAAACCCGAACGAAGTAATTTAGCCCCCGTTTTTTATAAAGATATATAGCACTGTAGGGAAAAAATATTTAAGATTAGTAATGATAACACCATTTAATTGATAAATAAAAAATCCGATTTTAAGATATTTTCATAATTATTTTAAATATATTTTCTTTATTTAATAGGTCTTAGTACTCTTTTTACAAAATAACAGCTTTTATTGGGATTTTCCTTTGGTTAAAATAATTTTTACTCGAAAACGGCTCATTTTATCGATGTCAAACAAGAGTACCTTTTCTTTAGCAAAAGGTTTAAACTACCAAAAACATATTTTTTGTGTCTTACCATACAGGGCGTAAAAAATATTATCAATAATGTGCGAAAACTAGTCCGTCCCTGGCAAACTAAAGAAGCGACATAAGTTTCAAGGGCACTATTTTAAGAGGTCTTTACTAGTATGCATCGTACTAAAATATTATCAAATTATACAGAGCGCTTTAAAAGTTATTCACGAAAAATCGATTTCTAGCTGCCTCCTTTAGGGGATCATATCTCCGCAGGGGGCTTAAACGGAAAAAATGTATAGGAACTTGTCATGTTATTTTCATCTGTTCCATACGTGTGCGAGAGATTTCCCACATTTTCCCGGACACCCTGTATGTATATATATATATATATATATATATATATATATATATATATATATATATATATATATATATATATATATATATATATATATATATATATATATATATATATTTTAATGGAAAAAACACTTTTTTAGGAACAAAAATACACATACATTGTATGTAGTTTGTTGCATTGTGCTATGTCCATCCGTGAATGCACTGTATATATCCTGACAAGTCTTTATTTATGAATTAAATGTTTTGCCTTTTAAATAAAACCTAAGTATGGATTTGTTTAACATCAAAATTTTATTATTACAAAAAAAAAGGATGCAAGCAACCGTACTTTCTCTAAAGCTTGGAATCCACGATGAAAGTTTTTTTCATGAAAAACACTACTTGTTTTCTCAGGGAAACTAGACATTTTGGATTCAAAATTTTTGAAAAAATTTCAACGTGAATCCCCAGCCTAAGTCTTCTTTTTCTGATTATTGATATTCAAGAGGTTACCTACTTAGGCGACCATTAATGTCTAGATATACAGTTTGGGCCAAATTAAACTTTCACACTTTTTACCTAATAATAACTTTTTATCTGTTGCGCTTATCCTTTTTAGTTTTGAGGGGCTAATAGGTAGATATATTTTTTTAGGTTTGCCAACTTTGGTCAAATAGATTTATACAGGACTGGACTTAAGGAACTTTTTCCAAAATGAGCATTAAACTTTATTAAAAAAAAATAATTTTAACTACAACTAGGCTTATACATTTATTTTTTCTTAATTTACTGTTAAGTTTGGTCAGCATCCAACTCAATGACCTTGGTAACCTTACGGTTTTGATTTTCAAAGGACAGTATTTTTTTTTTTTTTTTAATCGACAATGCATGCTTTATAAAAAGCATTATTTATGAAAAATAAATATAATTCCTAAACCCATAAATTGTTAATGAATTCGCTTTTACTGAATTATTTCTTATAGTTTGTCTACAAGAAAAACGTATTAACTTAATTGTAGCTAAATCAGATTTCTTTTGCAACGACGTTAAATACAGTATTTTGGAAAAAGTCCCGTAACTCCAGTCCTGTTTAAATCTATTTGACCAAAACGGGCAAACCTGGAGAAAAAATATCTACCTATTAGCCCTCCAAAAATGAAAAGAATGGGCGCTATAGATAAAAAAGTTATTATTAGTTAAAAAGTGTGCAAGTTTAATTTGGCCCAGCCTGTATAACTAACGTAAATAGTTTAACTTATTGCCTGCTTATTTTCGCAAATACTGCTGAGTACAAAAAAAACTAAATAACTATAAGTAACTTTGATAGTCTAAGAAAAACAGTAATTTGACTGAACAATGACAAATTTATGTGGTAATTAGTGTTTTTCGCAAATACCGTCAAATACCTTTAAAACCGTCCCTTATCTTAAAATAGGTCTTTTTAATTAAAAAACAAAAAAAAAATATATAAAAAAACTTTTTATTATAATGCATATATGGTAAAATGACAGAAAATTACAAATTTGTTTTTTGTTTTTGTATAGAATCGACAAAGATTTCTGTAAATCCTAAGTCCATGGAACCGTGTGTGAGGGGTTAAATCTTTTTCTTTTTTAACACGCTTTTATTAGCTTGCGTTGTAAATATCTATCTATCTATCTATGTAACGGAATCTTTGAGCCTAATTTTTACCAACTACCAGCGATTCAATTTCTTTTAAACTTTGCACACGTATCAAGGACCGATGACAATGCAATAATTTAAAAACAGTATCCCGTTATCCTGATTAGGACCGCCAGGATAAATAAATTCCTTTACAGATCCTCTGTGTCTCTTGACAAAATGGCGAAGGAATTTTTTAGTTAATAAACTGAAGCATTTATTTTTAAAAACTAATTGATATATCGAACTAAAAATGAAAAATAAATAATAGTTTAAAAAAACTAAAAACACGCTTTTATATGCAACCGAACTAAAAATTAGAAAATAATTTTTCATTACAAAGAGTTTGTCACTTCAGAATAAAAGCGTGGGGTGCTTAATATATTAAATGTTATAATTATTCTATTTGCAAATATCTATGAGGGAAAAGTTATGAAAAAATAGTAAAATGCACCCCACGCTTTTTACTCTGAAGTGACAAACTCTTTGTAATGAAAAATTATTTTCTAATTTTTAGTTCGGTTGCATATAAAAGCGGGTTTTTTAGTTTTTTAAACTGTTATTTATTTTGTCCAAAGAACCAGGCCTCACTTCGTTGATCCGCTAAGAAACGGCATATCTACGGGAATAAAATCCATCGCGCTGCAGTTTTCATTAAAAGTATAACGAATTAACACTGATTTAAGTAAAATTCGTGATCGGTTGCATTCCCTACATAAAAAAATATATTAAAAATATCCCAACCTAAGTATTCGTTTGCATTTATAATATTTCTTTAAATATTTTATCTGCAAAGCGTTTTTATGGTATTCGTTAAAGCTTTACGACATTAAAATATGCTGATTTAACCACAATGAAACCTTATAATCCTTAATTCCTAAATGTACTTAACAACTAAATGTAAGTAAGTATTCATTATTGTCTACAACATGGCGTTTTTGGCACTAAAATAATTTTTATTAACCATAAGAGTTCTCAGACCTGTCTGGTTCAAAAAACCTATTCAAGAAATTAGCATATTTTAAGAACCTAAAATATCTTTATGTAAATGGTGTCCATTTTTAAGCCAACTTAAAATGTGACTTAATCTTAATATTTTCGTTTGCTCCATACCGAAAATTTTTAAGGATTATTTATTGAAAACAACTTTATACCTACCAAAATTAAACAATTTTGGTACATAATGGGTGATTCTTAACCTGCACGTATAAACTTGGAAAATTATTGATAAGAACAAACAATAACAATAACAATAAAATAAATAATAGTTAAAAAAACTAAAAAAACAAGCTTTTATATGCAACCGAACTAAAAATTAGAAAATAATTTTTCATTACAAAGAGTTTGTCACTTCAGAATAAAAGCGTGGGGTGCATTTTACTATTTTTCAATAACTTTTCCCTCCCTAGATATTTGCAAATAGAATAATTATAACATTTAATATATTAAGCACCCCACGCTTTTATTCTGAAGTGACAAACTCTTTGTAATGAAAAATTATTTTCTAATTTTTAGTTCGGTTGCATATAAAAGAGTGTTTTTTAAACTATTATTTATTTTTCATTTTTAGTTCGATATATCAATTAGTTTTTTTAAATAAATGCTTCAGTTTATTCACTTAAAAATTCCTTTGCCATTTTGTCAAGAATATTATTAGGACACAGAGGATCTGTAAAGGAATTTATTTATCCTGGCGGTCCTAATCAGGATAACGGGATACTGTTTTTAAATTATTGCATTGTCATTGGTCCTTGATACGTGTGCAAAGTTTCAAAGAAATTGAATCGCTGGGAGTTGGTAAAAATTAGGCTCAAAGATTCCGTTACATAGATAGATAGATAGATACAACCCAAGCTAATAAAAGCGTGTTAAAAAACAAAAGTTTGTAAATTATTTTGAGTTGGGGAGATAACTATTTATTTTAAATTAAACAAAAGAAGTATAATTATAGGGACAAAACCTAATTAATAATCAAAAATTTTGTACTAACCGATTCCTTGTTTCCGCAGTAGTAAGGTATAACCACTATAATAAGCCTTTACTGTACATCTAATTGTGATAAAATAAAATTACAACTAAAAGTAGAGTGTCGTATTACTAAAATTAAAAACTATCATCATGTTTTGTTCAATTGTCATTTTTTTATAAAGAAAAAAATCAGCAATTGATTTTACAAAGTTGTGTTAAAAGTACAATGTGGGCCAAATTAAACTTTTTAACTAATAATAACTTTTTATCTGTTTCGCCCTTCTTTTTCATTTTTAAGGATCTAATAGATTAATATGTTTTCTCTACGTTTACCAATTTTGGTCAAATAGATTTAAGCAGGACTGGACTTTTTCCAAAATGATGCATTAAACTTTGATCCAAAAAAATCAATTTTACCTACAATTAGGCTTATACGTTTATTTTAAATTAATTTACCATTCAGTTTGGTCAGCATTCAACTCAGTAACCTTGGTTATCTCACATTTTTATTTTCAAAGAGCACTAAAAAAAAGGTCGTTTTTAAAATCTAGAGAAATGCATGCATTATGGAAAGCATTATTTATCAAAAATAATTATAATTTCTAAATCCTCAAATTGTTGACAGATTCGTTTTTACTGAATCATTAATTTCCCATAGTTTGTCTACAAGAATAACGTATTAGCTTAATTTTAGCTAAAACAGATTTCTTTTGCAAGGAGGTTAAATACAGTATTTTGGAAAAAGTCCCGTAACTCAAGTCGTATCTAAATCTATTTAACCAACATTGGCAAACCTAGAAAAACAGATCCACCTATTAGACATTTTAAATGTAAAAAGATAGGCGCAACAGATAAAATGTTATTTTTTTATTTGAAAAAAAGTCGCATCCACCTTAAGGTTATTAGCGACAATAAAATAAGTTAAGTACAATAAATTAGGATTAGAGTTTGTTTAAGATGTCTATGGCTTTAAGATAGTTCACCAAGTTTTCCACTGGGCAGTCTTTTCCAAGAAGTTGTAGAAGGCTGTTTGGGATATTGTAAGACAATCGTTCTCTAACGTATTTAGGACAGTTAATTAATATGTGAGAGATGCTGTTTGTTAAATTACATGTATCACACAGGGGTGGGTCACTATTAGAAAATAAGTAGGAATGGGTAAATCTCGTGTGCCCTAGACGAAGGCGTGTGAGAATAACCTGTAAACGTCGGTTGCTGGTTCTAGGCTTCCATGGATTAATATCGTCTTTAATTGATCTAAGCTTGGTTCTCGAAATATCCCATTCAGTTTTCCATTGGCGTAACACTATGGTTTTAAAAAATGACTTAATGTCTCCAGGCGCACTAACGCGAGACAGTTCGGCGTTCGCACTAGTTATTGCACTTCGCGCACTTTCATCTGCATCTTCATTTCCCGGAATACCGATGTGCGAAGGTATCCAAATAAATTCGATATTTTTATTATGTTCCTGAGCTCGTAAAAGTTCTGTTTTGATTAATTTTTCCACTGGATGTTTTGGGTATAGGTGTCGGATTGCTAGGAGGGAACTAAGAGAGTCAGTAAGAAGTAAAATTTTTAAAAAGTGGACAATTTTATATGTTTTAGTGCTTGGTACAGAGCGTAAAGTTCCGCTAATAAAATGTTATTATTAGGTAAAAAATGGGCATGTTTAATTTGTCCCACCCTGTATACTAAATTATTTCTAAAACAAAAAATTATTTACTATTTATTATTTTTCTCTATAATTTGCGTTATTTTATTTTATTAAAAATAATCAATTATCCTATCAACTAAAAACATTTTACTAACATTTTTTTATTATTATTAATCAGTGTTTGTCCTTAGCACGAAACCAGCCGAGTCCGATATCCGAATAATTTTTTGGTATTCTCTCCAGTAAAAGCTCTTGTTCTTTAATTGCATTAAGCTTATACATTTACTGATTTCTATTGTTCCAAAACACCTCGTATAAAAAAACGTGTCTTCGTTTTTATACCTTTATTAACAATCCAACGTAACTATGATTACAACGACAAAATCTTTACTTGTCAATGTCTCGAAGTTTACACCACAAAAGTCGAATCTATACCAACTGATCGGAGGTTTCCCGTCGCCCTTTTATAGTATGGTGGAAGAGTAAAGAATGATCTAGAATATTCGAGAAATATCGTGAAAATTCCATAGTACAGGATGGCATAAAAGTTCTGAATGGATAATTCGGGCGTTTTCGGAAACCTTCGAAAGTGATAAAAGAACTTGGAAAAATGAAGGTAAATTATTTAAATAAATTAACAAACTAAATTAAATGATTCTAACTCTCTAAAATTCTATAACCTAAACACATTTTTGAAAGTCTGTAACATTATTTATTTTTTATTTTATTTATTAGTCAAAAGAAATAAACTTTTTTCGTAATAATATGTTGTATTCAATGTAATACTGAAAGTATTATTTTATAATAAAACAAATATGGTGACAGTTTATATAATCAACTTCTGTATCCAATCGTAAAATTTCTCGAAAGGTTATTAAGGCAACAATTAAAAATTTATTTATAACTAAAATATGAACTCGTATTTTTAATTGGATACATGCTTTTATTTAGGTAATTATTAATGAATCATTAAATAAAAACGTTCAAGTGCCAATTGAAGCAGCCGCATTTATTTATTAAATAATCGTCCTTGCTAATATACGAAACATAAAAACTAATGATATGTTTTTAGTTGGGTAATTACCTTTATTATAAATTCTACCGGGTGATTTAAACAACAGCAGTTAAATATTTTATAGAGTTTTATTATAATTTACATCGTCATGTATTTTTAGCAATAACCTTGTAAGTATTCTTGTCAATAATTTAAATCAATTAAAACCATCCAAAATCCGTAAACTTTCCACTGCTTTATTTAATAATATTGTAAATAAACATCATTAATGTCGTAATAAACGTATAAACTTAAATTAATTTATCACCCTGTATTTCCATAATTATAATTAGATTTCTCAGTAACCGCAAAATTTCTACACGTGAATCAAAGTACAAAGTAGAAGTACATTTAGACGACCTTGCTCTAACGGTATTACATATTTGCTAACCTTCAAGAACGGAAGAGGTTCCAGTGCGCTGCGTTGACTTCCGGTTTTTGGATGTTTTATGCACATATTCTAAATATACAAGTGTTTATACACATATCATTTTATTACATCACACATTTGCAACCCATTATTAAACTTGAAATCTTTACATGCAAAATCTCTTTTCAATTAATAATAATGTGTGTGTGATGTTATGCTTAATATTAACGATATTTGACACACATTTTATTATTTCTTTGCCCTGTGTTTTTTTAATTAATAAAATAATTAAAATCCTGTCAAAAAGTGGCAGAATTGGAAAAAGTAATCTATCCTCAAGCAGCCTGACGTCTCTTTTTAGTCATATGTGGTCAGCAAAGACGTCGTAAGATGACTACGAAATGACGTTAAAATGACCTGTCTAAGTCACAGACAAAAAAATTGACGCATATATATATTTTTTAAATGATCCGATATTTTATTTGAAAACTAAAATAGGAAAAAACTCCTTACTTTTTCAATTTCCTTGCACTGCAAGTTCGCGGTCGCATCTCTCGGGACACTGTCCAAAATGGAGATGCAGATTTTTACACTAGACCGAAGAACGTTCTCGAACTATTTTGGTCTCATCGGTACGATGTAGGCGATAAAAACATGCTCCAAAAATGTCTATAAGAAGCGGAGATGTTGAATAAACGTAGTAGTTTATTGTTCATTACGCCATCTATCGGTATCGGTTCAATGTTGTAAAATTATTTGTCTTATTTTTCTGTTATATGATATTTCGGTTGGAATTTGACAGAAATCGTATAATGTCACAAAAATTTTTCAGGCGGGTTTTCTAAACATGACATCATTAGATTTTTATGAGCTTATGACCAAAAAATGATGTCGAAAAGACGTCGCTTTAACGACGTCAAAAACACGTCCGTAAAATGACGTTAAAATGACGTCATAATTTTGGTCTGATGACGTCTTGTGACCAAAAATGACTAAATAATGACGTCATAATGACGTCAGCTTGCTGCTTGGGTCCTATGTGAACCGTCCATTTCAATTAAAACTAGCCACTCAACACTGCGAATTTTATTTTTATTAAGATACATTTTTGTGTCAAAATTTACTTCTCCAGAGTTATCACCTTCCCCCACCCAAGGACGGTCATAGGGAGGGGCATTGCCCCCCTTTCATGGCACATCCTTTGTAACCAAATAGTTTATACATACCAAATGGCAAATATGGGCATTTATTGATGTTGTGGCCCCCTCCAGGCCCGAGGTGTAGAATTGATATGGGAACCTTTTTTTAAGATGGATCAGGTCTTTTATAAATAAAAGAAAACAATAAAAAAGGCGAGGACCATTTTTTTTTGCTCTTTAAAAAATAATTTAAATTTTCCACTTAGGCATGTCAAATTTAAAAAAAACATCGATATATCGATATCTATTATCTTATATTATATATTTTTTCTTTACAGGTAGTGGGTAAATTAATACGGCATAATAGTAAAAGTTACCTTGATACTTTAATTATTTGTTTTATTTTACTGTTCAATATTCCTGACAGTTTTAAAAATTTAGGTAAAAAACTCGCTTTTTAATTTTGTCTCATTTCCTACCAATATCGAAAATATTCAATATTGATATATCAAGAAGTTAAATATCGATGAAGATTATCGATAAATCATTGCCATCCCCACTCCCACCTCCCTTTAAATTTTATTTTTATTTGTGCCGCCTCATGCACTTGTCCTTGGCCTGTGCCCTCCCTCGGAAAGTTGATATGACCGCTCCTGCCCCCACCAGCACAAATATTAAGAAGTTTAAATATAAATGCAGATCCAGTGATCCCTTATCCTAAAAGGTTTCAAATTCTCTCTTTAACAAACTTTGCTTTTTAAAAACGGTTTAGTAGTTTTCAAAAATGAAAAATTAAAGTAGTTTACTACTAAAGAAAAATTATGTTTTTCAAGTTTTTGCGTACCCTGTATACAAAATCAATATTTTCTCTTCATGGGTTATGTTTTTTACAAGCAAAAATTTTTATAAAGAATTACTTTTTTCGAAAAATGTAATTTTTGGCTTCTCTCCAACACATATCCCACCTCAAATATTTCATATGCTTTTAATTCCCTTTGGTTAGATAGTTCGTTTCCACACCTGTAAACAGGATATTAAATTTTACCTCTATGTTTATGCCTCTAAATTCTTTTACAACTTTATGTTTAAGTATCTCATATGAATGTATATATTTTCCTTATTCAATACGCATATCTCAGTTTGCAACCTAAAATCTATTTTGCAAATCAAATCAAATCAAAAAGATTTGGTGTCTAGACTCTTCCTCAGCCCCACCGGATATAAACAGTATAAAATTAAATTTTTAATTTATTATATATTCATTACTTTAAGAAGTTTAATGATGAATCATAATATTTTGCATATATATATTATAACATTATATATGTATAGTTTTAAACTTACTATACACCGGATGAACATGCTTTAAACATTAAATATAGATTATTGTGGACTCAAGCTATGCATTTCTAAAAAACTAAATCTTTCGGGTAAAGACCTCGGTCATTTTTTAAACATTGTATTTTTAATATTTTAATATTTCGCACTTTTACAGGTGAAAAAATGTATGAAGCCGTTTTAATCCCACTGTAATTTATCTTTGTTAAAGTTATCTTTGTTTAATAACATTACTTTACAAAAAAGGATTGGACCAGATGTAATGTATTTCTGCCTCCGTTAATACAAATTCGTCATGTAATTTTGATGGGTTTTTTAGCGAATTTGTGAAAACCAAAGGGCGTCTTGCTGGTGAAATGTAGGGGGAATGCGGTGTAAAAGTTTGTATTTAATAAAATTGCAATAATACGGGTCTGTTATACTACGCTTTAAATTACACCTAATCGTAAAATAAAATTTTACAAATAAGGTAATCCAGTTTTACCTTCACTACACTTGAAGTTTGGATAAATGGAAACGGAGAAAAGTAGAAAATCTATTTTACTAAACAGACATTTACATACATAAATAGAATAGACTCAGTTTGACAAAAATGCTTTTATATTTTTGAGGGCATAAAAAGTGCATTTGGGTTTCTTCGAATTAACCTGCCCCACTTTCGTCTAGCATTGTGAATCCGGGCATGGTGCGGCCTTGGTGAGCTTATGTGTGGCCTGACCCCAAAGGTTGGCAATCTGAAAAACAGTATCAATATTGAACTTTTTAACTAACTGGCTAGATATAACTAGGGATAGTTAGGCTGTTGAGCCGTCTAATACCAACCATGCCTTAGTTTAATTAGCCTATCATTAATTTAAATAATTAATGTGTTGCCAAAGTTAAATAACCATTTCGATACCTGTTATAAAATAGTGTATTTCATTCGCATTGAAGCAGAACTGTTACCGATGTTTGTCAAATAACGGTGTTTAAAAACAAAACGTGAGAAAGTCATTGCAAATAAGTGATTCATTAGTTACACCACTCAAGTCTGTGCATATACCGGGTGATGCATCGCCGGGCGGGACATAGAAATCCCTACGTAATTTTTAATGGTGTCAATTATTGGCTCCCCTAATTATTTTAGAGAAAAATTTATTGAAGTTTATTGAAGAGCATGCAAATCTAGGTCACATGGTAAAACTTTAGATTTTTCGGTTAACCTGTTTACTAGTTAGATGCTAATATATTTTTAAAAATTGTTACATTATTATCGCCTCATATTATGAACAACAATAAAATATTAGTTAAGTGACACAACGTTGTCATTATGTGTCAATTTCCAAGCATTATTTCGTTAACTGTTTACTAAGTACATATTTAGCCATCAATATAGTAGTATAATCATGTAATCTGTTCGCTCTACGATCTTTTGATAATAAAAGCAAGCAAGCAAAGATGGTGCTTTATTATTATCAAAAAATCGCAGAGCGAAAAGATTAACCATGAGTTATACTACTCGAAGAAAAAGTATTGATGGTTAAATAGTACTATTAAGGAAATAGCTACCACAGAAAGTAAATGTTTGGGCGAGAAATTCTCGTGACAATATATTATTGGACCATTGTTTTCTTAATCAAGATTGAATGCAGAATTTTATTTGGAACTACTTCGAAGAACTAATTTTACTTGCTTTGAATGATGTATCCAGAGAAAATCAGGAAATTTGGTACCAAATGGATGGCTGCCCGGCACATAATACCCTGGCTGTTCGGGAATATTTACACAATGCTTTTAATGGAAATGTTATTGGCCTACATCACACCATAAATTGGCCAGCCAGGTCTCTGTGATATTTCACCAAATAACTTCTTCCTCTGGGGCCATTTAAAAAAGCATGATATACACGGATAAAAATTACTCTCTAATCTAAATGAGTTAAAAAATGTTATTTCTGAAGAATGCACTAAAATTTCAATTTACCAATTAGCCAAATGTAAGAAGACAATTTTATGAACGTCTGGGTTATTGTCCAGCAGTCAATGGAGGAATATTTAAAAATTTTCTTAAATCTTAAGTTTATTTCCAACATATTAATTATTTTATTAATATTAATAATTTATTGAAGCATGTAAATATTATAAATGTCATAAGCTCTTGAAATTTGTTACTCTAGTTTAGTTTAATCTAACTTAATTCGTTTGTATAAATACAACTTTAATCTTTTCACTGTACGATTTTTTGATAATAATAAAGCACTAAATTTCAAAATGACAACGTTATGTCACGCTAACTGCTATTTTTATTGTTGTTCTATAAATATGAGGCGATAATAATGCTAACAATTTTTAAAAATATATTAGCATCTAACTAGCAAACGGGTTAACTGAAAAATCTAAAGTTTTTATCATAGACGTAGATTTGCATGCTCTTCAATAAACTTTAATAGAATTTTTCTGTAAAATAATTAGGGGAGCCAATAATTGACCCCATTAAAAATTACATGGGATTTCCTAAGTCCCGCCCGGCGATGCATCACCCGGTAGATACAATTTTTTAAACTGATGGTGTTCGACAATATATTGATATATCACTAGCCCTAAATAAAAATGACTGACAATAGGTAAGATAAATTGCACTGTTCAAGCAAATACACCGTTGTGTAGGCGAATCAAAAGATAATTGGGCACGAAGAAAATTATTGTTGATTTAGATACAACAAGTCGCACCGTTATGCGCATTTACTTATGGAAATTACTGTAAATACATCATAAAGGAATTCTGACAAGTCGTATTTAAATATGTCAATAAGCATGTAAAACAAACACTTAGCGGCAGAAATATGCCTAATTGTGTGCATAGCCGATTACCGCATAGAGAGGAAAATTTGCAAATAGAGTTATTGAGGACACGCCATGTTGTTTACTAGTTATATAACGGGAACGTGTTGATGTTACGTACGCAACTAGGTATTTACGTTGTTAATAAGATAATAAGACCTTAAAAATGCCAAAAAAAAACAAGACGGTTTTTAATTTCCTGCAAGGTTGTAAAAGTATAATTTCAGAGATAATTTTATTTATATTTAAGCCATATTTTGTTGTTAATACGGTACAAAACATTTTAAAAATATTACATTTTCTTGTTAAACAGTGACGTCATATACGTCACGTATTCAAACGTGTTTGAATACATGTCGGACAATGGTTTTAAAACAATATATTTATCCTTGTCAGGCAGTCATATGCATTAAACTTATTAAAACCTTTGTTTCGGTTATTTTTGTGAACTTTTAACATAAATGTAAATAGCAAGTGAAAAATGTGTAAATCCGGTGTAAACTAAAGTACATATTAACCCTAAAAATAAAAATCACAATCATAACCTAAATCTTATTGCGCTGTGATACAACGGTTTGAAAACCTTCATTTTCTCGATTCTAATATTTATGTTTTCATTTTCAATACAGTTTAAACCACTCCGACGAAATCCGAAATGTTTACATGAGGGTATTCACGTTGGACTATCTCTTTTCTCACATTGCCGTTGCGTTAAGTTATTTAGCTGATCCGGTATAAAAGGATTCAAGAAGGGGTTCTCTTTATATAAACTTAACGATGTCATTTTTTAATAAAAAACATTATTTATTTTTGCCCTTTATTTAAACAGAACCGTGATACTTTGGATCTTTTTAAAGTTTTATTCCAGTTTTATTTATTTATTTAAAAGGAACTATCGACCAAAACAAGTGTCTACAGTTTCAAAGTTATGAAATAAGGCATTTAGTTGAGGCTAACATTTCCTTTTAAACGACGTATCATGTTTAAATAACAAAATTAAAAAGTTGTTAACTTTTGTGCAAGATTTATTTTTCAATACAAATAACTCAAATGTATAATTTGGCGCTTGGTTTCTTTTCAATTAGCATTATTCATTTGATACATTTTAAAAATTAAAATAAAACTAGCCATTTGTGTCTTTTTCGACATGAGCCATTCATATCTGATGTTAATTTTAAGGTGTTAACCAGACGACGCTACCAACGCTACAAATTTTTCAAAACGTCGAAACTTTTTTGTACTTTCTTATATGTTTCATCTAAGTAAAATATTAAACTCTTTATGCTTTCTACACAAAAAAAAGGTATACTTATTTGCCTTTAAGTTGTTTAATGCAACCTATAAGTTTAATATAGGAGGATATATTAAACCATTCGTATATTAAAATGAGACAAATTACTTTGTTTTCTATCACTATATTTATCAACATTGTGACTGCAGTTTCGAAGCTTTGCTACATTTTCAAACTGAATATTCTAAACTACTTGAAACTTGTATATATATACACGTACAATTGGTTAACACATTTTTAATAATAGTGCCTATCCTAAATTTTAAAAACTGTAAATAGTGGGCTGCTCCTCAGGTCGGTCTGGTCATTCAATAAATTTATTGAGGGTTTTTATTGGCTTTGTAAATTTCAATAGACTCTAAAATGTTAAGTTTTTACTTTTCGGTGCGGTATATAAAATTTTAAGATTATCGACACTTGGGAATGAATGACCAGATGTTATAAAGTGGTTGGCAAAGTTTGAATTATTTTTATTTAGTACATATGACGATTTGTGTTCCTTAAACCTAATATTAAAATTTCTTCCTGTTTGCCCTACATATAAACTATTGCATTCTTCACAATTTAAACTATAAACTCAGATTTATTTAATGGTAGTGTTTTTTCCTTAGCATTAAAAAATAACTGAGAAACTTTTTGGGATGGCCTAAAGGCAATTTTTAAATTATTATTTTTTGTTAAGATGTGTGCTATTTTATCTGAAACTGGTCCAAAATATGTTAGGGTATGGTATGTTGGGGTGCTATTGGGTTTTATATATGGGTATATATGATTAAGGGCTAATTGTTTTTGTTTTTATTAATTAGCGAATTTATGGTACTTAAATCAAAACCGTTATTTTTCGCAATAATTCTTATTGTATTTAATTCTATTTCACGTTTGTGGTTTTCTAAAGGGATGGAAAATGCTCTGTGTATCATTGTTCTATATGCTGCAAGTTTATGTGTTTTGGGGTGTGTCGAGTGGTTTGAAATCGTAGTGTCAGTAAATGTAGGTTTTCTATATATATCAAAGGAAAATTGGTTGTTCTTTTTGGAAATCGATATATCAAGGAAATTTATGGTGTTATCGATTTCTTTTTCCATTGTAAACTTTATTTTAGGGTGAAGGCTATTAAGATGATTAAGTGTTAATTGTAAATCTAAATCGCTACCTGTAAAACACACTAGAATATCATCCACGTATCTGAACCAAAACTTTATGTTTTTCGCAAAATCAGTTTTTAAAAAATTTTCTTCCAGATTAGACATAAAGATTTCGGCTAGAAGTGGACTTAACGGTGATCCCATAGCTAGTCCGTCTGTCTGTTTATAGAATGTATTATTGTACATAAAATAATTTTCTTGAATACAAAAATTAAACAATGTAATAATTTCGTTTTTTATGACTGGATTAATATTTTTATAAGTAAGAGTTTCTTCAATGATGGCTAAACAGTCACGATTAGGAACGTTAGGGAACATGTTAACAACGTCAAAGGATACCAGTGTGCAATTATCGGAAATTGTAAAATTTTTAAGTTTTTGTGTGAGTTGTACCGAATTTTTTATTGTATATTGTGGACTGAAATTTGAGATATCTTTATATATGTAATTTAATTTATAAGCTAATTTACTAAGAGGACTGTTTATATATGAAACAACAGGACGAATTGGGGCATTATTTTTGTGAATTTTTATTAAACCATATAACTTAGGGGAGTGGGGTTTTTTCAGTTTGAAAATGTAGCAAAGCTTCGAAACTGCAGTCACAATGTTGATAAATATAGTGATAGAAAACAAAGTAATTTGTCTCATTTTAATTTAAAATGGACTATCACAAAGTAACGGACAACTCAATCCAGCATTCGTATATGATTACACTAAAGAACTTAAAGGCAAATATCGCGAAAACGGTTGCCCAGAGCAATTCCTACAAAGTATACATTTTTTGTGTAGAAAGCAGGAGAGTTTAATATATTACTCAGATGGTACACACAGAAAAACAAAAAAAGTTGCGACGCTTTAGAGAAATTTCAAGTAGTGTAGGTAGCGTCCTTTGGTTAACGCGAAAAAATTATTATTAGATGTTAAAAGTTACAGCAAATTTTAATAAAAATACTACAAATTAATTACTTCAAAAATGGACCCGTCTTTAATATATTTGATATTATACTCTCTTATGATGAAGACGAGCTAGATATTATTAACGTTATTAAAAATCCCAGGCCGGGTAGAATATTATTGCTCAGAGTGGAAAATGATGATCAGTGGGCAGAAAAACAATTTATTCAACACTTTGTGTTTGCAAAAGCCTCTGTTGGAAGGTTATTTCCTCGAATTAGGGCCACGTTACGAGACTGTGGGTAAAACCGCCTGTTTTGTTTATTAACAAAGTATGTACAAAGTATAATATTTTAGGTTAACTTCAATGGACAGCTTGAGCCAGACATAATTTATACTGAAAGCAATGCCGCAAAGTAGACAAAAAAATCATAATGTAAACAAACCCAAAAATCGCACAGCCCTTATACGCAAATATTGGTAACTTCATACCATCGTGAAGTTAGCCAAATATAACTTAACAGCAACCTATACAACAGGTATATCGCATTTCTTAGGTTTTAACTCCTATTTAAATTTATGGTTTTAACTTAGGTTAAAACTCCAGTTTAAACGAAATTTATAAAATCGGGCCTTAATATCAAATTTTGTACTGCGGTAAGTTTAGTTAAATGGCAATATTTTACCTTCACAATTCTTCCGAATTTTGGCGTATTCTTGAAAAGCCTTCTTTTATATTGTTTTCTTGAAATAAAATAAAAAATTGATATGTGGAAAGTCAAAATTTCTTAATTAGAAAACTGGCCAATTTTTTGCCTATAAATTTGGATTTTACCAGTAAATCTGTTTTAATTGGGGGCAATATTTTTTTTAATGGATGGTATTTATTTGGGTACACGCCAAAATAAAATTAAAAGTACTAAAAAACCAAAAAAAATTTAAACAAGTAAAAAGATAATTAAAAATCGACGTTTCGGTGGCAAATCTGCCACTGTTGTCAAGACAAATGGAATAAAAATAATAAAAATAAAAACTTACAATTATTTAGGTTTTAAAATTCAAAATTTTTATGTTTTTCTAGGATATTCTGAAAACTTTGACATTAAATGTCAAAACATGTTTGTTTGGTTATAGTGTCATAGTGACATAGATAACTGGTTGCTGATGTATTGATTGTTTATTTTACAAAAAAGGTGAATAGTTAGTTAATTTTTAGTCTTCCTGAAGTTACTTCAGTATCAAGCAAAGGCAACCAAGTGTTATTTAAATTAACTGAAATTGATGCTACACAATTATCTTTATTTAATAATATATACGCACTTTCTTTGATTTTGCGTTTTTTAGAACAAGTTTCCTTTGCTAAAATGCTCGAAGCATCCCAGTTTATTCTATGATTGTTATCAAATGCGTGTTGGCAGATTTTTGATTTATGAAATTTTGTGTTTTTAATGTATGATCTGTGTTCTTTTATGCGTTTGGCTAATGGTCACCACCACAAGTTTCACTTATATAAAACTTATTGCATTCGCAAGGGATTTTATAAATGACGTTTTTGTATTTTCATTTAAGTTGTATGGTTTTGTTTTTGTTAATTGAGATCTGATTGTATTTTGTGTTTTAAAGTTAAAAAAAAACATAAAAATTTTGAATTTTAAAACCTAAATAATAGTAAGTTTTTATTTTTATTATTTTTATTCCATTTGTCTTGACAACGGTGGCAGATTTGCCACCGAAACGTCGATTTTTAATTATCTTTTTACTTGTTTAATTTTTTTGGTTTTTTAGTATTTTTAATTTTATTTTGGCGTGTACCCAAATAAATACCATCCATTAAATGAATCCGCCAAACTACAGAACATATCTTTAATATTTTTTAATAACTACAAAACCTTACAGTTGAATAATAACCTGCACAGTAATCGTAAGTGCTTTTTCAGTCGTGTTTTATGTTAACACATATAAATTTTAATTGCTTTCCGTAGATCTTCTTAGCTGATTTTAGTTTATGATCCAATATATCAACGTACCCCCTATGTTTAATTAAGATAAATTTATTTTCAGAAGTCAAACGCATCGTAAAGCATTTTTTGTAGTTCTATCTAAAATAAATAGCACTGGAAATACCCAAATTTATTGCATAATCACAGATTTAATTATTGCATTAAGTAGGAGGATAGCAGCAACTGGTTAATTAAAATATATAATTAATAAGCCATTACTCGTAGTACCTCTTTTATTAATAAACGTTAAGTTGTTTGTTTAATGCAAGCATATAATTAAAAAGGTTTAAGATAAATTTAGTAAAAATAACTTATCTAAACCAACATGCTAAGTGGATTTTAAATTAAATAATAAAAAGCTTCTTGATTTTATGATAAAAATAATAATAATTTCCTGTCTTCAAAAAAAAAACATAGCATCGCAAAAATATGATATAAAATCTTGATAATTAAAATTCTGCTTTTATGTAATTAAAATTTGACTGAATATTTATATAATATATATATTAAAGCAAATGGAAAAATTCCCTACGGTCTTGGTGTATAATAAAAAATATTTTACTCCCTTTAAAGACAGTTAAAGAAAACGTCCTGCTTTTCTATGCTATCCACCACGACTCTCTCCCCAGACCGGTTTCGCCTGCCTTACAGGAACTCCTCAGTGAGGCTGTATCGAGTCGTGGTGAATAGCACAGAAAACCAGCGTCAACTTATTAGACAAGTTTCGTTGTCCAGCGGTAGGATATTAAATCCTGCCGTTGATGCCCTACTGAAATCGCATTCAGTAAATACGAGCATCAATTGTAGCGGGGTGGCTATGTATGTTAAAGCAAAAGGAATATATATATATATATATATATATATATATATATATATATATATATATATATTTGTGCAGAATTTTATTTTAAAATTAAATTAAAATTAGCGTAACAAAAGTCACGAGTTATTTTTCGCCTAAAGATTATCGCATAGTCCTGATATTCATTTTGAACGCTCATATTATTATATCTTATTTATTTTTACGTACCAACACAATTAAAAATAGAAATCATTAATAATAAGTAAGAGTATAATTAAGTTACAGATGTGATTTCTTTTTTCATCGGCACATAATTTTTTTAACCAAACTGAACTTGTGATACCCTATATCTCCAACATATTTTACTTTTGGACAAAGCTAAGTGGAATTAAATCTCTATATTTTAGCCTCTTAAGTTTGTATTTTTTTTTTTCGAAACATTTAAAGGCATTTTGTATAATTCCATCGTCTTGCTTAAACCATTCTAAACAGTTATTTTTTTCTTTTGTAATATGGGAGTGTTCATAAGATGAATATTGAAAGATATATTTAGATAATTTTTAGTATTTTTTTTAAATTAAAAAAATGTTATACAGGTCATTGTTAAAAATTATGCTTACTTGATGGTAAAAGCAAAGGGTCCAAGTAAAAAATTAATTATTAAAAAATATTTAATTTTAAAGTAAGTTTTTTTTCTACACGACCTATAATAGTGTTTTTAGAATGCTATTTCATAGATCAAAGAATAAAGTAGTTAAACTATTAGAATTTCTTTACTGCCAGATATTGTTTTGCTTTTACTATCCAAATTGAACTAAACCTTTTGACGCAAATGGTCACTTAGACCCTTTTTCCCATCCACTTCCAACATGCACCTAAACTATAGTTTAGTCCAGGAGTTGAAGCAACAAGCCTTTTTACCCTTGGAAACTTGCGATTGTCTCACGACGTCTCAGAACTCCCGAAAACAAAAAAAATCCATTTTTCTTTTAAAATACCTGGATACTAGAATTTGTCACATTAAAACGCGTTTTTGTTGTTAGTTCTAAATAATAATTATACATTTAAACCTTATTTCTCCAGAACTTTAAAACAAAGCTTTAAAAAATCATGGCTACAAAAACTTTTATAATTATATAAAATTTGTTATTCTGGCATTTTTATTCGTCTTGGTTTTGTCAGCACATTATTTTTATAGGTTGTCACTAACCAACTTCTTTATTTGTAACATAATACTTTAATGTATGATACACATTTAGAATTAAAACAAGAAACGGTTTCAAAAAATGTTGATTCTTACTAATTATATATTTTTTCTTTTTTTTTTTAATTATGAAGTATCCATTTAATAACAGTTAAATTTACTTTTTACCATGACTACATCTTTCACAGAGTGTTTAAACTTAAAAAAACAACGCATTTTATTCTATTTATAAGTCCTTTGTTCATTTTTTATTGGATAATGCCAATCTAATTTTCAAAATTGTATACTTTGAAATTAGCCTCCGTAGCTCTTTCTAACTTTTAAAACACTAAAATTATTTATTCTTTTAATTTCAGACTTGTCAATCCTTCGGAGGGATTGGATTTGGTATAAAACGCGAAATTTTTTCTAAACCTTGAGGACGGATACTTTGGCTGTCAAGTGAACGAATCGACGGACGTTCTACAGCTTTTCGAATTATCAAAACTTTGTGATGGAACTCCGAACTGCTACTTAGGTTCCGACGAATTAACCAAAGAACTTAAATGTACAGGTAAGAAAACATTTTATATTTATGAAGTTTTTGTTATTTTTAACAGTACCACTGTCCTTTATACAGGGTGTTTTAATACTAATACAAATGCGAAAAAATGCAAGAGGTGATTTCTTGTTTAAAATAAAAGAAAGTGTTTTGTATAAACATGGGGTCCAAAGACACCATTAGGGAATATCGTAGTATAAAGATGGCGGATCTCGAAATAATACTGGACTGAATAAATTAAGGAGTTTGGCTAAATGATAGAAGATATTCAAGATATTATTACAAAAATCAATTTTTTATAAAGGTTAACAACAATTATTTTGAAATCAATGCATTTTCCGGATCCATTTTTACAGGGTGTTCATTTAAAAACTTACCACTCAAGTTATCTGCAAAAGAGGACAAATTTAATAAAATTGCTGAAACGCGGCAAAATATGTATTAAAAGGAAATGTTTTTAATAAAAAATTGGACGGCGCCCCTTTAACCCTTAACCAACAAGGCTACCACTTCAAAATTCTTAAATGCGAAGGAGGGTCAAGTAATACATAATTTTAAAGCTACTGATGAGTACTTTATAAACTTAATATCTTCACCTACTACATAATGGTGGTACTTTAAAAATTACCCAAATACCTGATTGGAATGGCCGTATTTACAAAATTAATAGAGTAAGATGTACTTAATGGGGTATTTTATTAGAGTTGTTTTAAAAATCTGTTTAATGATAATATAATATACAGTGCTTCATTAAAAAAAAATACACTTTTATCACACCTTGTAAATTATCACCATTAAAAAGTTTTTTAAAAGAGCTTTAAAAAATGCCACATTAAGTACATCTTACTCTATTAGTTTCGGAAATACGGCAATTCATCAGGTATTTGAGTAATTTCAAATTACCGCCATTTTATAGTAGGTAAAGATATTGACTTTATATTCTAGGGTTATAAAGTACTCGTCAGTGGCTTTAAAATATATGTACTTACTCCACTTCTTATTTTAGAATTTTGGGGTAATAGCCCTGGGAGTTAAGGGGTTGAGAGGCGCTGTCCAATTTTTGTAATAACGTGACCCTTTAATAAATATCTTGACGTGTTTAGGTGATTTTCTCCAATCTGTCTCCTTTCGCGAGATAACTTAAGTGGAAAGTTTTTAAATAAATACCCTATTTATAAACTTTCCTTTATATTTGAAACTGTAGAATATATCCAAAATACCATTTTATACATGTTTTATTTATCTAAACTTATAATTTTAATTTTTGCAGCAAGGCCATTACATTGCAACAAAAAATCATAGCCTCCTTATTTTTTTAAGAGACAATTATCCTCTTTATAACTATGCAATTATTATTTAATTTTAGAAAATTGTATGTTCTTACTTTTTGTAGAAATAATACTAAAACAGTATAAATTCCTTTTCAATTTCTTAGACATCCAAATTTACTATTACTATTAATGTTCAATAATTTCCTTTACATTTATTTGCAAACTGTCAAATTTTAAAACTAGTGACACGTGAACTAAAAGAAATAATGATGAAATCAAAGGTAACTTGACCGTTTGGTTGTTCCGTTGATGTCGCGTTTACTGTTACATTGCATAAATTGATATTTAGGTTTATTGTAATAGGCATTAAAACAAAACAATAATTTAAAGTGTAAAAAAGCTTCAAAGTGTTAAAAAAGTTACTTTTTTTAACAGTTTATGTAGTGCCCTAGAATAGAGTACTTTAACTTCATGTCAACGATTTAAAAAAACAGCATCTTTTTTAAGGTCGTGGAAAAAAAACATTTTATAACACCTATAATTTATAAAAAAAAAAATATGTGACATCTTAGTTTAGTCACGCTTGACTATTTTTATCAGATTAATTTAACCATACTTTTATGGTTCTAATAAAAATAACGGTACCCATGATAGCCCATAATGACACTTAATTACGCTATGTGCTAAAACACATAAAATTTATATGCAAGTGTTATAAATAAGATATTGGACTCGTTTATAGCTGATAACATGTGGTAAGCAAAAGTGCAAAGATACAATTAAATAACTACCTGACAGGTAACTTTTTTGCATACATCGGTAATTATTCATGAGTCATCTTACCACATTAAAACACTTTTAAGTAATTGATCATGCATCTATTTCACGAAACATCTGATGGGAGTTTATTTTTATGCAACGTAACGTAATAAGAGGATTTATATATAATTTATTTTGAGATTTTCTTGATAAGCAGAGGAAGTCGGCTTTTTAAATTATAAGTAAGAAAATTTTTCTTTAAGTTCATGTAATGTTTTATTATTAGTTCAAGAACGGTTTTACAAATTAGAGAAAGAAGGAGAGAGGGTATTTGGAGTATTGTAGGAGACGCGTTAAAATCTAGGACCATTACTTAAGATTTTTTACTTAATTGTTAAGTTTTTGGTAATTTATATTTTTGGTTATATATTACCGAATGACCTTTAATTAATAGTTGGATTCATTCGTTTCTACCACTGCCACGTGCACAGGTTTATTAATGTGTCCCCCAAACATACAGGGTGTTCGAAAAATGCACGGACAAATTTCAGGAGGTGATTCCTCATTGAAAAATATGAAAAAAGTTCCTATAAACACGGGTCCGAAAATGCATAGTTTCCAAGATACAGGGTTTTAAACTTTTTAAAAAAATATTTCTTTTGTAATTATCTTGAATACCCTGAAACCGATTTTCTTGAAATTTTTCAGTGTTATTTCTAGTAATAAGGGCGAAAGTTAGGCATAATTAAATTAATATTAAGTCCAGTGGCGTCTCACGGGACATCTTATCGAAAATAATTGTAAAAAATGTACGCCACTGACTTTTTTGTAACTTTTTTATCTCTTGAAATTTTTTGTATCTTGCTTCGTCTTCGAGAAAAAAAAATAAAAACTGTTTCTTGAGACGGAATTTTTGAATTTTGACGATTTACTGAGCAAAAACAGTTAAAGATAGAGCAAAATTAATTTTACTTTCCTATCTTAACTTTTTAAGGACTATCTAATGACATTAAAAAGTGAAGGTCAACTGAAGATTAAAGAAGGTGAATGTTGAACCTAAATGTTGAACACCCTGTATCTTAGAAACTATGCATTTTCGGACCTATGTTAATAGGAACTTTTTTCATATTTTTCAATGAGGAATCACCTCCTAAAATTTGGCCGTGTATTTTTCGAACACCCTTTATACTTAGGGAAGGCTGTCCAAGCCTGTTTTCTTAATCATACTCTACAGACTTAACACTGACTCCTTTGTAAATCTTGCTGCTTTGATTTTGCTCTCACCGGTTCTTGCAAATCGCTGACGGCAAAGAGCCTTAGAATAGAACCATTAGTGTTCTGGTGATTTCTTTTCTTTTTCCAGACAGAACCTGCAGAGGTTTTCTTCTGCCAGGTTTCTGTCTTCAGGTGCTTTTTCAGTTTACAGTGACTTATTAATTGCCCACTTTATTTCTTACTACCGTTCGGTAGTAATTCAGAAGGTCCTTTGTACATTCAGGCAGATACTCCTCTATTAACTTTTTCTTTCCAAACCCTCCAACAAGCTTGAGATTCTTTAATAAGTTATTACACAGCCCACAAAAAACAAGTTCATACACAAGAGCCAGACATATGTATTCCCATGTATTTTTCGACGCCCAATCTGATCCTGAGCTCAGAAATGGTCATTCACGCCTAGAATTGGCCCCACGAGCCAAAAGTCCTCTATAAGGCACAAATGCTATCGGGAAAGCGAGGTCGACACTGCATTCTGAAGCACAGCCTAAGGTACAGAATTTAGAACAACATAAAAATATCACTGTCGCGATTGGCACGTCCAAAACACGATTTTCCGGTGGTAATCTTTGCCATAAGCTCGTGCTTAATTATTCTTTACCGGGGTATACACGGTCATGCAAACCTGAAACGCACTTGCATGAAAGCAAATGTCAAATGAAGCCTTTATACACGATTCAAATGTACCTGTCAGTTCTGCGTCAGTTTTGGCAGTTGGTGGCGTGATCTAACTTAAACATAAGAGTGATTCAGCAAAGAGATTTTTTTAATTTTTGTCAATGTATTCATTACTTTTAACTTTCCAAAAGCATAGATAACCTTGGTACATATCTATAAAATCACAGCAATACATCTTCCTAGCGCCAAAGAGCCATTTTGTTAACTCAAAACCAACAATATAACCCCGTAAACGACGTTCCTAAACTGAAACGTTAACTGACGTGTCCTACACATGCACAAATTTGCACGACGCGCGCCACGAAAAATCAAACTAGGACATCGAGTCGCATGCCAAGCCAGATGTGGCAGTTTTCTAATACACATGGTCAAATTTGCGCGCGAGCTCTGGCTTTTTGACAGATGTGACAGGTTTGCATGACCGTGTATATCCCGGTTTTGTTGGTTCTTTGCTGCAATGATGAAAGTAAAACTTACATAATGGATTAGTACTTAGTTCTGTAAGTAACGGGTTTTTAAATGTTTAATCAGTTTCTCCAGTTCTAACAACGATTTCTAAGTACTGAAACAAACAATTACTTCATTTTTAGTTTCTTTTATATTGTTGTATTGTCGTACGTCGTAATAGTTCAAAAAATCAAATATGTATATATTTATTTTTTAACGCTGCCAAAAAATTGTTAAAAATATCTCTCTAAACATTGTGTATGCCCTTTTAAAATTACTTTTAATTAACTTAGCAGCATTACATGCAAAACTATGAAATGCAAAAAATCCAAAGTCTTTAACATCCGCATTCGTGGGAGTACAAAAAAAAATGGCAATCTGATAACATCTAATTTAAACCGAACAAGCATAGATTTACAGCTGATTCGCAAACAGATCTACGAGATTTGCATCGGAATTAAATTTCCTAACAAGTTTGCATGCAAAGTACCAACAAATTGGTGGTAAAAGAATAGTTGCATTAGAAAACATAGGAAGCGGGGACGTGGTGTGTTGCTTCTTTGCATGGGAGTCTGCAGGGCATGGCTATTACTTTTACTGGTATACAGGTTCTTAAAAAAATGTTTAATTATATTTAAATTGGTTGACACTTACAGGGTACCTGTACTTAATGGCTGATTCTGCAATGAAAAATGGGGAAAAAAACGTTATATGAATATACGTATGTCCCAAACAACCTACTTTCTGAACTACGGGATGTTTAAATTTAAAGAAAAAATAATGCTTTTTATAATAACTTTTATTCCAGCTAAGAAATTTTGAAAAAATTTACGAAACGTTTTCTATGTATCAAATCACATTTTTGACGTCCAAGAATAATAATAAATTCCCACCAGGAACTTACAGTAAATATTATTTAAAAAAATTGTATCCCATTGCATTTTTCGAAACTATAATCATTATTTTAAATTTCCTACTAGTTTAGAACAAATTTGATATGTTGACTTTTTATTCGATGAATGGTTTTCGCGTAAATAAATTTAATTTCTCGAAATAATATAAAAAGAAATAATATAATTATTTTAATATGTTTTAAAGAATATAAATTGGTATAAAAGTTAATAGAAAAAGAATATAATATTTTATTTTTGACACCCTCTAGTTTGTGAAGTATGATGTTTAGGAAAAGTATTTATGTACTTTTTTTAATCTCTATTGGAAAATTACCTCCGGAAGTTACCCGAACGACGATTCAAATTACGCGCACTTGATGCTTCCTGGTGGTCACGTTAATCATACATTCGGAAAATTACCATTATTTGATAAATGCGCTCCGGAAAGGACCTTTTATATAAAATAAAGTAACTTACATTGCATGGGTATTACTAATTTGTATTACCAAAAGCACTAGATGGTACAACAATTATTAAAAATTATTCGCATACTTACTCATCTTTTGGCGAATGTGGTCGCTAAAAGACGCTTTTTAAAGTTATCTACATTGCTGAAGTATCAGTAACTTGTTTTGTGAAATGAGCTAGATGGCGCAACTTTTACATAAAAATAATACATATTGCGCTTACGTCATATTACCATGGGCGAATGCTATTTTCTGCCAAGTTACCTAGCGTTGGGAAATACGGTGATTTTTCGGTAACCGGTAAAACGGCGACAGTGATTTCTAGATCACCGTGATTTTAAACAGTGATTTCAATCATTGCAGTGACTTGAATATACATAAATATTTAACTAAAAATGGAAATATAAAAACAGCTCGGTGTCTGGCAACAAATACAAATATATTATTTATGCAGCTCTTATCGGTTTTCATTGACATGCAGCATAATATTTATTGATTTTATAAAAATAAATATTATGCTGCAAATTAAATTAACAGCAATATTACGAAATCTAAATTTTTTGGGCTTCGTAACTCAAATAATCATTTTTATATACGGTGTGACAATAACAATCTTAATGTGATATATTGCAATATTATTATGTAAAAATAATATTAAGTTTATAAGGTTTATTCATTACCTACTTTCAAAAATAAAAAAATACATTTTTATTAATCGAACACCATTTTAACATTTTTATCTTAAATTCAATTTCACAAAAGATAAATATAAAATAAAAAAACTTTTTTAAAGCAAAACGAGAACGCATAATAAAAATAAAAGTTTTAAATTCTTTAAAATAAATAAATATAAAACAATATATAGCTTACTTTTTCCCAATGAAAATTAAAAATTAGCATTAAGAAAGATTAGTTTTTCAGCTTTGTTTGCATTTCATTTATTTCTACGGTCGATTAATATTAACCCGGCTTTGGAAAACAGTCTTTACATGGCTTGGCGGTGCCCGCCACCCTCCACGTCTAAACAATATAAATATCATATCAGCTTAAATCACTGTTTTCCTTCACATATTATTTTTAAATAATAATTCATAGGAATATCATATTTCGATCGGCGCTATCAGCGATCATCCAATACGTGTCGTGTCGATGCCGATTGCAGTATTCGCTTCGATCACTGATCACCGTATTTGCAAAAAGTAAATCACCGGTAGCGCCAGTGATTTTCCATTCACCGGTGAAATATCGCGGTTATTGATATATCGCCCAACACTAAAGTTAACAAAACGGCTTTAGTAGTACATTAAAATAACTACGTCAAGGATGGTTTTTGCATTCATCATCAAAAAAATGATGATTTTGACATCAAATAAATTTATACAAAATAAGTTAGCAAAAAATGATGAAATACCTTTTTTGTAAAGCAACAATAATTAATATGTGTCGAATAATTTGTTTATTAGTGGACTTTAAATAAATGCAAAAGTAATAACAGAACTGTTTGCATGTTTATTTCACTTTTCTTGAGCCGGTTTAATTTTAAAATTAAGAGCTGCAATTTGGCATTAGTTTCACAACAAACGTCAGACTTACACATTTTCTTTTTAATAAGTCTAAAGCCGGCGTCTCATGCGTCCGTTTTCCGATATCCGGTAACCGAAATTTCTGTCGTTTTTATTGGCAGAAATATGGCAATTCTCATGGGTGCGATAGGCGTATCCAAAATTCGTTAAAAATGTTTGAAAAGAAGGCAATGAGAAGAAGTTTTAAGTAATTAACCTCAAATTTTAACGGTTTTTTAGTTTTCTTTTTTTGGTTCCCTTACACAATATAGCTTTATCAGCCTTGATCCCACAATTCTTAGTAATTTTTCAAAAGTTTGGCTTGACATTCGGAGGTAATTATAATATTTTTCAGAGTCCCCCAGTCGCATTTCTTCTAAAAAATTATAAAATGCTCTCTGCTTTTTACGATTTAAAAAAATGTCTCGGACCCAAAACCTTTTTGGTTTTCTTTTATGTTTTTGTTCTGAACAGGTAAAGGAGGGATAAAGAAGCACATTATTAGCGTAATGAAACACAATATACTCGGTGTCTAAAAATTTCGCGATCAACAAAATCTATATTTTATATTTTTTCCAAGTAGCAAATAAAAAACAAGCACCAAGCACTGCAGTTTTAAAGAGAATTTAGAAAAGTGAGGTTAAAAATCGCACGATCATCGTAAAAAGTTAAAATATTTTTAACTCGTACGACGTCGGATAAAAAGTTAAAATATTCGGATGAAAATTCCCGCTAAAATATTTTGACCAATAAAAACACTTTCGTACCATCGTATCGTCGGAAAACGGACGCATGAGACGCCGGCTTAAGTCAGAGTTTATTTATGAGGAAGGGGTTTAGACATAAGCAAGACCGGGGATAGTTTTAGTCAGGGACGTGAGGGTGTGAGAATTACGATTTCGGTTGGCAGCTCTGTTCAAAGTTGGTAGCATTATCAGCTGATGACAGAGTCTTGCCTTGTCGAAGCTTTGTTTGGTAAAAACTGTGGAAATTTGCCATTTACATTTTGGTTGTATATTTTGCAAGGTTTTCAGTTGTTAATGTTTTTGGTTAGTTTAGAGACTTCACATATTATTGGTTCGGACTCGTTTTATTTTAGAGATTTTGATAGTTTTTAGTCAAATAGTTTTCAGTCATTCGTGTTTTTATATACATATAATACTGATGAGTGTCCGCTAATTAATGGTACACAGAAAAACCACAGATTTCTTATGCGAAAATACCCATTTAGGATTTAAACAAACATACCTATATCCAAAAGTTAGTGATAAGGAAGATACGGGGTGTTAAAGAGATATAAATATTTTTTATTCATGCATTTCGATAATTTTTGATATGTTTTGAACATTTTAATAAAACTCGGTATCCAGGAGTTTTTAGATATCAGCTATTTATATCTGCGCAGTTGTAATTATAGCTAATACGATGTTATTGAAGGTACATACATACTTTCGGGTGCACTGAACAACTAAAACGTGAATCCCTTAAAAACGGTTGTCAAGACCGATTCTTACTAAGTATACCTTTTCTTGTGCAGAAAGCATAGAGGAGCTTACTAGTTTACATACATACAGAGTAGTAACAAAAAATTGGGTAGTTTAAGAGAATTTTAAATAGTGTACCCATCGCCCTCTAGTCTACACACAAAAATTAATATTCGATTTGAAAAGCTAATGTTTAAAAACCCCGAGATACCGTTTTATTAAGATATTTAAGAAGGGGGAAAAATTATCAAAATAAATTTACTTTTTCTTTTTACTATGACACCCCCGTATCTTCCTTATTATAAACTTTTGGATATTAGGTATGTTTGGTTAAATCTTAATATTTTGGCATAAGGAATCTGTGGTTTTTCTGTGTACCATTCATTAGCGGACACCTCGTATACAAAGTTTTTAAAATGGTTTTTGACTTACGGAACCATGGAAAATGTTTTGCTCTGCCTGGTACCTTATCGTCCTGTCGTCGCTTTGATAATTTTTAATTTTCAATATTTAAACCACATTTATGTTTTTGTTTTAGGTTATGCCTATTAAAATAATCCAATAAATTTTGTTTACAACATATAGTTCTTTTTTGTTTTCTCCTTAATTCTACGCCACTGACCTGCCTAAAATCAAACATGGCCGAAAATGGCCCGACTTGACGTCACAGCCGCGCTAGCTAATATGGCGAATGTCGTGACCTTATCTCATCAATCGACTTTGGTCTAAGTTTATGTTTTTGTTTTTTGTATAGTATTTATTTTTTGAATTTAACATTACTAGTTTTCTTTTTTCATTTTATTAACACTAGTCTTACCTATTTTTATAATACATTTACAATTTAAATGTAACTCTTAAATAACCTGGAACCTAAATACCTCTCTAAATTATGATGCAGCAACGAAAAATGCTTACTCACCCCAAATTACTTTTTTCCCAAACAGTTTTAATGGGCTTTGTGTACATAATTTCTAATAGACAGCCCTAAACGGGTTACGAACAAACAGAATAGATTCACAAGTAAAATTGTTTCGTGACTCGACAAATTATAAGGTTTGTTTAGGGTCCTAACTGAAAGTTTTTAATAAAATTATTAGGGTCTCTACTACGTGGTAGTAATTAAATTTAATTTATGTTATTACTTTATTTATATTATTATCTTGAATTTTTTAATTTTTGTGATTATTTTTTTACTTCTATTACATTATCTTAAAATATATTTTTAAAAAAATGTGGCAATTCGACAGAACAACAATAGGCAATCCAAATTAGGAAGCAAAGTGTTACAAAACGGTCAGTCAAAACAGCTGATAAAATGGTAACCATGAACAATGAGTATCTAGATCCAAAAGGCGAAACATATTCGCAGAAATTACCTGGTTAGGCATTAAATTAAAAGTAAAATTAGACATCATTGTCTTACAACCTAAATAACACAAAGCAGGATAATAGTCAGCGTTCCCAGAAAATTTATACAGAGTGTCCAGTAACTCAGCCGATAAACTTAAGGGGTTAACCTACAATGGAAATTGTGAAAAAAGCTTCATATTGTTTCAAAACACCTCGTATAAAAACACTTCGTTTTTATTCCTTTATTAACAATGGAACGTAACTATGGTTACAACAACGACAAAATCTTCACTTGTCAATGTCTCGAAGTTTACAGCACAAAAGTCGAATCTATACTAACTGATCGGAGGTTTCCCGTCGCCCTTTTATAGTATGGTTGAAGAGTAAAGAATGATCTAGAATCTTCGAGAAATATCGTGAAAATTCCATAGTACAGGATGGCATAGAAGTTCTTAATGGATAATTCGGTCGTTTTTGGAAACCTTCGAAAGTGATGAAAGAACTTGGAGAAATTAAGATAAATTATTTAAATAAATTAACAAACTAAATTAAATGATCCTAACTCTCTAAAATTCTATAACTTAAACACATTTTTTTGAAAGTCTGTAACAATATAAACATATAAAACATCTTAGTTTTTAAAGTATGGGGTGTTAAAAATGTTTAAAAATTGTTGTTTTTTGTTTATATTAACATTTATACCAATTCACATGTTTTTAAAAAATTTGGGGACGCCTCCTAGAAAACACTTTTTGCTTACAAAAATACCAGTGTCGTCCATAAAAGTTGATGGTAAATATTTTTTTAATAAAAAAATGGTACGCCACTGCATTTTTCTATTTTTTTATTTATTTTAATGTACGGTTTTAGCAAAAATATAAACATTTCTGGACAGTGTCGAATCTCTATCTAGTTAAATGTAATTTTACTGCAGAACTTAATAAAAGCGATATGAAATGACCATGTTGAATAATGTTTTTTATTTACATATTTACCCAAAAACCTTACATCAAATTAAAAGGTCAAAATATCACAGCAGAGTTTTAAATGATATCCATGTTGCCAACCAGCAAAACACCAACACCAATTGTAGACTATTTTTTTACAAGTTGTTTCATTTATTTAATAAATTATAAAAAAATATTTAAAAAAATCGATTTTAACTGCAACAACCGCAAGAAAAATTTGATTATAAAATGTCATTTACACTAAAATAGTTCAAAAATGGGTCCGATGAGGGCGCTATATTGCAATTACAACGTTGCCAAGTAGCTTGATTTTAATTTTGAATAAGAGACTTTTGCTGTGTTATTGACCAGTTCTTGTGAGAAGAGAAAACTACAGTAAAAAGCACAAGCACGTGTAATTTGATTGGTTTGAAGCGCCACAAGCAAGCCAGGTTGTTTGCCTCGGGCGCCACCTTCAAGGAGCGGCAAATTTTGGCACGGCATCGGCAGACTAAAATTGTAGGAGATGCAAAGTTGGTTAAATAAGGGAAAAGTTATGCAATAAAGAGCTACTTTACCAACATTTCGTTTTGCAGCCACTATCAATTTTTTTTAATTATGATTATTTAATTATTGATTCAATATAATATTCATAAGAGTATGTCATTGGAATACTAGATACCTATGTATCATACCAATAAATTTGATTAAAGTTACGACAATTAGTGTATTCTTTTTATCTTGTAGAACCGTTCTGAACCGTTCTGAACTGTTCTCTGAACTGTCAATAGTGTCAAGAACGGTTCTACAACATGAAAAAATGGCAAAAAATTGTAAAAGGAACACTTATGGTGTCCTTCTGAGCGGTTCTAAAGCATAAAAGGAATACAGCAATTAATACAAATAAAGGATTTGATTTTAAAACAAGACACAAAAGAAAATTTGAAATGAGAATTTTATTAACCAAAGTTAAAAAAAAAACATTTTAATATTGGGTGGACTAAACAGAGACGTCTAATACTTGAGAAATAATTATTATTAAGGACAAATAATAACTTATGATAAAAAAAAGTAGGTAAATTATTTTTAGTTACGAAGATACAGGGTGTTAAACTTTTAAAAATAAAAATGTTTTTTAATTATATCTGAAAGATTCGTTAGTTAATTTTTTGAAATTTGGCAATGTTGTTCAATATGATAAGACGCTAATTTAGCACTAACTAAATAATAATTATAAAAAATTCAGCGGCGGCGTTAGGGGCAATCTCATTAATATTATTTACAAAAAATGTACGCCACTGACTTTTATAATTTTTTTATATTTTTTAGATTAAGCAGCCAATTGTACATTTTTTTGTGCCTTAATATTGGTATTTTGCTTTGTGTTCGGGAAAAAAAAATAAAACAACTATATTTCGTGTTTCACATGTAACATGGATTTTTGCATCTACGTAACTAAACATAATTTACCTACTTACTCGTTTTTCACCATTAGTCATTATTTGTCCTTAATATTATCTAATTTCTCAAATTTTGGACTGTTTGGTGATATGAAAAAGGTAATAAAAAAAGCAAAATGGTAAATACATTAAAAATTTTCGATATTTTTATCTGATGAAAACATTTTGAAACCTGAGATCCGGTTAGTTTATTTATTTTTTTTATAGTGTACAAATAACTACGGTTAAACATTGGAAAATAAACTACGACCAAATATACTAACCTATATTTAGCCACCAGTATCTAAGCGTCTGAATCATAAAGAAACATTAAACCACTAAAAAACAAAAACAATTCAACACGTTCCTAAGAGGATCGCATTAAGATACAGATAAAATACATATTTTTTCCATTCCTCCAACTAGTAGCCGGTTAAGCAGCATTGATCGTAGATCTATATTACCATTAATTACATATGGCCAAAGCAGATTCCTTGTAAAATAAACTAGTTTCAAACGCGATTTTATCCTGTGTTGCCTGTTAAAACATCGCTTAACAAAGAACTTACGAGGAGCCGCCATGCCCTTGTTACTACTAACAGACATGCATGTTTAATTAAAAATAAAAATATGGAGCAATTCTACTTATCATTATTTAAATCGGCGCCAATTTTACTGCAAAACTGAGTCCCTAAGGGTAAATATGCTAAATATACATTTTAGTTTTAATGGAGAACGATTTAGACTCAATATAATTGAAGAGAAATTAAATGTTTAATAACCTCTTTGCAAGGAAAATTTATAGAAATAAATTATTCCTTTAAAAGGGGTAAAAAGTAATAAAAATAAAGTGGGATAAAACGCATTGAAGAAGGTAGCGAATATAACAAAAATTAAAGGAAAAATAAATTACAGGCAATTTAACGTATGTCCTAAAAGTTTTGGCACACAATATTTATCGGTTTTTTTAATGAAGAAATTTATTTAAACACTAACTAGTTATCATAAATTACAACTCAATACTTAACTAAACTATACTATCGAATTATGTGGAGTGGCCCATTCTGCTCTACCAGACGCAAATTTCTTCGAATGTCTCTCATGAGGTCCTGGACGGAATTCAGTTCAATTTCTCTTAATTTCTCGTAAATTCGCACGTGGTCTTCCACTTTTTGGGAGATTCAGACATGGTATTCCCTGCTCGCACTCCGCTATTGTTCTATAAATGGTTCTGCGTGAAATGTTTTCATTCTGGAATATTCGACAGATTTCAGCTTTGGGTATCCGCCCAACTAACTTGTAGATACTTTTTCTTATTTCTAATTTATACAACATCTTAAAGCGAAAACTTCAAAATAAATAAATCTCAACTGACAGTAAATAAAGTAAATAAACTTTTGTTTTCAAAGGCAACTTGATATTATTTTGTTTTTGTTAAAATTAAAGACAATGAGTTTTGTGCCAAAACTTTTAGGACATACGTTAGGATCGGGAAGGAGAAGATGGTGGAGGTGTAAACAGTTTTTCTGTATTATGTTATACTGTATTTAACGTCGTTGCAAAAGAAATCAGATTTAGGTATAATTGAGCTAATATTTTTCTTCTTATAAACAAACTATGAAGAATGATTTAGTAAGAGCGAATCCGACAACAATTTAAGAGTTCAGGAGTTATGACTATTCTTGATAAATGATGCACCCCATAAAGCATGCATTTCTCTCGGTGTTAACAAGGAGCTTTTTTTGGTAATTTTCTAGAAACCTGCGGCAACTCCGATTTTAACGAAATTTGGTATAAGGGGTTTTTTGGGGCGCTGATCACGAATCTGAAAGATTTTGTTGGCGGAAACGTTTCGTTCTCGAGATATTCATCATCAAAGTTCAAATTTGAACTAAACTTATTTTCACTATATTTCTCCTTCTTTTTGCACACAATTCTTGATTTAAAGCTAAAGTGTCACAAAATATTTGATTTTCACCCTTTAAAACCCCGTTTTTCTATGTTTTTTAAATTATTTTTGCATTAAATTGCGTGGCTTTTCTTTGATAATGCGACAACCATACATACACATAGGGCTTCATGGCACACTGGGATTAAAATGATTCAAAGTATAGCTAAGCAATTTAATGCAAAAATAATGTAAAATACGTAAAAACGAGGTTTGAAAAGGTGAAAATCAAATATTGTGTGCCACTTTAGCTTCAAATCAAGAATTGTGTGCAAAAAGAAGGGGGAATATTGTAAAAATAGGATTAGTTTAAATTTTAAGTCTGATGATGAATATCTCAAGAACAAAACGTTTCCGCCAAAAATTCATTCAGATTCGTGATCAGCGCCCAAAAACCCCCGTATACCAAATTTCGTCAAATCAAGTTGCCGCAGGTTTCTAGAAAATTACCCTTTTAATGTGCTTTGAAAATAAAAATGTGAGGTTACCATGATTTCTGAGTTGGATGCTAAAACAACTTAACAGTAAATTTAATAAAATTAAACATATTAGCCCAATTGTAGATAATTTCGATTTCTTTAGCAACGAAATTAAATGCATCATTTTGGAAAAAGTCCCGTAAGTCCGGTCCTGTCTTAAGCTATTTGACTAAAATTGGCAAACCTAGAGAAAACATATGTACCTATTGGCCCTTTAAATATAAAATAAATAGGCGCAACAGATAAAAAGCTACCATTAGTTAGAAAGTGTGCAATTTTGATGTAGCCCACACTGTATGAGCAGCAAGATCTGCATTTTTGACGTATAAATGACAGTTTCCTTGATTAATCAAAGTATTGTTAAGTACCCCTTGCTGTTTTTGCAACTATCAAATAAAATTTCTACCTAAGAAAATGTAATTATTTTAGTTTTTCACACCATCTGTGTGTATTTCAATATTAAAGATACATAAAATTTTAATACGGTGCTGTATCTGTATTTCCTTTCGCTTTCAGCAAACATTATATGCTCTAAAGATGGGCTATGTTAATATTCTGCATGTAACCATTGAAACAATGGACTAAAGAGCCAAGGGAGACGTGTTTTTTAACCAAAAAGAAAAGAAAATGTTGATTTCTTACGAATCAATGTGTGCGTGCGGTTTGAAAATACATTGAAATTGCGGCATTAACGATACAATGGCAACGTGCTTTATGCAGAATGCAGACAGATTTCGAATTTCAAAAAAGAAAAAAATAAACAGATATGTAAAAGATGAATTTGTAGAATGTGCTTACATAAAAGGTCACTTTTTTGCACAATTGTTTATAATTTTTACTTTTCTTGCTGTCAATTTGAAATAAAATTACATTTTTATTATGCGAGGTTAGCAGCGGGGGTCAACAAAATCACCTTTATGGTACAGTAACCTAAGGGTGAGTTTATGTTGGAGCGACGAGGACCGAGGTTAGCAGCGCGGCGCGACAAAATCACCTTTACGTACAGTAAATATAAGCTGCTTCGGTCAAGCCGCGCTGCTAACCTCGCCTATAACAGCTCCGACATAACAGACATAAACACAGCCTTAAAGAGGCTTCGGTCGAGCAGCGCTGCTAACCTCACTCAAAACCACTTTGACATAAACACAGCCTTAGAAAATGAAACAAGAATTTTATTTTTGTAGCAACCTATAAAACCCCTTAAAGAACCCAACTACTGTGGATGCCGTGTTTTTTTAAATACTTATTTCATTTGGTTTTAATGTTTATTAACGTAACGAAATATACATGGTGTTTCCTAACTACAATGAGAAACTTAAGGGGGTGATATCTTATATCTCTTTTATGAAAAAAAAATTCTATAAACATATGTCCGGACTTGGCTCTGTTTCTAAGATACAGCTTTTAAAAAATGTCAGTATTTAGACGAAATTTGGTACACTTATTATAATAGGGCG
Organism: Listronotus bonariensis; assembly: GCA_014170235.1. Classification (NCBI taxonomy): domain Eukaryota; kingdom Metazoa; phylum Arthropoda; class Insecta; order Coleoptera; family Curculionidae; genus Listronotus; species Listronotus bonariensis. The sequence goes on along the minus strand of JACEGR010000223.1, from coordinate 57,874 downwards.
CTTGTAAAACTTTATCTAGATCAAGATTATTGGGTCCAGTGGCGTCTCAGTTGGTACCACAGCCAATATTATTGTAAAAAAATACGCCACTGACTGTTTATAAGGTTTTTGTGTTTTTTTCCGAATATTCAATTAAAGTTGCATCTTTTTAGTCTTTTATTTATTTTTTGGATCCCGTTTCGTTTTTTAAGAAAAAAAACGGCATTCTAAGTTAGTCAAGCAAGTATCAATAAACAGAATAAAATAAAATTTAAACTGAAAATGAAAATATTCTATCCTAGTAAATAGGAAGAATTATGACTTTCGATTAAATTAACAAAGGCCCATTTATTTTAAGGTAAATAACTGATTATTTTTTTATATATTTTATTTTATGTTGTCTAAGAGTACGTTTTAGAAGAAATTTAAGTGGCTTCAATTGTTTTTCATAAAAACAAAGCTAGCTACAAGCGCCTTATTAAATTTAAGACGTGTACCAAATTTCGTCCAAATCGGTTAAAAGATTTTTGAGTTGTGTAAAAAACACCGTTTTTAAACTTTTATGCCTGTATATTAGACATATGTTTATAAAAACTTTGTCTGTCATTTAGACGGAAGCTACAGTTTTACGAACCACACGGTATTTACTGATAGTCACTAATCCAATTACTAACCGTGCCGATGACGCTTAACTTCGTTGATCTCACTAAAAGAGGCCTGCTAATGGGCGATGGCTCATATTTTTTTGGATAGTCTAAATATTTTTTATTCCATTACGGAAAATCTTATAAACAATTTTAATACAAGGGCAATTAATTTAATTAAAAATTTACTAGATGTCTTTTTAACATTCTTCATTATTAAGACATTTCATTTCAATCACATATGTAAATATTGTTTCTTTAGGCAAATATACAATTATTAAACAAATAGTGCATAACTCTAAATGTGTAAAAACAATCATACTAAATATTATTATATTAAATTTAACAGGGTAAATTGGTGATCCCAACATGTCCTCATCTTTTTTTAAGCCTTTAAACATCAACCAATACAAAAAGCGATGGGATTTTCAATAAAATACAGTAAAACATTATTTTTACCCATTTTCTCTACAAATTACCGTAAGACTTTTTATTTATTTAAATTAAAAATACTAAGTAAAGTTTAAACTTACTTTGTTTACGTCCCAGAATGAATAATTCATTTTATTTTTGTGCGACCCATTTTTAACCTTTAATAATACAACTTAACTGCCTAATTATCATTATTAGTACTTAAAAATCTGCAAGTTGCCGTTTAATTAATAATATTAGGCCGCGGCGCCTATTTTTCGCCCACCTAACAACACTTTGACATTATAAATCGGTTAGCTCTGAGAATTGCTCACAAAAAATCGCCTACATGTGACATTGTGCCCAATATGGAAATTGTATAGTCGTTTAACCAGGGATAAATGGAGATCAGGCAACCAGATTAGATCATATAAACGAGTATTACCAGGCAAATTGACACTTTTTATTGGTCTCCTTTGGGTTTTGTATAAGTTATATGTGCTTGCTAGATCCGGAATTAGGGATATTAATACGAAATCACTATAATGTTTAGCATCGAAGAACAGGATATATAAAATTTTAATAGTATTTTTAGTTTATTTAATTTTGCAACCTTGCGAATGAACTACAGCTAAAGTATGGGGCTGAAACGATAACTCCATAAGTCGTAGTCGCAACATCGGCTGTGTTTAGGTTTGTGACATTCTTTCTGGTTGTATTACTGTCAATTCAAGTACAAAAATTTTAAAAATGTATTTTTTTTTAACTCGTATCGGTCTTTCCGAAACGCAGCGATTTATAAAGACAAAGGGATATAAAAATCGTATTCTAAAGGGTTGTTGATTGCAGCCTTTTTTTTTTCGCCCTTTCGGGTCATCTCACCCAGGCCCGACGACCGCCCCCTAGGTGGTGCACTGCAGCCCGAAGGCTTATTGTACCTTGACCCCTACTCCTTCCCATTCACACACCATTCATTCCATAACTTGGATGGTTGTGGCTCGGTCCGTTCGTTCACCCCCGAGCAGAACACCGCGTGCCGTTGCCCAAAACCATGCAGCAAAAATTGCAGCCTTAGAAGTAGTTGGGTTTTTCAGAAAATATATGAAATAAGTTTTATTAAGAGACAAATATAATTTCACTATAGACACCCGGAACAATGCTTAATTTTTGGTCATCAGCTTCGACGCTCGCTTATTGGAATTTATGAGGAGGGCATCCATCGAGGGGAATAACAGTACGTATAATTTGCCGCTTCATAAATTCTGCCAAGCCAGCGTCCAAACTGATAACCAAAAATTTAGCACTGTGCTGGGTGTCTTTAGTAAAACTACTATAATTGTCTTTGAGTTTATGTAAAAAACAATGGTAATAGGGTACTACAAGTTAAATATACAAGAGTATTTAAAAAACATGTAGAAATAAAAGAATTGTAAAAAGGAGGTAAAGAAAGTATTAAAACTTTGCCAAAGATAATCCCATAATTAAAAAAAAAATACCCGGTGTTCGTGAACTAAGGTGCTAAACTGATGTGGTAAAATCCTTTCATTAAACACGTAAACATTCGTCGTGGCTAAAAAAATAAACTTTTTTTAAAATATATTTTAAAAATATTGTTTAAGGTGACAACAAAAATAAAATGAGGTTTGAGTCCATAATAATAACACAAATTCCCTGACCTGCTACTAGAGGACTTCAATACTGAATCAAAAATTACAAATTACATCGAAAATAAAATATTGTATTATTAAACAAAAATAAACTCTAATTGTTAAAATAATTTTTTACTCGAAAACGGCTCATTTTATCGATGTCAAACAAGAATACCTTTTTTAGTAAAAGGTTTAAACTACCCAAAAACATATTTTTGTGTCTTCACCATACAGGGCGTAAAAATATTATCAATAATGTGCAAAAACTAGTCCGTCCCTGGCAAACTAAAGAAGCGACATAAGTTTCAAGGGCACTATTTTAAGAGGTCTTTACTAGTATGTATCGTATTATCAAATTATACAGAGCGCTTTAAAAGTTATTCACGAAAAATCGATTTCTAGCTGCCCCCTTTAGGGGATCATATCTCCGCAGGGGGCTTAAACGGAAAAATTTTATAGGAACTTGTCATGTTATTTTCATCTGTTCCATACGTGTGTGAGAGATTTCCACATTTTCCCTGGACACCCTGTATATTGTTAATAAGAAATTAAAATCCTCAAAGTCTGTTTCATAATCTGGGAATATGCAATTAACTACATTTTATTTATTTATTTTTGTTTTAACTGAACGAAAAAAGAAGAAAATAGGGTGATAAAGGTGTTTTTGTGGCTGAATCTAAAGAAAACATAATTTTTTTACAGTAAGTGGCGTAACCTTTTTTGATAGATATATTCGTTTAGGTGACACTCAAGATGGCACTGGACTGTAAATTTAATTAAGTTTGTGCTAAATTAGCCCCTTTATGCCATAAATAGCATTGCAAAATTTCAAAAATAAGGGTAAAGAATATTTCAGATATTTTTAAAAACCAATTCTATCTGGAAAGGAATACTCTTATTAATTTCACTGTGATACGTTTGTATATTGGGTTGTATCGTTTTATTGGGTATATTTACCATGTATTAAATTTAATATTTGAACAAAATCATTTAAAAAACTATTTATTACAAATCAGTAGCGACTGGTGAGGGCCAATTTGGTAGGTCAACCCGCACCATACGTAAAAAGTAATGTTAGTATTTAGGCCTCTTATTATAAGTAATTATACAATTTTTAGTGATAATATGTTAAATAGTAAAACAAGTTACGGCCTTAAGTGATTTTATAGACTGTAATAATCAACAATTAAAAACAAATTATATTTTATATAATATACAGGGTGTCCGGGAAAATGTGGAAATCTCTCGCACACGTATGGAACAGATGAAAATAACCCGACAAGTTTCTATAAAATTTTTCCCTTTAAGCCCCCTGCGGAGATATGATCCCCTAAAGGGGGCATCTAGAAATCGATTTTTCGTGAATAACTTTTAAAGCGCTCTGTATAATTTGATAATATTTTAGTACGATGCATACTAGTAAAGACCTCTTAAAATAGTGCCCTTCAAACTTATGTCGCTTCTTTAGTTTGCCAGAGACGGACTAGTTTTCACATTATTGATAATATTTTTTACGCCCTGTATGGTGAAGACACAAAAATATGTTTTTGGGTAGTTTAAACCTTTTGCTAAAAAAGGTACTCCTGTTTAACATCGATAAAATGAGCCGTTTTCAAATAAAAATTTATTTTAACAATAAGAGTTTATATTTTTTTACGAGAGGACTTCAATACTGAATCAAAAATTACAAATTACATCGAAACTAAAATATTTTATTATTAAACAAAAATAAACTCTTACTGTTAAAATAATTATTTTCTCGAAAACGGCTCATTTTATCGATGTCAAACAAGAGTACCTTTTTTAGCAAAAGGTTTAACCTACCAAAAACATATTTTTGTGTCTTCACCATACAGGGCGTAAAAATATTATCAATAATGTGCGAAAACTAGTCCGTCTCTGGCAAACTAAAGAAGCGACATAAGTTTCAAGGGCACTATTTTAAGAAATCTTTACTAGTATGCATCGTACTAAAATATTATCAAATTATACAGAGCGCTTTAAAAGTTATTCACGAAAAATCGATTTCTAGCTGCCCCTTTAGGGGATCATATCTCCGCAGGGGGGCTTAAACGGAAAAATTTTATAGGAACTTGTCGTGTTATTTTCATCTGTTCCATACGTGTGCGAGAGATTTCCACATTTTCCCGGACACCCTGTATAAGTATATTTAACAATGGTGTGGGTTGACCCACCTAATTGGCCATTACCAGCCGCTGCTGTTACAAACAATATCATTTGAAAAAAGATATTAAAATTATCAAAAATCGCAAATCAACCAAATGTTAAAAGATTTTTTAGAATTTATTTTTAAATGGCAATATGAAATTGTTAGACTTAGTATTAGACCTTATCTCTAAAGGATAAATTTAGTTATTTTTTAAGGACATGACATTGAGCAAAGCTGTAATTCATAGGATTTTCAAAGTTATAACATTGGTTCAAGAGTGGCTTGTAAAATAAGTCCTATCCCAGCTAAAAGTAATACTGCCCTGTACCTGTGATTTATATTTGAATATATTTAATGGCATTTAACAAGGTCTAGGTCTCTCAGCAAGTACCAAGAGAATTCACGGAGTACCTAATCGTGAGCGACTAGCTTTTTTCTTTTATTGTATATTGCAATTCGACGATGCACAGGGGTTCTCTTTGTTTAGTTACTAGATAGTTGTAACTCATGGCTGTTGGCCTTTAACCATTTGGTTTAATAAGGCACGAAGAGATTTAAATAAACATTAATATACAAGATGAGTTTCACAGACTATTCAGTGATATTAGTTAGGGATCCCAGGACCATTTTTCCAAGTCATTACTAACAAGGTAATTTTTTCGTGAGTAGCTTCATTTTAGAAGAGACGACCAACTTTTTTCCTTACAACAATTTTCGTTGGTGGTAGCATGCAGGGGTAGCAGGGATTAAATTATGTTGATTTGATGAATATGAAAAGACCAGGATGACGTACCTAGCAATGTGTAGGAGAATCATCAATTTTAGGCGAAGAACCAATTTTAAAACGGTATTTTTTATGGGTGTTAGATTATATAAATATTATTTAATCAACAGAAAGAAAATTAGCTGGTTAGTAGTTATATTTCACGATATCGTTAACCATACATGTTGGTGGTAGGGAAACCATACGGACAATTTTTTTCAGTTTATTTAGATAATTATCTTAAAAATTAACTAAGAAATTCCGGTTTGTAATAAATTATTTATATCTGTCAAACACATTTAATTCCTGCTACCCCTGTAATCTACAGTAATGACTTGAAAAAATGGTCCAGATATTCCTAACTATATATATAGGATTATTATATATCTAACAATATTCCCACTCGTGTGAAATAGAGTGAGTTTCCACCCTTGTAATGTAATATACTAATTTCACACAAGTGGGAATATTGCTGCACGAGGCGTCAGCCGAGTGCGACAAACCCACGCGTGTAAGAAAGTGATTTTCACACAAGTAATGTACACTATTTTTCCTACGACCACAAGTTATTCACCAAAAAACAATAAAAGTTGTTTGTCTTTACGCAAAAAATAAGAAAACAATTGAAAACTTTGCATCACTAGGGTGATATATACTTTTCCTTACTGCGATATATTATACTGTTTAACAATATTTTTATATCAAAAATCACCTACCTAGTCGCTTTTTATCATTTAAGAATTGAAAAAGGTCCTCATTAAAAAAATATTGCATGGCTTTTTTAATGTAAATCCCATTAACAGCCTGATAACTTCAAATTTATTTTAATAACAATGACAGCGATGACAGCTTTAAATTATACTTTGCAGCACTAGTGTTGTAAAGTACTTTGCAACACTAGTGTGATATAAGGCATTTTCTATGCATGAAAACAGTGTGCTATTTACTATTTTCACATGTGGTCGTAGGAAAAAGTAGATTTCCAACACGCGTCGCGTGTGATATTATTCGTTCTAACGGATCAAGGAGTGCGTTTTATGTCATTTTCATATGTGGTCGTAGGAAAAAATTTTATAACCACAACTATATTTTTATTTTATACATAAAAACCGTTAAAGATAATCTAAAGGAATACCTACTGCTTAAATAAATAAACATGTTTTTTTTGTTCACGGTCAGGTACCATTGATACATACTCATGTTAATAAATTAACTCCAATCAACTGTTAAGCAATAAACAAGAGTACATTCGTTATCGTTAGATACAGTTACACTAATGATGGTTAATTTCTTTTGCAGATGACTGTCGAAAAGACGACGGCACGGAATGTCAGAACGGTGCGTGTCTTGACAATCAGTGTTACTGTAATGACGGTTATGGAGGATGTAGCTGTGAAGTTCCTGGTGAGTACCATATGATTATAATTTATGGGTGAAAAGAATTGAAATGTAAGCAAAAGAATAATAATCTGTTAGTCGGCATTTAATTACACAAGGCACATAACCTTGGCAATAGTTAGATTATAGACTACTGCAGTACATTTTCGATAACTTAGACAAGGGTGCATTTTCTTCTATGTTTTATAAAAAAACAAACATAAACTTCATATACAATGTGGTCCATTAAGTGTGCAACAAATGGAAAACTTTTTATTTACAATTTGTCAGAAAATTTTATTCTTTATAATAGTTGGTGCATGGTCGCGAAAAGAGTTATCAAATACTCATCCTCTACTTATGAGCGGCCAAGTTTTACAGAGCAAAGACACCTTCAATCTTGTGGGCGTCACATTTGAAAGCTAACCTTAACTGGCATAAACACATTGTATCTATAGCGAAGGCAGCTTCAAAAAGCTTGGATTTCTCTTTCGAGCCAAAAGTATTTTTCCCTTTCTAATTTATACACTTTATATGTGTCTCAAATCCAACCTTCCTTGGAGTATTGTTATCATATCTGGGGCATGACTTCCCCCACAACCCTAAGCATTCTGGATTCTATTTAAAGAATAGCTTTTCTTCTCATTTCTCATTAATGATCCTTCATTTACAGAAAGGCTTCCCTCTCTTGCCCATCGTCGGGCTGTGGCGGATCTATCGCTTTTTTATAGGTACTTCCATGGCTTCTGCTCTGAAAAATTGTCCAGTATAGTTCCTCCACTCACGGTTCCCAATAGAGAAACTCGTGGTTCCGCGCGCATGCATCCCTATGCGGTCCAACTGGACAGGCCTCGAACTCTCCACTTTGTTCGTTCTTTTATCCCTAGAGTTTCTAGAATGTGGAACCTGCTGCCCGCGGAGGTCTTTCCTTCCCCCCAAATCTTCAAGTGTTTAAGTCCCGTGTCAACAAACTCCCTTTTACCTCGCTTAAGACACCTACGGTACGTTAGTATTTAGGCTTTTAGTCTACGTAGTTTGTCCAAAGATAAAAAAAAATGGTTCGAAACTGTATCAGTAGTAGTTAGGTTTATTAAGAGTTACATGATATACAGAGTAGGTCAAAAAACGCAAAACCGCTTAGGAGTAAAGTACTCTTATTTTTAAAAATACAACAAAATGTTAAATAAAAAAGTTGATTAAAAAGTTATGTCTTATTACTAAGACATAAGCTTCTTTAAATTTTTGGAAAATTTTGAATTAATCCTGTATGATATATATTTTTAATATTTTAATTCAATATTTATTCAAAGCAGTTTCAACCTACTTACTTTTAAACAAATTTAATCAAATCGAAGCGAATTTGTAAAATTGAATTGAATTTATATTTTTTAGCTACCCGCTAACTTCAAGTTTGTCGCAAGGATATTTATTAGGGCCTTAAAGTTATACAAATATGCTTTTTAAATACACACAAATACACTAGAAATAATAAAATATGTATAAAAATTCCTTAATTATCTTGTAAAATTTTTGTTTCAAATTTTTATGAAAATGTAAAAGAGATAACTTAAAAATTAAAAAATTTATAAATAAAACTTGAATAGAAGGCCATGACTGGGTATTATTTGGGCCTAACTTTTAATTCTAAATAACTTTTCTATTTTACATTTCTTTGTATTTTTAGAAATAAGGGTACTTTTACTCTTAAGCAGTTTTTAATCTTTTTGACCTACACTGTATAGCATAAAACTTTTAATAAAACTAACTACTGCTCAAAGAGTTTGAAACCATGCACCAACTTTTATGGGGAACAAAATTTTTTGACAAATTGCAAATAAAAAGTTTTCCCTTTGTTGCACACTTAATGGACCACACTGTATGTAAATTAAATTATCAATAAAATGATCTTTTAAAAAGCTTTACAAAACCAACTTATTTAATATATTAACCTTATTGTTTTTAAAATATTTTTTTAATGGTAAATCAATATACAGGGTCTTTTATTTAGAAAGGTCATACTTTTTGTCGTACCTTGTATATCTTAAGAGATAATAACATTCTAATGACAAATATAGATAAAACAGGGTGAACTCAACAGAACAGTGTTTCTATTTGTTTTGTACGTTAAAAAATAGAAAAGTTAAGAAGATGTAAAGATAATAATGTTTTCAATAAAATTTGAAATTTATTTTTAGATTTGAATGACGATACTTACTTACCAAAACTAGTAAAAATAGATAGGTTAGATGTGGTATTTTTGTTTAAGTCAAATCGTACAAAAGCCATGTTTACGTGATTTTTTCTGACGATACAGTTAAAATTTATTTACTCAACCAATAGTACATTAAAGTATGACATTCGAAGAATGTTTCATCAAACTTTTACACAAAAAATTAAAAAATACGGCAATGGCAGCAATTGTTCGGACGTGTCTCGAAAAAAGTTGAATTGCGGTGCCCCTCATAACTTGGTGCTGGATCATCCGAAATCAAAAAATCAAAGTTCATTCGTTAGATAATAGTTTTCCCCAGGTAACGCTGTCGAGTTTTTTTTCCAAATTTTTTCATTTTTCGAACACTTTGAAGTGAAAAACACAATTTTGTGGGAAAAAATCGGCTAATTTGTTATTGCAAAATCAAAATTATGAAAAAATAAAATAAAAATTCGACAGAGCTACCTCGTAAATGATGTACAGAAATAGTGTTTAAAATTTCAAAAGGATCGGTGCAGTAGTTTTGGAGTTATCAGGGGCACCGACTTTGAAAACGTGAGTTGTGAATTGAATACCTTACCCCCCTTAAACCAATGCGCTTAAAAAAACTCGACAGCGTTACCTCGTAAATGATGTACAGAAATAGTGTTTAAAATTTCAAAAGGATCGGTGCAGTAGTTTTGGAGTTATCAGGGCACCGACTTTGAAAACGTGAGTTGTAAATTAAATACCTACCCCCAAGGTATGCTGCCTATCATAGAGGTGCAAAAGACCATCATTAACATATGCTTTTTCACAAAAGAGGTAGAACGATTGTTACAAAAAAAAAATTAAAAAAGCATTTTTTTACTTGTTTTTTTTACCTAAGGCGTTTTGACTGTAGATAAGAAATATGTACATATGTATGTAAAAAGAAACATATTTTGTGATTGAATTTTCTTTAGAATACGATTCAGAAAAATAAAAATTAACAGCTCTTATGCAAAATAGCAACGTGATTTTTGCATATTATATGAATTCCTTAGATTTTTTTACCATCCTCCATATTTGACTTAAGAAAGCATTATGCTATAATAAAATTCATGCTTAATTTCGTCAAAATCGAAATATCTCTAAATTGCACTTTTATATGTTAAAGCCAGACTAATGACCCAATTCAAATTGGGCAATAGTTCACACACTTTTATGTAGTCGACTAAGTTAAACATAACAAAAGATATTCTTAGAGCACTATCGATAATAAAAGTGCCTTTGCGGTATATGTACGATGACTTTAAAATAGACACTTCTATCAGTCTAAAGATCACGGTATTGTATACTAAGAATCTTACAATACATTTTTACAAGAAATGACATGCAAGTAATATGCCTGTTAAACGAAGAGTGCTGTTAATTTATGTTCTGTGCTCGGTTCTATGGATACTTCACGAAAGTGACTTTCAATGAGGAAATGTTCTTAACGCTTTTTGTTTATTTTTTTTTAATGGAATGAAAGAAGATACGCAAAGCATTAGAAGAACAATAGTTGTCATCGTAACTTATCTTTTATACTTACGTTTCTAAATATTCAATCACCGCCTGTCCGCCTACATACTCGGCATAATTTTTCTTAGAACCACAACTGGTAAAATATCGTAAATCTATGTCTGCAGTGTGTTCCAGGATCAGTGTTATAAGAAGACAAATAGACCAAAAATATATTAATTTTAAATCGCCATTTTCGTCGCATGATTCAAGACCAAAATTTTAGTGCGACTAGTAAATACACAGAGTGAGTAATTAAACTACTTTTATTTAGGTTTAAACTTTGTGACCAGTTTTTCCAAAATGCCGATTTATATTTCAATTAGTCTAATTGTTCTCTTGTAACACCTATCCGGGGACATACTGTATACAATAATTATAAATATACTCTTCATATTACAGAAAGTTTATTGTAAGATTTAAAAATATTTAAGAATTAAATAAAATAGGAAATATGCCAGTCACAGATGTATTGGGTGGTTAGCAAGAATTTTTTTAAATTAGCTTTGTTCGCGGGTCTAGTAATGAACTGATTCTGAACCAGAACTGAACTGGTTTAAAATTGTTTTAAAGCGCATGTCTAGTTATTTATTAGTTCGGAATTTTTATTTACCGCGAACGATTTTCTATACAGCTGAGAATGTTTTCTAACCTAGCCTTTTGGTAAGGATTTTTCATGGTTAAATTGGATACTACACAAAAAAATAAATTTAAACAAAAAGGTAAATTGTTATACTGCCGAAGTGCCACTGGAGGTCTCGGCGGAAGACTCCTGCCTCCTCTCATTTTTAACATAAGTGTGTGTATTTAACCAAAGATAAAATTCAAACAACAAGAAATGGTAGAATCTTGTAATATTGTCTATATTTTTTAATTAAATCTTTATTTATTTTATTGAATACATACATTCATATGGAATACAATTAAAAATCCTTTGTTTATATACGCTCAGAATCACAAAAATATAAAAATATTTAATAGGTATATTGATCCGCATAAAAAGTGGCAAAAACAAATAAACTGTAATACAACGGTTTATTTCTGTACCACAAAAACAGAAAACAGCTGACCATGTCGACAATACGCATAAAATTCCGAACTGAACTTTTAGTTCCAACAAAAATCCCAGGACTGCTAATCAGGTTACGAACCGGTAACGAACTGATTCCAGTGTAACCCGCGAACACAGAACTGTTACTAAAAATTCAGATTTTACTAACCGCGAACGCTGCTTTTTCACTGCGCATGCGAATAGTCCCAGAACCGGTTCCGAATCGAACCCGCAAACAAAGCTTATTACTTCGCACCTTCAAGACTGCTTTAAAGACAAAAAGTAATTTGTTTTAACTGGTTCTCCTTAGTGTATTCTTTGCCTTAAAAACTAAACAAACTATGAGGTCTAGCTAATAAATCAAAATGTAATTTAAGTATTGCGTGTTACACCAATGTTTAATTTTAATTATTGATTTTGTTGCTATTGTTATAGAATAAAGATTAAATATTATCCAGAAATACTATGAACTGTCGTTTAATAGAAACTTTATAAACCATTATAAATAGAATTGCAAAACTTAAGACCATAAGAAAACATACCTATATTAGTGGTCCTTCGAGCCGGATTTAAAACAGCGACCTGTGTTGTACCTAAACAAAATGGTGTTTATAAATTTATTTGTGCGGATTTTAATTCTGCAATTTTTTATTTAAATTAATGCTTTTAAACTCCTTTAAAGCCCTAATCTAGCTTAATTTACGTTAAAATTGTTTCAAACACAATAAACACAAATTTAACTTTTTATGGTAGTATTTTTTATAAAAACAATTTTATTACAGCATGTCTTTAAAAACCAGCAGTGTTGACCTGCAGATTAACCAGGAACTGGTTGAAATATAAATTAGAAAAAAAAGGTTATTTAAGCGTTTACAAATTACCTAATGTTAACTTAAACTAACTGCAAAGATAATGTAAAGGGTCTGTAACAAATAAAATACAAATAAAAATAACACAGGCACACAAAATTAAAAAGTATTCTGAACTGGAACCGGGACATAGTGTTTCTTGTGTATTTCGATGCGGTAAATCCGAACTTGAAGCCCGTTTTGGTCCAGATTCGAATTCACACACAGGCTTGTGCAAGGCACACAAAAATTCTAAACTGGAACTGGGACATAGTGCTTCTTGTGTATTTTGACGCACTGAATGCGAATCTCGAGGCCCGTTTTGTTCCGCACGTCCCAATTTTTTTTAATTGCAAATATAACCCCAAAATTTGGTCATATGGAAGGTTATATTTGCAATTTAAAAAAAGTGGGACGTGCTGGACCAAAACGGGCTTCCGATTCGAATTCTGCGCATCGAAATACACTAGAAACACTATCTCTTGGTTCCAGTTAAGAAAACTTTTTAAATTTTGTGTGCCTGTGTAATTGTTTATTTTTATTTCGCAATATTCTCACCATAAAAACCGCCATTAATTTCATTGACTACAACCCTGATCAAATTTAAAAGCAATTATAAGAACAAAGTTGCATTAGCTGTGTAGTGCTTTATAGCTTGCAAGTTCTAATTTTATCGTTTTTCTTGATAATATTAATATCTAACAATAATCTGTAATCAAATTCTTCTCATACCAGCGAACAACAGGAGGTAAAACATGAATGTCTCCTTTTACAGAGAACATCCGAGACATCCCATATACATTGCTAGAACAGATAATTAATATTTTGTTTTTACTGTTTTGCTTCTACTTATAATTCTATACCTCTTGATAAGTACCTTCATGCCAAGTCATCATACTCATAATACATACTTCACTTGTAAGCAGTGGCGCCTCTTTAATTAGTAAAGAATTAAACCTATATCGTGTATTATTACACTCAGAGTTTATAGTTCAAGGTATTAAAAAGTGTTAGAAAACTTATAGACCACTAAATCACTTTTGGGACATAATTTTTATAAAACTTGGCAAAATAATTCTTATTTATAAATTTAACATTGTTTGCACTAACTTTTATTAAGCGTAAACATATTTTTAATAAACAAATACCCTACGTTTTTCTTTTTAGTAAATATTTTAAATGCGACTGCTAAAAATCATATCTCTAAAAAACTAAAAATTTTAACCCATTTTAAATAACAGTTTGTTACGTTTGTATATTCACATCTTGCAAAATCAAAAGTTTACCATAAATATTAGGTAAATACGATTTATAAAACAAAAAATCAAAGTAGAGGTACTTAGCTTAAAAATATATTTCCTAATAATTATATTATTCTACGGTGGTCATTTAAAGAGAGAAACGCACGAACCCGTCCATATTTGATTTTATGGGAAAACATTTTTTGTCACTTACTCCCCAAATCTTAATTTATTAATTTTTTAATAATATTGCCAAAATTAAAACAAAATTGGGTAAAGAATGGTTAGGATATCTAAAAAAAAAAAAAATGAAATTTTAAAACTCTGTATCACATATGTAAAGAGGACATATGTTTATAAAAACTTTTCTTTCTAAAATAGGCTAAAAAAACATACCTTGTATTTTTAGCCATTAATTAAATTACACCTGTATACTATATAATGCAAAAAGTTATTTTTATGCAGTGTGGACATGTCTTGTGGTGGGTTTTTATAATTCCATATTGATTTTTACAAAGGTTTATCATTTTTAAACGATTTAAAGATGTAAATCGATAGAAATGATGAAAGAGATTTTAAAATCAACATAAATCAATTTTAAATTATATGTGGACATGTAACATTTGAATGAACACTTCTTAATTATTTTTCCTATTTATTAAAATGTTCTTATAGTTTATCTTGTTCGTGAGCTATTTTTTAATATATGTTTTTTTTTGTTTTTTAGACGAAAACGAGTGCAAATATAGACCTTGCGATGTATTTGCTCATTGTACTAATACGCTTGGAAGCTTTTCATGTACCTGCTTTCCCGGATATCATGGAGATGGTTTTAAATGTGAAGGTAAGTAATTTTTTCTTTTTTTTATACAGAGTGCAAGCAATTAAGGATAACTTCAAGAAGAAATAATAATATTTTCGGATTAATAAAAAGAAGCACGTTTTAGTTCTGAAAAATACTTATTTCGTAACTTTGAGAAAAAGAATTGCAATTATAATCTTACACTTTTTGCTCTGTCGAATTCGACATGGACTAACTATTTCATCTTACTTATCTGTATTATTTATACAGGGTGTCCGCTAATTAATGATACACAGAAAAACAACAGATTTCTTATGCCAAAATACGAAGATGAAACTACACATACCTATATCCAAAACTTGCTAATAAATAAGATACAGGGTGTCAAAGTAAAAATAATAATTTATTTCTGATAACTTTTGATGCGTTTCGAATATTTTAATAAAACTCGGGATCTAGGGGATTTTTAACATTAGTTACTCAAATCTGATTTTAATTTTTATGTGAAAGCCAGAGGGGGCTGACTACAGCATTTATTTTTTAGACTGTATGTACCATCTAAGTAAACTAGTAAACTTCGCAATAGTTTCAACACAAAAAAGGTATACTTGGTAAGAATAGCTCTGAGCAACCGTTTTTAAGATATTTAAATTTAAGTGGTTTAGTGCAACGAAAAATGCCTTTAAAAACAGCGTATTCGTCATAAGTACAACTGCCTCATGACATTATAAACAATTTAATGTATTCTTCCATATACTTTTTGGTTGCACTAAAACACTTTAATGCAAATATCTTAAAAACGGTTGCTCGGAGCCATTCTTACAAAGTATACCTTTTTTGTGTAGAAAGCATAGGGAGATTTTACCGGTTTACTTAGGTAGTACATACAGAGGATCACAAAAAGTTGGGACGCTTTGAGAAATTTAAATAGTGTGGCTACCCCCCGTAGCATACCCTAAAAAAATTATACATAGATTTTATTTGTTCATGTCAAAAAACCCTAAGACCTAAATTTAACTAAAATATTCAAAACATATCAAAAATTATCAAAAAAATAAAAAAACATTTTTTCACTTTGACACTCTGTAACTTCCTTATTATCAACTTTTGGATGTAGGTATGTTTAGTTAAAACTTCATATTTTAACATGAGGAATCTGTTATTTTTCCGTGTACCATTAATTAGCGGACACCCTGTATAATTCATATACATACATTCTGCATACACATGTGATGAGATGTATAAAACCAGCTTTAAATGTCTACTTGTTCTGAAATGTAAAGATTAATAATAATACTTTTTAGCTGTTTTAAACATTTTTTTAATCTGTACCATATAAAATATTTAATTAGCTATGACGACAGCTGACGTTCAAGTTATTTCATTTAAATTGTTTTTTCTTTCAAACGGAAAGTAATAAAACCAATAAATGGTTATGGCCTTAAACATAAAAATCCACTGAAACAGAAACTTGATAAATGGTTATGATTTATTTTAATTGAATTTTAATTATGAAGTATAAAAAAGTTGAGATTACAGATAATATGTTTAAACAGGCTTTTTTATATTGGAATATTGCATCTCATCAAATCAATCTGGATGACCTTATAGGACACACATAGTTGAAGTTATCTGTATAATATCCATGGAAAAGGTAAATCTAAAGGTGTGGAAAAATGTTGCCACAAATTCCCGACGCTAAAATATAACAATGTTACCTAACTTGCCTTAATCCAAGGGGATAATTTCATGTGCTCACGACTCCATTAAGGTAAAAAATAAATAATTCGTCAATATATCGTTCCTTGTGGTAATTTTAGAACGGATGTAAATTTTTAAATTTGAAAAACAAAATATTGTTAAGTATAAAAATTAGCGACTTTGTCCTAACTGGTTAGTTCTGGTTAAGTATTTCTTGCCGTTTTCGAGATCCCAATGGTAGCCCTTTGAATATGTAACAGTATTTTCGAATTTATTCATGTTTGAAATAAGATAAGTTGTGTTAGATCGCCATATTTTAGGCTCACAAGTTTGTGGTAGAATTTCTTCTGCACCTTTTAAGCGATACCCTGTATAGTAACATACTTTTGTGCGCTACGTTGGTGAAAAAGAAAAACATACAAAAAGTAGCAGTATGGGTTTTTAATTCAATGTTAAATAAGAGTTTGCATTTGATTCTTAACACCTTTTGGTTTTTACACTCCTAAGACCGTCACGACTTCCTCCAAAAGTAGTACTTCTTAGACATCTGTCTCATTATCATAAAGTGTTAAAGGAATCATTTGCTGAAAAGCCAACCTTTTCTGATAAGTAGACATAGTTCAAAATGTAATGAACAGGAAATTTGCGAACTAACGTACTTTTCATCTTTTAATTATACAAATGATTGATGACTTCAACATTCCATTAGTAGATAAGCAGATGATCAATCTCTCCATTTCTAAAGCTCTAGTAGTGCGAATACTTTAAGACCTTTTGTTCTTTTGTTTAAATTTTTATACTACAAGAAATACCCGGGTTGCGATACGTTGGCATTTTTAATAATCTTGTATATATGCATATGTAGAGTGTGTCCCAGGATAGGTGTTAAAAGTGGACAAATGGAACAAAAGTTTCAAACTTTTAAAACGAAATTTTGGGAATATTGGTCGCATGGTCCAAAACTAATAAATACAAAATTTACTCTTATTGGTATTACACAAGCCAAGATATAACTAAAAAAATGAAAATGTCTAAAAGTTAACAACTTTTATTATTAAAAATAGAGCAAAATTGTATAGACAAATGTTGGAGAGAAATCAATTTTTTATCAAAATTTAAAATTAAAGCATGAAAGTAAAAAAAATGGTATTGTTAGTTTTTATATTACGCATTACAACTTATGTAAATAAATGACAAATTTTATAATTTTAAGTATTTTTTAAAATTCGCTGCCTTAAGCCAAGTATTTTAAAAAGTTTTACTGGGTTATGGAAAAAATGGCAAAAATAATTTTTAAACTTTAATACTTCTACTTCAAATTTTGACATAAAATGTTATTCTCTACAATATTTAATTATACAATTTTGTCCAAAATAAAGGTACCTACTTTACTCTTGGTCATTTTTCATATTTTTAGCTCTGTATACATATAACCAATTGAAGTGGAATTTTGTATTCATTAGTTTTGGACCATGCGAGCAGTTTTCCCAAAATACCATTAAATATTCTAAAATTTTTGGTCTAGTTATCATCTCGTTACACCTATTCTAGGATACACTGTATACAGACTATCCACGTATGGGTTTTAGAAGAGGGAAAAAGGACCAAAAATTTTATTTTTCGAAAAAAAGTCATTCTTGTCATATGTCAAAATTAGAATTTACAAATAGAAAATGTTGATTTTGTATATAGGGTTTGCAAAAATTAAAAACATGATTTTTTGAGAGTAAACTACCTTTATTTTTCATTTTTATGCAAAATTTTAATTAGAATAAAATTTTATAATCGATAAATATGATAACACAAAATTTTATCAAACCGTATAATTTGGCCTTAATTATATTTGTTTAAAGCTGAAAAATTGTGTTGTGTTGAAATTTGAAGGAAGCAGGGGTTAGATAAGCAAATTATGATAATTTTTTTAAACATTTTATTTTAAAAATTTAAAATATTTAAGTTTTGATACCTCCACACTTAATTTCATGAAATTTTTTAATACTCCTGTAATATTAATAAAGTTATTTAGAATGCTATTTTAAATACATTACATACAAGTGAAAAATAAAGGTAGTTTACTTTTGGAAAAAACATTATATTTTTAAAGTTTTGCAGAATCCAGGATACAAAATCAACATTTTTTCTTCGTGAATCATATTTTTTAAAAGCCAAAATTTTTATGAAAAATAACTTTTTTAAAAATTATATTTTTCGTCCATTTTTCTCTTGTAAACTCCAACTGTGGACAGTCTGTATATTTACCGTTATACTTTTTTTTAAAATTTGCAATTTTAAAATAGTTATATGATGATAATCTTTAAAATAAAATGCTGCTTGTTTAATTCACTATATCTCTTACATCAGAAATAGAACATACCTGTAACCTCAGCTGCAAGAACTTGTCAATTTATTGTTTATAAATAATAGTTCTTAAATGATTTGCAACATTATTTCCTCGTGGAAGTTGTAGAACTAAAAAAACTACACATGAACTGAAGCTACATGTTTAATCCGTTTGTATCCAATTTTTTTGTTAGTGTCAATTTTAATAATTTGTTTTTTGAATGCTGTACAATAAAGTGTACGGTTTTCTTAAGAATTTAGCATTTGCATTTTTTATGGTATTTTGGGCAAGGGTTATTTATTAAAACCATGAATAAAAACATGTATTAACACGTTCACGGACAGAGCGGCATATGCGCGCAAAGTGCTGGGACAAGCGGCATACGCCGCCCGATTACTAAAACTATTCTGGGTTCAATGCGGCGTTTGCCGTCAATTTTGCGTATGATTTCTAATTGATTATTGCTAACTGTCCCAAGGGAAAACATAAAATTGCCTAAAGTGTTTGTGCGTACATTTTAATGACCCAAATCTAAGAATATTGTGAATAGTGTTTTTGGTCGTGGCTTTTTGACTGCACTGTTTTCACCTACTGTCCGCGAACGTGTTAAGTTATATTCAACAAACAGTACTTTAGCTCTAAGATGTGGGGGCCAAAAATAGCAATGAGAAGAAAGTAGATCTATGGTATTTGTATAGTGTTATATGATATATGAAAAAGCGTAATTTAAAAGATGAAGATATTTTTTTGCTTTTAAGTTTTACTTTGACAAGTTTTCTTTTGAATTAAAAGGCGTAAAGCGCCAAGTCCGTCGGAAGGGCGCGATCTTAAAGGTGAGGCCTTTTTTCGCTCTTTATATTTTTTGACCAAAAATTCAAATATTTTTCGTTCTATTTACTCAAATCCCAAGGGGCGCCAAATTTTACGTTCGCTTTACTAAAGAAAATCTCGATTCGGCACCGTCAACGAAGGTGTAATTACATTAGTAAGTTAAAAAGAATAAAAACAAACACCGATATTATTTAAAGAATAGGAATATTTGTCTGGAAAGTACTGGGTGTCAAGTTATAAATTTACACCTCCCTTAACTTTTCTTAGCTAATAAATACATAAGTAAAATATTATTATACCTTTCTACATGGGTGGTTTTATTTTGAGAAATTAACATAATTATGATAAGCGATTTAATACACCGTTTAAAAGTTTAATTGAATTCGTGAATCCATGTAAATTCAAATATGTATTATAAGACAGTGTTTTACATAACGTGAGCACGCACGCGCCCATTTTTTACACAAAGATCCGTGCGAAAGGTCGTGACTAAGATTCAACCGATTATTTTGATGTCAAGTTTAAAACAGAAACTACCTCGAATCTATCATTTTAGACAATTTTTAGTAGTATTTTCAGTAACGTAGATACGTGCATTCAAATTAAAACAATGTCAAACCCCCGTATAATTCTTGTTATTTGTATACTTTTCTCTTATATTTTGACATCCACACTTACAATGAAAATTACACTTACTCATTTGTCTACTCGACAATTATCGCTTGATTACAGCTTTAATTGCATAGTAAAAATCAAAAATTGCACTGTGTCTTTAATTATTATAAGTTTTTTTAGGATAAGGTTTTGTTGTATTGTTAAATAAATTGTTTAGAAAGTTATTATTCCTTTATTTGAAAATTACACTCACCCGTTTGTTTACAGGACAATTATTACTTGATTACAGCGATAATTGGATAGTAGAAATCGAAAATTTCACTGTCATTTTTTTAATTGTTGAATTTGACAACCACATTCTGACAACAGCTCTGTTTATTTAATATGTCAGTTTGGCATTTCATAATAATTGTAAACATTTTTGTATAAAAATGTTTTATTTTGGCACTGAATCTGTAGAGTTGTTTATTATTATTATTCCTTCATTTGATAGTTTCACTTTCTTCGAGTAAAATTAAACTCTTGCATCAAAATAATTAGATAATTTAATTTAGCTTTCAAGTGTATTGCCTTTTAAAAACTATACTCTCGTTCATTTTTACATTTTGGCGAAAGATCCCTTCTTCTTCGGAGTCGGGCTCTTTCGCCAAAAAATGAAAATGAACTCTAGTAGTTTTTAGGCAATACGCTTTCAAGCAAAATTATCAATAATTTTGATGCACTTGTGTAATTACTCCCGATAATGTAAAGAGATAAAAATACATATAGTATAAAAGTTTCGCTGGCTTTTATCTAATATCTTTTGAGCATAACAAAAGAAATAAATGAACACCACAAAGTTAGGAAAAATATACAAGTAAACTGTTTAAATGGATTACTTTTGTAGAATATGTCATCATTTAAAAGGTCTTTTAAATAGCTTTAAAAAATGTAATATTTAAAAAAGTTTACATGTATTTCTCGACTTTTCCCTCTTATTTTAAAGTTTTTGATGATTAACTATAAAACAAAGATCCCATTTCTCTTTTAATCACTAGCATAGCCAACGTCAAATGATATTTATGTATTATTCCTAGGGGTGTGCGAATATCGATCGAATCGGAATATTAATATTCGATTTGAAATTCGAATCGAATAATTCGAATTTTCGAATTATTCAAAATTCGTCGAATAATTCGAAAAATTTCGGATAATTCGAAAAATTTCAAATAATTCAAAAAATTTCAAATAATTCGAAAAATTTCCAATAATTCAAAATTTTTTGAATAATTTACAAATAATGCAAACTATTCACAATTGAAATTCCATAACATCGGGCATCAAAATATTCTCACTGACCCATAATATCCTTTTTTAAAAATTAATTATCTTATCTGAAGAACACAATTGCACAATTTTTATTTTTAATTTAAATATATATATAAAATAATTATTTTTCAAGTTTAGTAACAGATTTATGAAATACCCTGTATGATGAATATGCGAAGTGCAATAATTTTAAACACATTGTATTAAGGGTATTTTTAAAAAGCCCAAAAAAGTTTATCTGTATATTGTTACAGACTTTCAAAAATGTGTTTAGGTTATAGAATTTTAGAGAGTTAGGATCATTTAATTTAGTTTGTTAATTTATTTAAATAATTTACCTTAATTTTTCCAAGTTCTTTCATCACTTTCGAAGGTTTCCGAAAACGCCCGAATTATCTATTAATAACTTTTATGCCATCATGTACTATGGAATTTTCACGATATTTCTCGAATATTCTAGATCATTCTTTACTCTTCCACCATACTATAAAAGGGCGACGGGAAACTTCGAGTCAGTCAGTATAAATTCGACTTTTGTGTTGTAAACTTCGAGACATTGACAAGAGTAGATTTTGTCGTTGTTGTAACCATAGTTACGTTCCATTGTTAATAAAGGTATAAAAACGAAGACACGTGTTTTTATACGAGGTGTTTTGGAACATTTGGTGTCAGAAGCGGAACGAGATTACCTGAGGAAGCCGAAGTGGTTAAGAAGATTGAATGCCAGTAGAGACAAGAAAGCAAACTGAAACGATGGAGGAAATAAGTTCACTTATTAAGCTAATGATGGAAAAACAAGAATCCCTGAAAGAAGACCTAAAGAAAGAAATGCAGACAAACCAAGAAGCCATGAAAGAAGACATGAAGATCAGTCAAGAATCCCTGAAAGAAGACCTAAAAGCAATGAAGACCAGCCAAGAAAACCTGAAAGAAGACATGAAAATCAGTCAAGAATCCCTGAAAGAAGAAATGAAGAAGGAAATCCGAACTAGTCAAGAAGAAACCAGACAACAAATAGAGAAAATTCAAAAAGACCTTAAACGGAGCCAAGCGGAGATGAAACAAGAACTAAAAGAGAAGATGGTGAAAATCAGAGAAAATCTAAAAGGAGAATTTTATCATAGCCAAGATGAAATGAGAAAACAAATGTTGCTTGATTTAAAACTTACGAAAGAAGATGTTAAAGAAGAAGTGGAAGAACAAATGCAGCAAACAGTACAGTTACTTCAGAGTCAAGTTCAAGGCCAAATACAACAAGAAGTACAACATTTACAGCGACAAATTCAAAAGATAGTTAGCACAGGCGTAATTTCAGAAAGCGGTACCTCAACAACTGTAATGAAACCTCCTACTTTTGATGGCAAGGTACCATGGGTTACCTATCTTCGACAATTTGAAGCTGCTGCTGATGGTAATAAGTGGAGTTCCTCAGAGAAGGCCCGAGCTCTAGTACTTGCTCTTCGAGGAGAAGCCATGGAGGTGTTAAGAAATATCCCCGAAGAAAAGCAGTCCGACTATGAATCGATTGTAATGTTCCTGGAAATGAGATATGGCGAGACACATTTGCAGGAAGTTTATAAGGCGCAGCTCCAGGGACGAAGACAGAAATATAACGAAAGCCTTCAGGAATACGAAGCTGACATCGTACGTTTGATTAATCTGACATACCCGACATACCCTGAAGAAATAAAACAAGAACTAGCCGTGGGTAATTTCATTGAAGGTCTTCGCGACCCAGACATGAATCAGGCTTTAAGAATGGCCAGATTGAAAAAATGTCTGAAGCTCTTGCCTATGCGCTTCAATTTGAGACAGCTAAGCAAACATCCAGAAATCAGCCAAGACTTAGAAGAACGAATTTTGTACCACAAGACGCCAATTCAAATGACGAATTGACCAGATTAATAAAAGAATTACAAGAAATCGTACGTAAAAAGCAAACCGATGGGGATAACAGTATGACCTTCCGACGAAAAAATGGCATCCTGTGCTGGAAGTGTGGCAAAGAGGGGCATATTCAAAGAAATTGTACCAGGTCTGATGCCCCTGCTAGCGATCCGGAAAACTCCCAGTAGCCAGCTTCAAGGGGCGAAAGCTGGCTAGGTGCTACCAAGCCCCATCAACAACAATAATTAGAGTATCCCGGCTGCAGAACAATGGCTCCAGCTTGGTAGTACCTGGAAACGTATGCGGTCGGGAATGCGAGATGGTACTAGACACTGGTTCCACACATACCATCGTGAAGCCGAACATCGTTGCTCACTGCAAAATATTCCGCCCTGAAAAGAATTACCTCTTGGAAACTGCTAATGGAGAAGTTATACCAATTAAAGGCATACATGAAGCCAGAATAACCCTAGGAACAACAACATTTATCCATGTCGTGTTTGTTGCCGACATCCTGGACGAAGTTATCCTTGGTCTTGACATTATGGAAAATCAGAAGTTTATACTAGACCTTCCACAACGGGTACTACGAACCAATAAAGAAGAGATTGTAATGAGACTACCACGAAGCAGTGAAAAATCGATTCGAGAAGTAGTCCTCACGGAAGATGTTATTCTACCGCCAAACTCAGAAAGCATCATACAAGCAAGGTTTGAAGATTCAGAAGAAGGTGAAATCGTGTTAGTCGAACCATTAGAAAATTGTCCCTTATACGCTAAAGGAATTCTACCAGCAAGAACTCTGGCGCAAACCAAAGAAAATATGGTATTTGTCAGAATGATGAACCTGAAAGATTTCCCTCAACAGGTCAAAATGGGTGACAAAGTCGGTACCTGTCAACCTGCTGCTATGATAGTTACCTATCCATGTACCACACCTGCAGGAGTCTCCACACGTAAACTACCTGAGGCTCTTCAAGACCTGGTGATTTCATCAAAATCCTTGTTAGACCCAGTCCAAGTATCTATGCTGGAAGAACTTTTAAGAAGAAATCAAGATGTTTTCTCTTTATCCGAAAAAGATTTGGGTAAAACCAGTGTAGTTCAACATCGAATAAACACTGGAGACGCATCACCGATAAAACAACCACCCAGAAGAATTCCTTTAGCCAAGAAAGAAGAAGTTGAAAAGTTACTTGAGGACATGCAAAATCAAGGCATCATAGAACCATCCCAGAGCCCATGGTCATCTCCTGTAGTCCTAGTCAAGAAGAAAGATGGTTCCACCAGATTTTGTGTTGACTTCAGAAGACTGAATGACGTCACGAAGAAAGACAGTTTTCCACTACCAAGGATAGACGATACCCTAGATACACTCACCGGATCAAAATGGTTTTCGACATTAGATCTAAAAAGTGGCTATTGGCAAGTAGAACTTCATCCGGAAGACAAGGAAAAATCTGCTTTTTCAACTGGAAATGGACTGTGGCAGTTTAATGTTATGCCCTTTGGATTATGCAATGCCCCTGCTACATTTGAACGTTTGATGGAGTTAACACTACGGGGACTAACTTGGAAAACATGCTTAGTGTACCTTGATGACATAATAATTCTTGGAAAACATTTGATGACCACCTGAAAAATGTTGAAGAGGTTTTTCAAAAGCTTAGATCCGCCCAGCTGAAGCTTAGCCCAAAGAAATGTCACCTGTTCCAGAAAGAAGTCAAGTACCTGGGGCATATAATTACAGAAGAAGGAGTAAAAACTGATCCAGAGAAAACTGAAGCTATCCAGAACTGGCCTGTACCAAAGAACAAGCATGAAATTAGAAGTTTTCTGGGATTGTGTACCTATTACAGACGGTTCATACATGGGTTTGCCGATATTGCAAGACCATTACATCGTCTTACGGAAAACAACAACAGCTACGAATGGACTGAAGATTGCCAAGCAGCTTTTGTACACCTAAAGAAAGCCCTGTGCAATCCCCCGGTGTTGTCATATCCACAACCAAATCAAACATTTATTGTGGACACTGATGCGAGCAACACTGCTATTGGTGGAATTTTGTCACAGATGCAAGATGGCCAAGAAAAAGTAATAGCCTATTTTAGCAAAGTCCTTTCCAAACCTGAACGAAATTATTGTGTCACCAGAAAAGAACTTTTGGCTATTGTTAAATCCCTAGAGCATTTTCATAAATACCTGTATGGCCAGAAATTCCACCTAAGAACGGACCATGCATCACTTAAATGGTTGCTTCAGTTCAAGAACCCTGAAGGTCAGATAGCACGATGGCTACAACGCATTCAAGAATATGATTTCAAAATTGAACATCGAAGGGGACTGAACCATAAGAATGCTGACGCTTTATCAAGACGACCTTGCCCGGATGATTGTAAACACTGCAGCAGACGAGAAGAACATGAAGATCCTGATGAATTTCACTGCCGAAGAACACGTCTCCAGTGCTCTCAAGAATGGGATCCTAAGATCTTGGCCAAAGAACAACTAGAAGATCCCGATCTTGGAGACATTATCAAACTTAAGACAGAGAATTTGGAAAGACCACCATATCAGAAAATAGCCTTCAAGTCTCCAAGACATAAAGGGTACTGGGCCATATGGGACTCTTTTGATTATTAAAGATGGCCTATTACAAAGGGTCTGGGAAAGTTCTGACGGCAAAACCCATAAACATCAGATAATCCTACCAACCAAAAGGATCCCTGAAGTATTGCAAGCCTTGCATAATGGTGTAGGAGGTGGCCATTTCGGAGTTATGAAGACTCTTGAAAAGGTTCGAGAAAGGTTCTACTGGCTGGGAAGTCGTGCAGACGTAAAAGACTGGTGCAGAATGTGTAAGGACTGCGCTTCCAGCAAGGGACCGAAAACACGAAGCCATGGCAAGATGAAGCAATACAATGTAGGAGCACCTTTTGAAAGAATTGCCATAGACATAGCAGGGCCATTTCCAGTTAGTAAATCAGGGAATCGCTATATATTGGTAGCGATGGATTACTTTAGTAAATGGCCAGAAGTCTACCCAATCCCAAATCAAGAAGCTATCACTGTTGCTGATGTATTATTTCAACAATGGATTTGTCGCTATGGAGTTCCTAGAGAAATACATTCCGATCAAGGCAGAAACTTTGAGTCCGATCTTTTCAAGAACCTTTGTAATCTCCTGGGAATCCATAAAACAAGAACAACACCTCTTCATCCCCAGTCCGATGGCATGGTAGAGCGGTTTAACAGAACACTTGATAACTACCTGAAAATTAAAGTAAATGACCAACAAAGTGACTGGGATAACTGTATACAGCCGTTTTTATTAGCATACCGCTCCGCAATTCACGAAACTACTGGCGAAACACCTGCTAAAATCATTTTCGGAGCGGAAATATGCCTTCCAGTTGACTTGCTTACAGGACGACCTTCCACCAATGAAGAACCAGCAGAAGACTATGTAAGTCAACTAAGTAAACAGCTACAGAGGATACATGAAGAGGTGCGTACCAAGTTACAAAAAGGAAGTGACCGTATGAAATCCCGCTATGACTTGAAAGCTAACCATCAGGGATTTGTCGTCGGTGAAAAAGTTTGGTTATACAATCCAAGAAGAACCAAGGGGCGTTCACCGAAACTACAGAAGTCATGGGAGGGACCATATAAAGTGGTGACACGGCTTAATGATCTGGTGTACCGTATACAGAAGAGTCCACAAGCAAAGATGAAAGTAGTACATCTAGAAAGGCTAAGCCGTTATCAAGACAGTGAAGATACTTGATCGAGACGATCAAAACTTGGAAGGGGGCAATGTTACAGACTTTCAAAAATGTGTTTAGGTTATAGAATTTTAGAGAGTTAGGATCATTTAATTTAGTTTGTTAATTTATTTAAATAATTTACCTTAATTTTTCCAAGTTCTTTCATCACTTTCGAAGGTTTCCGAAAACGCCCGAATTATCTATTAATAACTTTTATGCCATCATGTACTATGGAATTTTCACGATATTTCTCGAATATTCTAGATCATTCTTTACTCTTCCACCATACTATAAAAGGGCGACGGGAAACTTCGAGTTGGTCAGTATAAATTCGACTTTTGTGTTGTAAACTTCGAGACATTGACAAGAGTAGATTTTGTCGTTGTTGTAACCATAGTTACGTTCCATTGTTAATAAAGGTATAAAAACGAAGACACGTGTTTTTATACGAGGTGTTTAGGAACAATATGTATACCTTACATTTTAGCCTTACTTTTGTTGGCCGGATATACCTAAACATCCTGTAAATAGGAATTAAAAAATTTCAGAATGCTCTTTTTTTATTTAAAATATTTAATTAAAAACATATTGTTCTTGAGAACAAACGTTGTTTTATTTACAAGTTTTTGTTACACCCTGTATAGTGCACAAAAAACCTGGTCAATTTTAATATTTAAATACTGTGTGTATATTCATTTGCTTACTATATACATCTACCATACTATATATGTATACCAGGAGTTTTATTTACAATATTTTTCGAATATTCGCACAATTCGAAAAAAATTGAATTATTCAAAATTTCTCGAATTATTTAGGAACTTTCGAATAATGTACGAATTATTCGATTCGAGTTTCGAATCGAATATTGATATTCGATTCGATACGAATTATTCGTAAGTTCGAATTATTTGCACACCCTAGTATATTCTAATCATTTGACGATACTATAGCGTCTTTGGTATGGAATATTCTATCTAAAAATAGAATAAACAGCAAACTGTATATACGTAATTAAGTGAAGCAAAATTACATTTTGCACCTAAACAATCAAATTAAAAACTGTTTCTAGCACTACATATTACGAATATACCGCTATTATATACATCTACATAAGGAGGTTAAATCCTACAATAAAATGAAACCCTGCAGGGAAATTCCTTCAGGCCCCTGCAATTTTTCAGTCAGTTTTGATTTACGTGTATAATAAGAAATTGCCTTGCACGATCTAGAAAATAAATTTATTGAATTTGGAATTCTTTGATCGGATTAAGAAAATAAGACGTTAGATGGACGGATTGATTTCAATTTACTGTTAGCAATTTAAATTTTCCATTTACGATCTAGAGATAAGGCAACCATATAAAAATGATAAGTACCTACTACACAAAATATTTTTATTATTTTTTTCAACTACTGTATCTTTTTAAATTATGGATTATTTCTTTATATTTTTTATGGGTTTTTATGATAGACATTTTCTTTTTCATCTGTTTAGGAGATTTAATTTTTCGCAATAATATACCAAAGCGTGTGTTAATTATAAACAGGCTGTTACAAATTCCATTAATTTAAATTATATATTTAATAAAAAAACAAATAAAATAAATAATTATGAACTTTAATGGGCAAAATTGGATATACCTGGGTGACACAGGATGTTGTTACACCCCCTGTTTTTAGTTTTTTTTAGTTAAAAAAATATGATTTAAAACTTTACAGTTTTTATTATTATGAAATTATTACAAACTCAAAAGCACTTCGGATTTACCATAAACTTTCTTAATAAATGCAAGTGCGCATAGTTTATATATATATTGTTCCAAATCACCTCGTATAAAAACACGTGTCTTCGTTTTTATACCTTTATTAACAATGGAACGTAACTATGGTTACAACAACGACAAAATCTACTCTTGTCAATGTCTCGAAGTTTACAACACAAAAGTCGAATTTATACTGACTGATCCGAGGTTTCCGGTCGCCCTTTTTATAGTATGGTGGAAGAGTAAAGAATGATCTAGAATATTCGAGAAACATCGTGAAAATTCCATAGTACATGATGGCATAAAAGTTATTAATGGATAATTCGGGCGTTTTCGGAAACCTTCGAAAGTGATGAAAGAACTTGGAAAAATTAAGGTAAATTATTTAAATAAATTAACAAACTAAATTAAATGATCCTAACTCTCTAAAATTCTATAACCTAAACACATTTTTTGAAAGTCTGTAACATTGCCCCCTTCCAAGTTTTGATCGTTCTCGATCATGTATCTTCACTGTCTTGATAACGGCTTAGCCTTTCTAGATGTACTACTTTCATCTTTGCCTGTGGACTCTTCTGTATACGGTACACCAGATCATTAAGCCGTGTCACCACTTTATATGGTCCCTCCCATGACTTCTGTAGTTTCGGTGAACGCCCCTTGGTTCTTCTCGGATTGTATAACCAAACTTTTCACCGACGACAAATCCCTGATGGTTAGCTTTCAAGTCATAGCGGGATTTCATACGGTCACTTCCTTTTGTAACTTGGTACGCACCTCTTCATGTATCCTCTGTAGCTGTTTACTTAGTTGACTTACATAGTCTTCTGCTGGTTCTTTATTGGTGGAAGGTCGTCCTGTAAGCAAGTCAACTGGAAGGCATATTTCCGCTCCGAAAATGACTTTAGCAGGTGTTTCGCCAGTAGTTTCGTGAATTGCGGAGCGGTAAGCTAATAAAAACGGCTGTATACAGTTATCCCAGTCACTTTGTTGGTCATTTACTTTAATTTTCAGGTAGTTATCAAGTGTTCTGTTAAACCGCTCTACCATACCATCGGACTGGGGATGAAGAGGTGTTGTTCTTGTTTTATGGATTCCCAGGAGATTACAAAGGTTCTTGAAAAGATCGGACTCAAAGTTTCTACCTTGATCGGAATGTATTTCTCTCAGGAACTCCATAGCGACAAATCCATTGTTGAAATAATACATCGGCAACGGTTATAGCTTCTTGATTTGGGATTGGGTAGACTTCTGGCCATTTACTGAAGTAATCCATCGCTACCAAGATATAGCGATTCCCTGATTTACTAACTGGAAATGGCCCTGCTATGTCTATGGCAATTCTTTCAAAAGGTGCCCCTACATTGTATTGCTTCATCTTGCCATGGCTTCGTGTTTTGGGTCCCTTGCTGGAAGCGCAGTCCTTACACCTTCTGCACCAGTCTTTTACGTCTGCACGGCTTCCCAGCCAGTAGAACCTTTCTCGAACCTTTCAAGAGTCTTCATAACTCCGAAATGGCCACCTCCTACACCATTATGCAAGGCTTGCAATAATTCAGGGATCCTTTTGGTTGGTAGGATTATCTGATGTTTATGGGTTTTGCCGTCAGAACTTTCCCAGACCCTTTGTAATAGGCCATCTTTAATAATCAAAGAGTCCCATATGGCCCAGTACCCTTTATGTCTTGGAGACTTGGAGGCTATTTTCTGATATGGTGGTCTTTCCAAATTCTCTGTCTTAAGTTTGATAATGTCTCCAAGATCGGGATCTTCTAGTTGTTCTTTGGCCAAGATCTTAGGATCCCATTCTTGAGAGCACTGGAGACGTGTTCTTCGGCAGTGAAATTCATCAGGATCTTCATGTTCTTCTCGTCTGCTGCAGTGTTTACAATCATCCGGGCAAGGTCGTCTTGATAAAGCGTCAGCATTCTTATGGTTCAGTCCCCTTCGATGTTCAATTTTGAAATCATATTCTTGAATGCGTTGTAGCCATCGTGCTATCTGACCTTCAGGGTTTTTGAACTGAAGCAACCATTTAAGTGATGCATGGTCCGTTCTTAGGTGGAATTTCTGGCCATACAGGTATTTATGAAAATGCTCTAGGGATTTAACAATAGCCAAAAGTTCTTTTCTGGTGACACAATAATTTCGTTCAGGTTTGGAAAGGACTTTGCTAAAATAGGCTATTACTTTTTCTTGGCCATCTTGCATCTGTGACAAAATTCCACCAATAGCAGTGTTGCTCGCATCAGTGTCCACAATAAATGTTTGATTTGGTTGTGGATATGACAACACCGGGGATTGCAGAGGGCTTTCTTTAGGTGTACAAAAGCTGCTTCACAATCTTCAGTCCATTCGTAGCTGTTGTTGTTTTCCGTAAGACGATGTAATGGTCTTGCAATATCGGCAAACCCATGTATGAACCGTCTGTAATAGGTACACAATCCCAGAAAACTTCTAATTTCATGCTTGTTCTTTGGTACAGGCCAGTTCTGGATAGCTTCAGTCTTCTCTGGATCAGTTTTTACTCCTTCTTCTGTAATTATATGCCCCAGGTACTTGACTTCTTTTTGGAACAGGTGACATTTCTTTGGGCTAAGCTTCAGCTGGGCGGATCTAAGCTTTTGAAAAACCTCTTCAACATTTTTCAGATGGTCATCAAATGTTTTTCCAAGAATTATTATGTCATCAAGGTATACTAAGCATGTTTTCCAAGTTAGTCCCCGTAGTGTTAACTCCATCAAACGTTCAAATGTAGCAGGGGCATTGCATAATCCAAAGGGCATAACATTAAATTGCCACAGTCCGGTCCCGGTCGAGAAAGCAGATTTTTCCTTATCTTCTGGATGAAGTTTTACTTGCCAATAACCACTTTTTAAGTCTAATGTGGAAAACCATTTTGACCCCGTTAGTGTGTCTAGGGTATCGTCAATTCTTGGTAGTGGAAAACTGTCCTTCTTCGTGACGTCATTCAGTCTTCGGAAATCAACACAAAATCTGGTGGAACCATCTTTCTTCTTAACTAGGACTACTGGAGATGACCATGGGCTCTGGGATGGTTCTATGATGCCTTGATTTTGCATGTCTTCAAGTAACTTTTCAACTTCTTCTTTCTTGGCTAAAGGAATTCTTCTGGGCGGTTGTTTTATCGGTGATGCGTCTCCAGTATTTATTCGATGTTGCACTACACTGGTTTTACCCAAATCTT
The DNA here is from genome assembly GCA_014170235.1 of Listronotus bonariensis. Classification (NCBI taxonomy): domain Eukaryota; kingdom Metazoa; phylum Arthropoda; class Insecta; order Coleoptera; family Curculionidae; genus Listronotus; species Listronotus bonariensis. The sequence continues at coordinate 25,776 of JACEGR010000223.1, read as the reverse complement.
TTTCGGATAAAGAGAAAACATCTTGATTTCTTCTTAATAGTTCTTCCAGCATAGATACTTGGACTGGGTCTAAAAAGGATTTTGATGAAATCACCAGGTCTTGTAGAGCATCAGGTAGTTTACGTGTGGAGACCCCTGCAGGTGTGGTACAGGGATAGGTAACTATCATAGTAGCAGGTTGACAGGTACCGATTTTGTCACCCATTTTGACCTGTTGAGGGAAATCTTTCAGGTTCATCATTCTCACAAATACCATATTTCCTTTGGTTTGCGCCAAAGTTCTTGCTGGTAGAATTCCTTTAGCGTATAACGGACAATTTTCTACTGGTTCGACTAAAACGATTTCACCTTCTTCTGAGTCTTCGAACCTTGCTCGTATGATGCTTTCTGAGTTTGGAGGTAGAATGACATCTTCTGTGAGGATAACTTCTCGAATCGATGCTTCACTGCTTCGTGGTAATCTCATTACAATCTCTTCATTATTTGTTCGCAGTACCCGTTGTGGAAGATCAAGTACAAACTTCTTATTTTCCATAATGTCAAGGCCAAGGATAACTTCGTCCAGGATGTCAGCAACAAACACGACGTGGATAAATGTTGTTGTTCCTAGGGTTATTCTGGCTTCATGTATGCCTTTTACTGGTATAACTTCTCCATTAGCAGTTTCCAAAAGGTAATTCTTTACAGGGCGGAATATTTTACAGTGAGCTACGATGTTCGGCTTCACGATGGTATGTGTGGAACCAGTATCTAGTACCATTTCGCAGTCCCGACCGCACACATTTCCAGGTACTACCAAGCTGGAGCCATTGTTCTGCAGCCGGGATACTCTAATTATTGTTGTTGATGGGGCTTGGTAGTACTGGGAGTTTTCCGAATTACTTGCAGGGGCATTCGATCTGATACAATTTCTTTGAATGTGCCCCTCTTCACCACACTTCCAACAGCGGATAGTATTTCTTCTACGGAAGGTCATGCTTTTGTTGTCTCCATCTACTTGTTTTTGACGTAGGATTTCTTGCAGCTGTTGTATTACTGTTGTCAAATTATCATTTGGATTGCTGACTTCTGGTACATAGTTTGTTCTTCGAAGTCTTGCCTGAGTTCTGGATGTCTGCTTAGCCGTTTCAAACTGAAGTGCGTAGGCAAGAGCTTCTGAAATTTTCTTTAGTCTGGCCATTCTTAATGCTTGGTTCATATCCGGATCGCGCAGCCCTTCAATGAAACTGCCTACCGCCAATTCTTGCTTAATTTCTTCCGGGTACGATGGATACGTTAAATTAACTAGACGTACAATGTCCGCTTCGTACTCTTGAAGACTTTCATTGTACTTCTGTCTTCGTCCTTGTAACTGCGCCTTATAAACTTCTTGCAGATGGGTTTCGCCGTACCTCATCTCCAGGAACATGACAATCGATTCATAGTCAGACTGCTTTTCATCGGGGATGTTTCTTAACACCTCCATGGCTTCTCCTCGAAGAGCAAGTACTAGGAGCTCGGGCCTTCTCTGAGGAACTCCACTTATTACCATCAGCAGCAGCTTCAAATTGTCGAAGATAGGTAACCCATGGTACCTTGCCATCAAAAGTAGGAGGTTTCATTACAGTTGTTGAGGTACCGCTTTCTGAAATTACGCCTGTGCTAACTATCTTTTGAATTTGTCGCTGTAAATGTTGTACTTCTTGTTGTATTTGGCCTTGAACTTGACTCTGAAGTAACTGTACTGTTTGCTGCATTTGTTCTTCCACTTCTTCTTTAACATCTTCTTTCGTAAGTTTTAAATCAAGCAACATTTATTTCTCATCTCATCTTGGCTATGATAAAATTCTCCTTTAGATTTTCTCTGATTTTCACCATCTTCTCTTTTAGTTCTTGTTTCATCTCCGCTTGGCCCGTTTAAGGTCTTTTTGAATTTTCTCTATTTGTTGTCTGGTTTCTTCTTGACTAGTTCGGATTTCCTTCTTCATTTCTTCTTTCAGGGATTCTTGACTGATTTTCATGTCTTCTTTCAGGTTTTCTTGGCTGGTCTTCATTGCTTTTAGGTCTTCTTTCAGGGATTCTTGACTGATCTTCATGTCTTCTTTCATGGCTTCTTGGTTTGTCTGCATTTCTTTCTTTAGGTCTTCTTTCAGGGATTCTTGTTTTTCCATCATTAGCTTAATAAGTGAACTTATTTCCTCCATCGTTTCAATTTGCTTTCTTGTCTCTACTGGCATTCAATCTTCTTAACCACTTCCGGCTTCCTCAGGTAATCTCGTTCCGCTTCTGATGACACCAAATGTTCCAAATCACCTCGTATAAAAACACGTGTCTTCGTTTTTATACCTTTATTAACAATGGAACGTAACTATGGTTACAAACAACGACAAAATCTACTCTTGTCAATGTCTCGAAGTTTACAACACAAAGTCGAATTTATACTGACTGATCCGAGGTTTCCGGTCGCCCTTTTATAGTATGGTGGAAGAGTAAAGAATGATCTAGAATATTCGAGAAATATCGTGAAAATTCCATAGTACATGATGGCATAAAAGTTATTAATGGATAATTCGGGCGTTTTCGGAAACCTTCGAAAGTGATGAAAGAACTTGGAAAAATTAAGGTAAATTATTTAAATAAATTAACAAACTAAATTAAATGATCCTAACTCTCTAAATTCTATAACCTAAACACATTTTTGAAAGTCTGTAACAATATATATATATATATATATATATATATATATATATATATATATATATATATATATATATATATATATATATATATATATATATATATATATATATATATATATATATATATATATATTTGAAAATTTGTTTTCCGAACCCTTGAACTATATTCTTAGTGTAAATTCTTGCGATTTTGGTCCAAATTGAAAATTAAAAGATGTCTTTAGATTTTCATTTTATTAATTTTACAGACGTTTCGGCACTTGGCCTTCATCAGTGTATTTATCTAAAAACTAATATGACAACAGTTACGTATTACATTATTTAATATTGTTGGTTTTCTTTTTTTTATCTTAAATTTACATTTACAATACAAATATGGTTTTATTGGCTTACCTTGAAAGGAAATTAGTCCAAATTACATATGTCACACTTTAAAAACATTAACCTATACACGTAACACAGAAATACAAACATTTTAAAATATTAGACGTGCACAGTTAAAACTTCTTATTGATACTGATAGGCAAGAAGTTTCTTTGGTATTTAGGTAGAAAGATAAGATTTCAAAGAAGAGTTTTTATTATTATTATTATATGCGAAAATATATTTTTCACCCTTTTTTTGGTGTTTGTTGTTTTATATAAGAATAACAGGAAACAATGCAAAACATTTTTAATTTATTAAAGATTTTTAATTAATGACATTGTAGTAACACTGGCTTAATTTTTTTATATCTGTTTTATCATTTATGGAGTGTGTGTAAATGTAAATTTAAGATAAAAAAAAGAAAACCAACAATATTAAATAATGTAATACAAAACTGTTGTCATATTAGTTTTTAGATAAATACACTGATGAAGGCCAAGTGCCGAAACGTCTGTAAAATTAATTAAAATGAAAATCTAAAGACATCTTTTTAATTTTCAATTTGGACCAAAATCCCAAGAATTTACACTAAGTATATATATATATATATATATATATATATATATATATATATATATATATATATATATATATATATATATATATATATATATATATATATATATTATATATATATATATATATATATATATATATAATTATATATATATATATATATATATATATATAATTTTAACACGTACTAATTATTTGTTTTAGAATTATAGAAAATACTTTCTTAACCCGTTACGGTGTTTTTCCGCTAGACGTCAGAATATGTGTTTTGGATTTCATGATAATTTAATTAAATAAAAAATGTAAAGTTTTTAATTATCTCTATAGGCTTTTTGGTTAGTTATCCAAAAAACATAAATGACCTCAGTAAAAATCGATGTTTTTCGAAATATTGACACCAGAACTGAAAAAAAACAAAAATATAAATTTCTCTAGGTGTGACAATTATAAATATGATCCAAGAGGACGATTTTGATGAATGTCAGGTGCCAATATCTCAAAAACCAACGATTTCTTACGGAGGTAATTTTATAACGTTCTTGATGCTTATGGGTTGTTCTATCAGCTATTTCAGTAAAAAATTGTTGACTTTTTAGACACCCTGTATACCATAAATGCCTCTAGCTGGTACGGTATATTTTATATTCTTATCATTTTTTAACTAGTCAAGATGAACGTATTTAAAATCTGACAAAGTAATAGAAAACATCTATACTTTCATTCCTAAACTATTCCCAGAATAAAAACATTTTACTCTTGCATTTTTCTAAGGAAACACTTAAGAAGTAAAAAAAAAAATAGCTTTGTTCGCGGGTTTGATTCTGAACCGGTTCTGGGACTATTCGCATGCGCAGTAAAAAAGCAGCGTTCGCGGTTAGTAAAATCCTGAATTTTTAGTAACAGTTCTGTGTTCGCGGGTTACAATGGAATCAGTTCGTTACCGGTTCGTAACCTGATTAGCAGTCCTGGGATTTTTGTTGGAACTAAAAGTTCAGTTCGGAATTTCATGCGCATTGTCGACATGGTCAGCTGTTTTCTGTTTTTGTGGTACAGAAATAAACCGTTGTATTACAGTTTATTTGTTTCTGCCACTTTTTATGCGGGTTAATATACCTGTTGAATATTTTTTTTATATTTTTGTGATTCTGAGCGTATATAAACAAAGGATTTTTAATTGTATTCCGTATGAATTTATGTATGCAATAAAATAAATAAAGATTTAATTAAAAATATAGACAATATTACAAGATTTTACCATTTCTTGTTGTTTGAATTTTATCTTTAGTTAAATACACATACTTATGTTAAAAACGAGAGGAGGCAGGAATCCCTCGTCTTCCGCCGAGAGACCTCGAGTGGCTTTCGACAGTATAACAATTTACCTTTTTGTTTGAATTTATTTTTTTTGTGTAGTATCCAATTTAACCATAAAAAATCCTAACCAAAAGGCTAGGTTAGAATACATCCTCAGCTGTATAGAAAATCGTTCACGGTAAATAAAAATTCCGAACTAATAAATAACTAGACATGCGCTTTAAAACAATTCTAAACCAGTTCGATTCTGGTTCAAAATCAGTTCATTACTAGACCCGCGAACAAAGCTATAGTATTGCCACGCTATTAAACATTCTTGCGCCATTATTTAGTCGACACATCACTAATATTTATGTACGCATCACTCGGTACTTGTTTATTAGTTTTAAAGCAAAATGTTAACCTATTAACTTAATGATTTATTTCATTAGCACGAATATTAAGAACTTGTAAGAATAAACTAGTTTATTTTTATTGTCTTTTCTAGTTCAGGCTTGCCATTCGTTACGGTAATATAGCCCAATAAAATTATTTAGTGCCCATATGGCCTTGTTTTTATTTTCTTGAATTGTAGCATGGCTTAAAACATATACTTCTTCAAATAAAAAACAAATTTAATAGTTAAAAGAAAATTTAGGATAAATTTTCAGTAACGACCTAGATTTAAAATAGTAATTTATGTAACAAGTGCATAAAGTGATACTTTTTTACGAATGGGAAGTTTGACAGCGCGAGCCGTCAGGCGAGTGCGGCAATACCATGAGTAAATAAATAATAGTTTAAAAAAACTAAAAAACACGTTTTTATATGCAACCGAACTAAAAATTAGAAAATAATTTTTCATTACAAAGAGTTTGTCACTTCAGAGTAAAAAGCGTGGGGTGCATTTTACTATTTTTTCATAATTTTTCCCTCATAGATATTTGCAAATAGAATAATTATAACATTTAAATTATTAAGCACCCCACGCTTTTATTCTGAAGTGACAAACTCTTTGTAATGAAAAATTATTTTCTAATTTTTAGTTCGGTTGCATATAAAAGCGTGTTTTTTAGCTTTTTTATTTTTTAGTTCGATATATCAATTAGTTTTTTAAAAATAAATGCTCCAGTTTATTCACTAAAAAATTCATTCGCCATTTTGTCAAGAGACACAGAGGATCTGTAAAGGAATTTATTTATCCTGGCGGTCCTAATCAGGATAACGGGATACTGTTCTTAAATTATTGCATTGTCATCGGTCCTTGATAAGTGTGCAAAGTTTCAAAGAAATTGAATCGCTGGAAGTTGGTAAAAATTTGGCTCAAAGATTCCGTTACATAGATAGATAGATAGTTACAACCCAAGCTAATAAAAGCGTGTTAAAATAAAAAGACACTTGACGCATGTGTTACATAGTATATTTTTTCCATGCCGTATAAAAATTTCCCAAAATACTATTTTATACATGTTTTATTTATCCAAACTTATTAATTTTTGCAGCACAGCCATTATATTGGAACAAAAAATCATAGCCTTTTCACTTTTCAGAGACAATCATTCTGTTTATAACTATGCATTTATTATTTAATTTTAGAAAATTAAATGTACTTACTTTTGTAGAAATAATACTAAAACAGTATAAATTCCTTTTCAATTCCTTAGTCATCCAAATTTATTATTACTATTAATTTTCAATAATTTCTATAGAATTTATTTGCAAATTGTCAAATTTTAAAACTAGTGACACATGAACTAAAAGAAATAATGACGAAATCAAAGGTTACTTGACCGTTTGGTTCAGTTGATGTCGCGTTTACTGTTACATTGCATAAATTGATCCTTAGGTTTCAATTCCAAGTGTGAAAAAAGCTTCGAAGTGTTAAAAAAGTTACTTTTTTTACACTTTATGTAGTAGTACTAGAATGGAGTACTTTAACTTCAGGGTTAAAAAAAACAGCATTTTTTAACGATCGTGTATTTTATTTATAACCAACCAAAAAGGTGATATATTTGCTTAAACAAAGCATTAACCTTAAAGTTTAAGGAACTTAAATAGAAAAAAATTAATTTTAGATGTTTCTCTAACTGTCACAAGAAAGTCGGAAATTCTTGAAAGCTAGTTTTAAAATATTAAAGATATTTAACATCCCTTACCCTAAATTTATAAATCAAATTTATCAGCATCAGTGTTTGTTACGATGTCCTTTATACCTTGTTTTTTAAAATCCAATGTGTAAACTTGCAGAGATAAGATAAATGCTTTTAAATAGTGTTTTACTAATAATAATAATAATACCATTTACTATTTTAAAACCGTTAAAATCAATTAACCTATTCATGCAAAAGTATTTAACTAATCTTCTAATAATGATAATGTCAGTTGAGCAGTTGTATTAGTTTACCTCTACATCGCTGACGGGAAACAAAATATTAAAGCTTCAAGTTTTGCCTTAAAAATAAAAGAAAAATAACACTTGGAATTTCATCCAAGTGAATGTAACACGTAAATTGAATATGCAAAAAGCTAATTGCTGAACCGTTAAAGACGCGTGATAAAAAGGTGGAAAATCTTCATTAGGGAAGTAATTTAGACCATTAATAATGTTAATGTCTCATAAAAGTATTATACAGGGTGCTCCACAATATGTGGACAATATCCCAGATTTTTATAGAAGACATGAAAATATATTGACAAGTTCCTATATTTTTTTCTCTTCAAAGTCTCTCATTAAAAAGATATGTATCTGCCCTTAAGGGTAGCATATTTTTTAACACATAAATCTTCTGTCGTCAGTTGCGACGAGCTTCTAATGGACGCACATTAAAAATCTGTTTTTCTTGAATAACAGTTATAGTCCTTGGTATAATAAAATATTTTTTTAATGATACATATTATGAGGTCTTCTTAAAATAGTGTCCTTTGTAAACATTTGCATTTACTAGTTCGCCAGGGGCAGACTCACCCTTAAACAATAGTGGTTATTATTTTTACACCCTATAGTTTAATAAAGGAATAAAAATAGTATTAGAAAAAGGTTAAAGCCAGTAAAGTAATTTGATTAGTGCAAGTACTTTTAAAGTTATTAAAAAAAAAACAATTTTTGGCGGCGTTCTTTAAGGGCACATCTCAGTAAAGGCTTTTTGTCATATTATGTTTATGTGTTCTATAAAAATCCGAGAGATTTCCTGCATATTCTTGTGGCGAGCAGTGGTGTAGTGGCTAGCGTGTCAGCCTCTTACCGCAGCGATCCGGGTTCGAATCTCGGTGTCGGACATCGGATTTTTATTAGCTCGTCACCTCACAGTTGGCAATGGCAAACCACTGTGTAGTATTCTGCCTTTTCTAGGTAGTAGTTATTTAAAAATAACGTCCTGGTGGCACTACGGCGTTGTCTAAAGGTGCTGTGAAATGCAACTGCATGTTTCAGTGCTTGGATAACGTTGACGGAACACGACAATATTGGGTTAAACATCCAGTAACCCGGCACTCACGGTACACTAGTATTTAGGCATAGGCCTTCGTAAGATGTCATAAAGATAAAAAAACTTTACCATTTACCGCATATTTTTAAAAATAAATAAAATTGTTTCTGAGAACGAAAAAACTTTTTAGTGATTTCTCGTGGTCAGTTCAACACTGTATAAAACCAAATATATAAAAATAAAATTTACATATTATGTTTTTATTATATTACTTACGATAGTAAAATTTAAAATAAATTTTGTTAACTGATTAGCATTTAGGCAAAATTATTTTGTCAATTTTAAAAATAATTTTAAGAGTTACCTAAAAGGCTTTATATTGTAATAATTTTAGTGTTAAATCCCACTTTAGTTAATAAAAAGTAAAATACCAACTTTTAGAGTTGAGTATTTAATCTAATAATCTATAAATTTTGAAACATTTTTATGAACAAATTCCATATGTAAAACTTTTTAATGGTCAAGATTTAAGGTCCACCACGTTAACACTATAACAGTTTTAAAAGGCTCTATTTTTTTGTTACCAAAACATTTTTTGTTTTAAAAGATAACAAGAAAAAAACATTTTATTATTATATTAACTTGTTTTTCCGCAGTTTATTCAAGCAAACACAATTATAATTTTACTATAGACACCCAGAACAATGCTAAATTTTTGGTCATCAGATTGTACGCTGGCTTGGCTGAATTTATGAAGCGGCAAATTATACGTACTGTTTACGTGTGTACTCGATGGATACTCGCTTTATAAATTCCACGAACCGAGCGTCCAAGCTGATGACCAAAAATGTAGCATAGTTTTGGGTGTCTTTAGTGAAACTTCAATAATTGTCTTTGATTCAAGGAAATTTTCTATTTTCGCTTTAATTACAACAGTCAATTAGGCGAGAAACCTTTCTAGTTTAATGAAACTGCTCGCCATAATCGGGTATATCCACACACACGTAAGACCATTAAAATAAACCACGTTCAAGTTTAGACAATGTTTTATTTAACACTCATTACAAGTTATTTTGACCAGACGTTTTTGATTATATTATTTAATTTTAATGTCTGTATTAACGGGGTTATTTATAGTCTAGTCAACAAGTTCAAAAACGTGAAAAATAGAAATAAAGCTTCTAAAAATATGTGCGATAGCTTATTCGACTCGGAAAAACGTCAAGAAAAATGTTTTCAAGGGCTTATTTGCACATAAAAACTGCGGTTGTTATTAATAAACTAAAAAAATAAATACACTTGTTTGGTTTTTTTGTTATTACCTTTAACAATAATGACATTTAAGGAATTCCAATATAAAGTCTTGACTCCTGCAAGTCTCTCTCCAATATTTCCATTTTTTACGCTGGGCCGCCTAAAAGCCTGTATATTAATTAAAATATTTTTTTGTAGCTTTAAATAACAATTTAAAATTTTAAAAAATTATAGCATCATTTAGGCACTTAAACAAAATAAAAGCCTTGGTGAAAAAATGTGTATGTTAAAAAGTTACCCCTTTATTAATTAGGTATTTATTTTCATTTCCTTGTAATTTAAAACGACAGAAATTTGAAAAAAATTTATTAGCAAAAGGGTAATTTTTAAAAAGGTTTTTTCGTTTATTACTCTATCATTTTTTAAAATTGTTAATGTGATATTTAAAGCTATAAAAAAATTATTTTAAATGATACCGACTTTTTAGACGGCATGTGCCATAAAGTCCCCATGGAGCTCCATTTTTAGCGTTAAAAATAATAGGAATAATTGAGATAAAGCTTTGGAAGTGGATTTTTTTTGGAGATTTTCTCCCTTTGTAGACCGTTTTTTAAAATTCCTTAAATGTCATTATTTTTAAACTTATTAACAAGGAACTAAACAACTTTTTTATTATTTCTATTTTGTTCATAACAATCGCCATTTTTTATGTGCTAATTAGCCCTTAAAGAACATCTTTCTGGACTTCATTTCGAATCGAATAAGCTATCGATATATATATATATATATATATATATATATATATATATATATATATATATATATATATATATATATATATATATATATATATATATATACAGGGTGTTCGAAAAATACACGGCCAAATTTTAGGAGGTGATTCCTCATTGAAAAATATGAAAAAAGTTCCTATAAACGTAGGTCCGAAAATGCATAGTTTCTAAGATACAGGGTGTCTAACATTTAGGTTCAACATTCACCTTCTTTAATGTTCAGTTGAACTTCACTTTTTAATGTCATTAGATAGTCCTTAAAAAGTTAAGATAGGAAAGTAAAATTAATTTTGCTCTATCTTTAACTGTTTTTGCTCAGTAAATCGTCAAAATTCAAAAATTCCGTCCCAAGAAACATGCAAGAAAGTGGTTTTTATTTTTTTTTCTCGAAAACGAAGCAAGATACAAAAACATTTCAAGAGATAAAAAAGTTGTATTTCAGCTTATTCTAAAAATAAAATAAAAAAGTTACAAAAAGTCAGTGGCGTACATTTTTTTACAATTGTTTTCGATAAGATGTCCCGTGAGACGCCACTGGACTTAATAATTTTAATTTAATTATGCCTAACTTTGGCCCTTATTACTAGAAATAACACTGAAAAATTTCAAGAAAATCGGTTTCAGGGTATTCAAGATAATTACAAAGAAATATTTCTTTAAAAAGTTTAACACCCTGTATCTTGGAAACTATGTCAAATATATAAAAAATACGTTTCTATAAAACCCGGGGGATATAAATGACGTATTTTTGAGGTATAATTTTTTTGATTTCACTCCAACTTTTTTTATGACTTACGAAAAGCATTTTCATAAGCTTTCCAGAAAGATGCCACATAAGGGGTGTTGCCATTTAAGATTTTTAAGTAACTGGGGATTTAGCTTAAGGGGTACGTCATTTATATTCCCCAGGTTTTACAGAAACGGTATTTTTTATTTTTGAAATTTGCCTTGGTTTAGAAAATATAGCCATTATAAGTTTTTAAAAATGCACCCTGTAGTTTTGGGTGCTTTATTATATATTTTTTTTACGTTTTTAAACTTATTGACTAGACTATAAATTTAAAACCGTATTAATTTAGTATAAAAATATTAACTTTAAATGTCATTCAATGCACGATAATTAATTCAATTTCCTATGATTCATATCACAAAGGTGAACAACAGACAAACGTACTGTTTTTTTATCGCACTTGCTCGTCTTTTGAATAATAAACTACCGTTTGTATTCCTTACGCATGTTAATTACGAAAAGGTCGAAATTTAACGATTTGGCCCATATTTTTTACCGAAAATAAAACACGGTGCGTGGTACTTTTCTGAATAATGGTTTATTTTTAGTATCATACACGCACCATTTTATGGCAATAAAGCAAGATATATCTAAAGCGACTTTATAAAACGGATTTTTATATAGTTGGTTTTATGACATACCAAATCATAATTTTTGGTGCACCCAAAATTTTAGGTTTCAGATTAAAATCTTGCGTAATCAAGAAAAAATTCAAATAGACTAAAACGGGCTTAGCACGTATTTTTAGTTCTTTAACCTATTTACAGAAATAAATAAAATTTTAATTTAGGGCAAAAATAAAAACCTAATGGCTTTTAATAAAAACATGTCGTGTTAAACATCACTAACTTTCAATAAGTAATTTAGGTTCTAATCTATTAGTTAACATCACTCTATTGCAGGGTAAAATTTTAAATATACTGAAATACCTATATAAATAAAAACTATAACCCATACTTATATCAACGATTTATAAATCGTTGCTTATATTATAAAGAGGTATTACTCGCATTTATTAAGAAAGTTTATGGTATTGTTCGGAGACGCTTCGTTTTGAAGATACAGGGCGTTAAAATTTTTAAAAAGTAAACTCATTAAATGTAATAAGTCGCCTGTAAAGCTCTACTTAGAATAACATTATTGGCTTCAGTGGCGTCTCAGTGGGCACCATAGCCAATATTATTAAGAAATAAATAATAGTTTAAAAAACTAAAAAACACGCTTTTATATGCAACCGAACTAAAAATTAGAAAATAATTTTTCATTACAAAGAGTTTGTCACTTCAGAGTAAAAAGCGTGGGGTGCATTTTACTATTTTTTCATAACTTTTCCCTCATAGATATTTGCAAATAGAATAATTATAACATTTAATATATTAGCACCCCACGCTTTTATTCTGAAGTGGCAAACTCTTTGTAATGAAAAATTATTTTCTAATTTTTAGTTCGGTTGCATATAAAAGCGTGTTTTTTAGTTTTTTTAAACTATTATTTATTTTTCATTTTTTAGTTCGATATGCATGTATGTATGTATGTAAAATGCTCCAGTTTATTCACTAAAAATTCCTTCGCCATTTTGTCAAGAGTAGTATTAGGATCTGTAAAGGAATTTATTTATCCTGGCGGTCCTAATCAGGATAACGGGCTACTGTTTTTAAATTATTGCATTGTCATCGGTCCTTGATACGTGTGCAAAGTTTCAAAGAAATTAAATCGCTAAAAATTAGGCTCAAAGATTCCGTTACATAGATAGATAGATAGATAGATAGATAGATAGATAGATAGATAGATAGATACAACCCAAGTTAATAAAAGCGTGTTAAAAAGTACCCCACTGACTTTTAATAAAGTTTTTATATTTTTGTTTTGCCGATTAACCAATTAAAAATGTGACTTTTAATTCCTTGTATTGTCTGCGTATTTCGCTTTGTTTTTGAGAAAAAAATTAAAGTCACTTTAAGTGATACTAAAAAGTATCGATAAACAGCATAAAATAAAATCCAAAATTCATAAATAAACCATTTTGACCTTAGTAAATAAGTAAAATGGCAATATTCGATAAAGTACATTACGGCTTATTTATTTTAAGGCCAAAAATTGTAAATTTTTATTTTGTTTTTTTTACCATGTTGTCTATGGGGACTTTTAGAAAAGATTAGAGTAGCTTTATTTATTTTTTTTCTCGAAAACAAAGCTAGATACGAGGACAATTTAAAAGACTAAACAGTTTAATTTTTAATTGCTGAATAGAAAATATATAAACATTTTGTTCAGTGGCGTACCTTTTCTCTCAATAATATTGGCTGTGGTGCTCACTGGGACGCCACTGGACTCAATAATCTTAATTTAGGTAGAGCTTTACATGCGCTCTTTTTACAATAAATTAGTGTACCAAATTTTATCCAAATCAGTTAAAGCGTTTTTTAAGATATTTATAAAACACCTACTTTTTTAAAAACCTTTAACGCTCTGTATCTCGAAAACGAAGCGTCTCCGCACTAATGTTTATATGAACGTTTTTACTTGAAAAATTACAAGGAAAATCCCTTAAAATTATAGTACCTGTTACCTATGTTACACCCTGTATAATTAATGCCCAACGAAATGGGCACGGGTCGGCTAGTAACATATAAGTTAACAGGGTAGGACAAAAATTATATATTTTTAAATCTATTGTATTGCCATTAAAAAGATCTTTAAGAAAATACTAAATTTATTATACAGGTGTGGAAACCAACTCGCCGACCACAGGGAATTAAAAGCATAGTAAATATTCGAGGTGTGGTCCGACGAAAGACGAAAGCAGTGGGCCGGCAGCCCCTGATCTCGTTCTGCTCAAATCGGGGCGCTCGTTGCATGGGGTGAATTGCGGGAGAGTACATAGTAAATTGCTGAAGAGGATTAAACGTACGTATTCCCTAAGGACGGCGGTTTGGTTTTCATACCGGTATGTAACTTTATTGGTTTCGGAAATATGACCAATTCAACAAGGTGTTCAAGTAATTATTATAGTGTCACTATTTCGTACTAGCTGAAGGATTTTGACTACATATTCTAGGCATATCAAATACTTCTTGGGAGGTTTAAAATAATGTGCCACAAGACCCCAATATGGTACCAAGCTCTCACATTGACATTTAAAGTTGTCAAGGATATGTCAAAAAATGCAGACTACGCTCATGTACTATCGTTCTAAATTTATTTAGAGTATAGTGCTCGGTTCAGATCTTAGAAATGGGCGGACTTGAGGTCATCACAGTAAAAATAAATAATTTGGTTTAAGCCATATTAAACTACTAATCATGATTAAATGTAAACGTTATATTCGGAATGTAATTTTCTAATCAAATTAGTAAAAATATACCGGGTGTCTCATTTATAGTAAGAAAGTTAGGTAATTTCCGGCTAAACCGAAAGTAATAGAAAACAAATAAATTTGAGCAAAAATGCACTTTTATGTGATATACCTACCTATAATAAAAAAATCGGTTGTCTGCAAAGTCGGTTTCCTGACGATAGTTGAACGTGAGAACGTCGAAAGAATCATTACTTTTATGGCGGCAATTATCGTTGCTATAAGCAATTGACACATTTACTTTTCACTGCACGCTCACTCAAGTAGGAGAGAAACAGATGCCGAAAGCTTGCACCTCAAGCCTTAAATGGAACGCGCGAGGTAACGCCGCATATTATATTTGGTGCGTGCAGCCGGGTCCATCGAATTATAAGACGTTGTTACGTCAAAAGTTATAGAGGTAAGCCACCGGCTAAAAACTCCGGTATTTAGAATATATTTTCTCGGAAACTGCTGAACCGATTCTAAAAAACTAAATGCTGGTGAAGTAATAATTTAAAACCTTTTAGGACGAGGTATTACTTGACATCCTTTCCGTTTAAACTTTTTGACGTTTGTGTTGGTAAGAGGACGAAATAACCCTAAACAAGTAAATATTGAGACAAAAATATGTACCCCTAAAAATAAAACTTGACGTATTAAAGGACTTTTAATAAAAATTGACGTGTTTTAGGATTTTTCTGGTTAGTGTACAGGTTTATTTCTTTTAAGTAAACAGGGCCTTCTTTTAAACTGTCCTGTACTCTTTTTTAAATAATTTAAAAACTAAACTAAACTAATCAGAAAAACATTTAAAACAAAGAAAAAAGAGTTACAAGTGACGTATTTTCTAAATAGAATACCCTGTATATTTTTATATCAATGAATAGAGATTTCACGATGAATTTGTTGATATAGAGGTTGCTGGGTTTAAAAACTGCATTATACTACAAGGATAGTTTCATCTGAGAAACCTGGCTGCCACAGGTTATAGGTGCTTATTTGTTAGAGTCGAGGATTTTTAAAATACGTTTACCTAATACTTTTTGTGTTGATATATCATATCATTTTTAGCATATAATAAAATTTGAAGCCGTTCTTCTGATAAAAACCTTATTATAAAACGACTCCAAAAAGTAATAAACTTATTTTTAAAATTCTTGACTTTGACAAATAAACACCTGTGACCTGTGGCAGCCAGGTTTTTTCAGGTGAAACTATTCTTAAAGTATAATGCAAATTGCATCAGAATCGCACAAAATAAATCCAGCAACCCTATATCACCGAATTCCTCGTAAAATCTCTATCCATTGATATAAAAATATACATTAAAAAAAAATGGCTATATTCGCTTTTCAAAAAGTACAGGTAAGTTCAAAAATAGGGTCCTGTTTACTTTTATAGTAAATAACCCTGTACAAATAACAACATTATACGGGGTGTCTCGTTTTAATGGAAATGCACTGAATAATAGACAAAGGGTTGGGTTGCGACCTACCAATGTTCTAGTTAAAAGGCTATAGCAAATTGTCTTCGCGCCGCGTGCGCTGGTCAACTCATAATGCTTCTTCTACAAGATCAACGGCCTTCTAAGATCAATGAACTGAATTTGCGGACACTGCTTATAGTTGTTGACGTAACTTTTCACTATTAGCCTAGTAGTTTATATCAAATATTTGTTGATCACGAGATTATACCTGTATGCTTAGTATTAAACAAGTCATTCGTTAAACGATTGTTAAAAAAAAGTGTAAGCACCTATGAATTTCTTAAAAATTGAGTTTACATAAAAAACTTACTTATTTTAATATACACAAAGTTTAGGTTTTTAAAGCAAATATAAGCCACTTAAGAAAAAATAATAATTAGGCAACTTTTCTAAAAGGCAGCAGTAGAGAGAGATTAAAAATATTGGTAAAAAAATGTTTCTTTTACAAAAAGCCCTTAAAATTAAAAACAAAAGGACAAAAAATGGTTCGTGTCCTCTCAAAGACCCCATCCGTGGACAGTCTGTATATGTATGAACATATACAGGGTGTCCAGAAGACTTTACTGACAAATATAAGTAGCAATTCTTCATTGAAAAATAGGAAAAAACTTTATATAAATATAACATGTCCTAAACGCCGAACTTTTTAAACTAAAAGGCATGAGCGTCGCTAGGATTTTTAAATTTAGTTAATCTAAAAACTGAGACATGGGACCCATACCAAATTTATAGCAGATGCTATTTATGCTAAGAGAAACACTTTGGTAAAGAAAATTTTTTTGGAATTTGCGAAAAAAAAGATATTTTGTTGGCCCCCCTCTCTAGAAAAATCTAAGCTTAAGAAGCGAATCCTCCATTTGTACTTTTTTTTCGTAAATTTAATGAAATATTATCAACAAATCTTAAACTTCGCAAAAATCTTACTTTTTCTGATAGTTACGGGCACCTGAAAATCTTGCATAAAACAAATTTGCGAAAATATTTTAACTGGCAATAGTTTTTTAAAAATACAAATAATTTTGCAAAACTGGGGATTTGTCGATAAAATTTCATCAAATTTACGAAAAAATACAATTAGAGAATTTTCTAAAACATAGATATTTCCAGGGAGGGGAGGGAGCAAACAAAAAGCAACTTTTTGGAAATTTCAAAATAAAAATTGTCTTTATTAAAGTGTTCCTTTTAGCATCAAGAGCATCCGGTAAAATATAATCCAACACCATATATTTTTAATTTTTATTTAAATTATGCTATATTATTAAAACTTGTTTTTTTTTATTTCCTATTGTAAAACAAGATAATCCCAGCAAACACTATTTGCCGGCAGTGTACATTTTTCATATTGGCATTGATGGTAAAGCATTGGCAATTGGTATTTTGGAGCGAATAAAAATAAAATGATGATAATGAGCTACGTTAATTTCGACCGAAGGTGACCGCTTTGTGCATTTGTTTTCTACGTGGTTTTCTAGCTTTTAGTTTCTTTTTAAAGAAAAGAGTTTTTTAATAGACATAATTAAATGTATTCATTACCTAATAAGTGTGTGTTGTGTGATTAATTGGTGATGGCTAGTCGAGAAGGCAAGATATTCAAGTAGACTGTTAGGAGCTGTAAACATTTTGTTTAAAACTTTATTAAAAGTTTTAAAGACGTGTTAATAAAAATATTATATATATTTAATAGTTTTTTAACATACCGATAGATGGCGTAATGGACAATAAAGTACTACGTTTCTGCAATATCTTCGCTTTTATCGTCTAAACCGTACCCATTAAACAAAAATAATTCGAGAGCGGTCTGCGGAAGGTGATCTCACTTAGCTTTGAAAGAAATATCTTCGGCTAGTGTAAAAATCTGCATCTCCAAGTTGGACAGTGTTCCGAGAGATGGTACTTTGCATTGCAAGGAAATTGCATGCAGTAAGGAGTTTTTTCCTATTTTAATTTTCAGATAAAATATCGCATCATTTTAGCTTTTAAAAAAGTATATGCCACAATTTTCGTCAATAAGATGTCAGCTTGCTGCTTGGGAGTATCTGCATTTGCATACTTTCGTGTCTTTTTGTTAACTTTTTGCCAATAACTTATTAATGATGGACGCCATCATCTTAAACGCATTTTTTGCCAATATCTTATTAATGACGGATGCCATCACTTTATCTGCAACACGTGGCCTAATAACGGCCAATTGCCCACTTTCACGTTTTTTGATACCTTTTTGCCAATGCCTTGCCATTAAAGAGTGTTGGCAATGCCAGTAAATTAAATGTACAACGCCGGCAAAAATGTTATATGGGATGTGATTGGTTCAGCCAATCTTTAAAACAAGTAAAGTAAATTTAAACTTGCTTTATAAGCAACTTTCTAGGATTGACTCAAAACAGATTAAAACATTTCAATTTATCAAATATAATGGTGTAGTTAAAATAAATTGTCGCAATTTATTTTAAAAATAAATTGAAATTAAGACTTGACGTGCAAACCGCTTTACAATTTAATGTTTATATTTCAACAAAAATAATCATTAACCCAACAACTAACCATGAAAAACTATTATACAGGCATTTAACTTGGCCCATCAAAAAGACAAACATTCGAATAGCGACCAAACAACTATTTAAAATTTTGTTTCTTCTATACCTCTTAATTTTACAATTTGTTCCTAATAAGCTTCTGATGAAATTTAAACGTTAAAAAATAAATCAAAAACATGGTCATCGACCTTTAGCGAAAATTCGGTTGTCGTTTAGAATCTGCGTTAACGGTAATTTTTTCGGTAAACGTTGGACAGGAAATTATTTAGTAATCTGATGTCATCATCAGTTGTAGTGTGGTGTTCGATTGTAATTAAAAGATAATCTTTTATATTAAAGCAAAATACATTTATCACAATTTTTTTATTATTTTTTAAATCTTTGGATAATTCAGGAAGGTTAAAAGCCTAAATACTAATGCTTAAACATTTGGGGGAGGGGAAGGAAAGATCTCGCGGGCAGCACATTTTAGAAACTCTAGGGATAAAAGAACGAGCAAAGTGAGAAGTTCGTGGTCTGTCCAGTTGAACCGTATAGGGATACATACGTGCGGTATCACAAGTTACTCTGTTGGGAAGCGTAATTGGAGGAATTATGAGGGATAATTCTTTAAAGCAGCCTGACGATGGGCAGGGAAGGTTGTCCTTTTGTAAGTAATGAATCATTACTGAGGCAAACAGCTCTTCTTTGAATGGAATTAAGAATACTAATGGTTGTGGGGAAGCCTCAGCCCAGATATTAGAACAATATTCCAAAGGGGTCGAATTTAAGACACATCCAAAGTGTACATGTAAATTGGAAAAAGAAAAATACTTTTTCCCTTGAAAGAGAAATACAAGCTTTTTAAGCTGCCGTGGCTATAGATACAATGTTTTTATGCTAATTAAGGTTATTCTCAAATGTGACGCCCACAAGACTGAAAGTGTTTTTGCTCTGCAAAACTTGACTGCTCATAAGTAGATGATGACTATTTAATGACATTTTGTGCGACAAGCAACATGATTGTGTTTTAAATTCCAATAATGCAATGGACGAGATTTTTGGCATCCCAATCCAATATTAAATTAAGCTCCTGTAAAAGAAATATCTGCATCGCTTTGCGTTTAGCTTTCCAAATCAGATGCCAAGATTTATTGACGAAATTTTAAATACAGACAACCTCCAGAGTCCAATTTGGCCTTTGAAGAGTGTTAAGTAGGTTTATTCATTTTGATAACTCTAAAAATACCATGCTTACATTTTATTGGTGGATCTCGAATTGTTTTTAAGTAAGACCCTTTCAAGGAGCTGCTGCTTATCGATTTAGAGGACATACATACAGCCTCTATCAGCATCATACTTACCAGTAGCAAGCATCGTCACCAGGATGCTTAAATCATTAAACAAAAGTTTTCCATAGAAAGCGTGAAACTGGGCCATCCTGTACACTATTTTTTTTGTAATTAAGCTTTACCAGCAAGTAGTCAGACAGGAAAGTGTTTTTTTTAAGTCTAATAGTCAGTTTACATCTGACATTTATTGCATAACTAGCCGACCGTGCCCACTTCGTTGGGCGTTAATTATATTTTTTTCTGAACTTTTTTTTCAATCATAATAAAATATAGTCTATAGTATTATTTCATAGTGTAGCTTTCTAATTGTGAAAGAATTTTCATCATCGGTTCAGTATTTCCAAAAATTAACCCTTACAATTAAACAATCAACAATCGAACTAACTCTGGCAGGCGACACCGGGCTTTTATATATTCAGAGAGCTGGCTTTAGGATATTCGGGAAAGTTTGAGAATATTTTCTTTTTTTACACTTTTTAAAGTTTAAATACTCGACAACAGATGGCGCCACAACACTTTTCTAAATGAACTTTAAATACTCGACAACAGATGGCGCCACTACACTTAATTTCCAAGCTGAAGGGTTGGAAAAGCCCCTCTATCTTTAAAAATACGCCCTTTAAGTTAAAACGGAAACTTTCTTGTTCGAGGAGGAATAAAGGGCTCTATATAAGTCCCTTTATCGTATCAGGACTCCTTTTAAAGTTTTACCGGCACGTACATTTTATCAACTTAGTTTTATTATATACTAGCTATGATTCCCAGCTTTGCTCAAGAGTTGATATGAGACCCAAATAACCGTTGTTCTGAATGAAGTTCAAATACTCGACAACAGATGGCGCCACTACACTTAATTTCCAAGTGGAAGGGTTGGAAGAGTCCTTATATCTTTAAAAATACGCCCTTTAGGGTAAAACGGGAACTTTCTTGTTCGAGGAGGGATAAAGGGCTATCACACTATATAAGTCCCTTTATCGTATCGGGACTCCTTTTCAAGTTTTATCGGCACGCACATTTTATCAACTTAGTTTTATTATATAATAATGATATTGATATTTATCTTAGACAGACAAATCTGACTAATGTAAACGGTCAAAAATTTATGTCCGATAGACATTTTTTATATTTTATTTTTCTAAGTATCTGATATAAATATCATGCAATAAATGTTAGTTTAATAAAAATAGTTTCCTGGACCACACATTTTAAATATTTTTATTAAAAAACACGTGCAGAGCATCAGCTTTTCCACTTTGTAAATTATTCAGTGATTTTTTACATCTTAATTTGCATTTTATTGACCCAAATAATCTAATTATATAATCTGCCTCTTAAGATTTGTTGCACGCAATTTCACAGCAATAACATTCTTTTTACCGTACTGTATACGCGCTAGAGTAGAAATTGTTATTACGGGACATAAATTATGACACACAGAAATATAGGTACGACTAGTACTGTAATAATAGCATGTACCTATGGCAATGTAAGTTGGTTCGATGTAATAACAGGTCGTGAGGACGCGCAAATCTGCCTTATTGACTGCCGCAGGAATTTACGGCCTTAAACCTGGGCAACGTAGGTAATTTTGTAATTATTCCTGTATAGGTGGGTTTAAAAAATAGGTTTAAGAATATTTAGGATTGTTTTTGTATTATCTATGTTTGGCGCAAATAGGAAAATTTATAAAACAAAAGAATTATGAAATTATATCTTCGTTTTTTGAGAGTTAAAAGAAGAATTTCTGCTTTTTATGATATTTACCAGGACCCTCCCAACTACCTCAGAGGTAGCGCTACTAGGTCCATGGTGAATACCATAAGAGGCAAGAGCCTTTTTATCAAATATTTAGCAAAGATTAATAATTGTTAACCCTACTCTTTGTGACTGGCGTTGTTCCACGGCAAGATATAATCTCACCGTTGATATCCTACTGAAAAAGCATCATTCAGTAAATTTGGCAGCAAGTTTTACCGGACTCGGCAAGTAAACTGGAAAGCCACTTTGAGTGAGTTTCCGTGAGGCAGGCGAGACGCGTCTTCTTTAATAGTAAAAACTGATATCACATATCGCAAATTAATTCCAATGCTTTTGAAAGAAGAATCATGTTAAAAAAACATATACATATACATATATATATATATATATATATATATATATATATATATATATATATATATATATATATATATATATATACTTAGTGTAAATTCTTGGGATTTTGGTCCAAATTGAAAATTAAAAGATGTCTTTAGATTTTCATTTTATTAATTTTACAGACGTTTCGGCACTTGGCCTTCATCAGTGTATTTATCTAAAAACTAATATGACAACAGTTACGTATTACATTATTTAATATTGTTGGTTTTCTTTTTTTTTATCTTAATTTTACATTTACAATACAAATATGGTTTTATTGGCTTACCTTGAAAGGAAATTAGTTCAAATTACATATGTCACACTTTAAAAACATTAACCTATACACGTAACACAGAAATACAAACATTTTAAAATATTAGACGTGCATAGTTAAAATTTCTTATTAATACTGATAGGCAAGAAGATTCTTTGGTATTTAGGTAGAAAGATAAGATTTCAAAGAAGAGTTTTTATTATTATTATTATATGCGAAAATATTTTTCCCCTTTTTTTTGGTGTTTGTTGTTTTATATAAGAATAGCAGGAAACAATGCAAAACATTTTTAATTTATGAAAGATTTTTAATTAATGACATTGTAGTAACACTGGCTTAATTTTTTTATATCTGTTTTATCATTTATGGAGTGTGTGTGTTTTTATATAAAGCATTTCTAAAAATTCCCTTTTCTTGTGATTGGGTTCTGTTTTTAAAATTTTACTATCGTTATAATTAAAGGTATGTTTTTTTCACATTCATGTTTCGTTAATGCCGTTTTGTTTTTCTTGTCGTATTTATGACCATTTACCGGTTTTTAAGATATTGTCTGTAAAATTAATAAAATGAAAATCTAAAGACATCTTTTAATTTTCAATTTGGACCAAAATCCCAGGAATTTACACTAAGAATATAGTTCAAGGGTTCAGAAAACAAATTTTCAAATATCAATATATATATATATATATATATATATATATATATATATATATATATATATATATATATATATATATATATATATATATATATATATATATATATATATATATATATATATGTATATATATATATATATATATATATATATATATATATATATATATATATATATATATATATATATATATATATATATATATATATATATATATATTGATATTTGAAAATTTGTTTTCGAACCCTTGAACTATATTCTTAGTGTAAATTGTATATTAAGTTATAAACACAAAGCATTAGGTTTGCCAAATTAATCTATATCAAAGTAATCATCCATTTCTCTCAAAGAGGCTTGATTGTTTAAAGGAAAGGAGTAAATATTAATGTCAAAGCCTCACAAACTGTGAGGCTTTGACATTGATATTTACCCTTTCCTTTAAATTAATCCATCATTAATTTTAAATTATTTCTTGCATAAATACGAAAAGGACGTTAAAAAAGTGATGTTTTATAAAATTGTATTAAAATAATAAGTTTTTATCGTCAAAATCTTACTGAATTGAAACGTCAAATTTTTCGGAAGTTTTCTGATCTTTCCCATTTTTCGATTTCTGAAGTTTGTTTTTGGACATAACAACCAATGTTTATCATAAAATAACCTTAAGTAGGGTAATTTAAATATTCTTGCGATCAGAAAAGTGTTTTTTTTTATAAAAATAATACCACAGTTTTTACGAAAAAACTTGTTCTATACAAGTTGTGAAATCAGTGTTTTGGATCTCGATGTATTACCAAATTCAGCCTGTAGCTTCGCAATCATCATATCGCGTATATAAAACACTATTATTTTGCAATATGTATCGAAAATAGCTCTTCTGCATATTAATTTAGTCCAAATGCTGAACCCCATCTAATTAAAATGGACCTTAGACATAAAATAAATTTTATACAATATTTAGTAATCGGTTTATTTATAAATTGAAAAAAATCTTTTTTTTATTTCAGATATTAATGAATGCGATGATCCATCAATTGCTGCCAGATGCATAGAAAACGCTGAATGTTGCAATTTGCCAGCTCATTTTCTTTGTAAATGTAAACCAGGTTTCCAAGGGGATGGAGAGGTTCAATGTCTGGGTAAGTTAGGTCAAAAAATAGTTTAGTGTAGAATTTAATTCGTATATAATATGACTTATGACTTCTTTTAGTAAAACGGAAAATTTACCATTCAGCTTGAGGGTTTTTTAAATAACATAGAACCTTTTTATTCATAAAATATTATATAAAAAAATAATTTTTAAAGTTTCGTACCGTAGTTTGAAAACACCCTGTATTTGCCGAAGAAAAAAATATTTGTCTGATGACATATTAAAATTTTTTGCTGGTATTCATTTCAGATAATCATCATCATTTGATTTCTGCTATTGCTTGAATAGACAAACATATATAACTAATTTTTTTGTTATTTATTATCGACATCAAGTTTTAGCTTACATACTCTATTCCTTAATAAAAATATAGCCGTAGTTGGTGCTAATTTATTTAAATTAAAAATTTTCTCATGAGACACTCTGTAAATTAGCTTATCTTACTGCAGATGTAATTAAAAACCTTATTTCTGGTTTTCTTGTCAAGTAGGTATTTATTTAACTATTACTTTCAGTGGGATTGAAGAAGCTAGATAAAATTATTGCCGATACATTGAACCTAGGTATCATGCTGTAACACAAGTTTTTGCGAATCAATACGCAAATTAAAAGTAACGTAGACT
This sequence comes from Listronotus bonariensis, assembly GCA_014170235.1. Lineage (NCBI taxonomy): Eukaryota > Metazoa > Arthropoda > Insecta > Coleoptera > Curculionidae > Listronotus > Listronotus bonariensis. The sequence continues at coordinate 1,068 of JACEGR010000223.1, read as the reverse complement.
AGGTATATTAAAAAATGTTGGGAGATTTCAAGAATTTCAAGTAGCAAATAAAGCGAAGAAATGCTGGCGGAATTTTTACAATTATTTACTTACATTAGGTCTTGCCACTTCCAGGGGCGTAATAAGAGGGGGCTAGAGGAGGCTTGGCCCCTCCAAAACGGCAATTGCCCCTCCCCAAACTTATTAGGAATTTAAAACATATTTGTGTTTGTCGGCAAATAGATTCTATAAACTGGGACTTAAGCCCCCAAACTCCAGGGGCTAGTTGCGCTTTCATAAAATTACAAAATTTACTTTATTTTTTTAACAGGGAGCGAAGTCTATAACGGCCCATAGACTATGCAACTTGTTGTATGACAGGTTGTACAACTCAAGTAGATTCAACCATTGAAACGATAGGTTTTATTTTTAAGGTTTACTGACATATAATTCTTTTAGCAAATTTGTTTAAGTGTAATTGGGTCAGGGCCCGATTTTAAACTTTTGGAGTAAAAAGATTCCTAAGAAAAAATTCTTCTGTCTCTTTTCAAATTGCCTACTTTTTAAAGTAGCAGAAAGAGGCAAACAAAAGAGAAATTTTACACATTTGTAATCATAAATTTCTACTTTCTAAGTCGAAAATCGGGCCCCAGCACAAAAATTGAATTAAAATATAAATAAGAGCGTACTTCAAATCTCTACGACCGACTAATGTTTAGATTGTGGTGTCTGTGATTTTTGGAAAAATAATAATTTAAAAACCTATTTTACTTCTATCATCTTAACTACTAACGATTTTTACTAAATTAATTGTTATCAAATTTTTTTTTTCTTAAGTGGTCTAGGAATTTGCAGTTTAGTGGATTTTTTTTCAAAAACATACCAAGAAACAAAAAAATTAAGAAAGCAAAATGTATTTCTTTTTGCTTATTACACAAAAGTCGGTGCCGTATATTTTTATTGTCAAAAATATTCGTTCAGGTACCGCTGTGAATGCCACGGGACTGGAATATTAAATCAATTAATTATTTGGGATTTATTAGAATCATAAAAATCACACCGCCAAATGTGGTTAACGGCGTATTAAGG